>OX438876.1:9285339-9885339 GCA_949315895.1 Anania crocealis
TCGAAAACGCCTGGAAGAGCTTCTGGTCCATGAAAACCTACATGAAGAGATATCTCCCAGTTTCAAAACGGAAACTCGTCGACACTTGCATTCTGCCCATTCTTTCATACGGGGCGCGGACTTGGTCATTAACTGAAAGTCAGAAGTCCAAACTTAAGGTTTGCCAAAGGGCTATGGAGCGGAGCATATTAGGTGTATGGTCCATAGAAGAAACCCAAGGGAACAAATTGGTTTTATTGAAATTTTCGCAGTATGTTACGAAAAATTAAAAAAAAAAGAATGAAAAATACAACTTTAATTCATCATCATCATCATATCAGCCGAACGACGCCCACTGCTGGGCATAGGCCTCCCCCAAGGATCTCCACAACGATCGGTCCTGTGCTGTCCGCATCCAGCGGCTTCCCGCGATGTCGGTTGTTTTAGTTCTCCTGCGGATCTCATCATTTCTGATTCGATCGAGTAGGGAAATACCAAGCATCGCTCTCTCCATTGCTCGCTGGGTGATCTTGAGCCTTCTTATGAGACCCATAGTAAACGACCACGTCTCACTCCCATAGGTCATTACTGGCAACACACACTGGTCAAAGACTTTCGTCTTGAGACACTGAGGTATTTCGGACGCGAATATATGCCGGACCTTCCCGAACGCTGCCCATCCGAGCTGGATTCGACGAGAGATCTCTTTCTCGAAGTTGGACTTACCTAACTGGACTATCTGTCCCAGGTAAACATAGTGGTCAACAACTTCGAGTGCAATGTTCCCAACGTTAACTGGAGCGGGTGCAAAATGGGCATTTAACATGATTTTCGTCTTGTCCATGTTCATCCTAAGACCCACTCTTTGAGAAGCATTACCGAGATCTTCGAGCATAATGTTCAGGTCTTCCAACTTTAACAACTTTAATTACGAAATTTTAAAACAATAGTAGATAATGAACAACAATAGCGCGTGCGTGACATGAACTAGGTATCTTAGGGCCGAAATAAGCGCATGACAACAAAATAAGAAAAAAGTTATTACAAGTAAACAAGAAAAAAGTCATAAAAACATCAAAACCGTTCATACATCATTACCGTTTCTTTCATATTTTTTTCCGTTTTATTAATAAAAAACATGAAATATTTAATTTTTATATTTTTTGAAACTTTCGAATAAAACTTGGATAAAAACGAAGGAATTTAAAAGAAAACTGGGAAAATTCCTGCTTTTTTCAACGCTCGTTATTGTACGCAATAATCATTTGTTGTATTGTCTCTTCCCAGAAACACGGCCGCTGAACACTCGAAGTGGCACAGCGGACAGAAGTTCACGTGTAAATTCTGCGATTCGGTATTCTCGTGAGTATTCATTCAAATCAAATCAAATTTATTTTCAGAAATTAATCCATACTTTACTACTTACTTACAACTACAATTCTTACCAAAATTTAAAAAATATATAAATACATAAAAAAACATAGTATACTTAAAAAAATATTAGGAACTGATTAATTAATAGAATTGATTATTGTAACCATAGATGTAATTAAAAAAAATACTTAAACTGTCGCACATAGAAACTAGATAAACATACAGCGTCAAAAAATTGTCCTAGCTAAGGCTGCCCGCCCACGTCAGACTTTTTGTAAGACCGATAATCGGGCCGATTTTTCCTCCGATTCCTATCACCGATTTTGTGACAGACACAACGCACAGTGCACACCTACGTCATTTTGTCGGTGGCTATCGAGGGATTTTACTTATATTGATGTAGGTGCGTACCGCTAATTTAGTGACTCAAATATACTCGTATGTATTTAAACATTCTTCACTAGAAAAGAGTATCCTTAATGGAAGTATTTCGCTACCGGAAATGCAAAATCTCTCAAATGCCATTCATATTTTTGGGAGGACAAGCCTACGAGTCTCAAGATCCCGGCAGAAAGGCGTCCACCTCAGCATATGTTGTGCGCGGGCACACAACGCTGGTCTTCCTATGGAGCCACCGAGTGAAACACGGACAAAAACTACCAAAAAATATTTAAAAAAAATAAAAAATCTTAATAGCTTAACGAACACAGCACCTTAAGCCGTACATAAAAATATTTTATTTCAAACTAGCTCTTCCCCGCGACTTCGTACGCGTCAATTTCTGTTTTTATGATCGCGATTATTTTTGCAACATTTTTCACTGATGATTCGCTCCTATTGGTCGCAGCGTGATGTTATATAGCCTAAAGCCTTCCTCGATACATGGACTATCTAACACAAAAAGAATTTTTCAATTCGAACCAGTACTTCCAGAGATTAGCGCGTTCAAACAAACAAACAAACAAACAAACAAACAAACTCTTCAGCTTTATAATATTAGTATAGATAATGCTTCAAATTTAAAGTTTTTACAGTTTTTAAAGTCTTTTTTTTTCATTGCATGTCGACATAATTCGGCCGGGTTGTTTTTGCACAAGTTTAGGCAAGAAATTAGGTTATGGCTTTTATCCAAGTGTCACTACAGCCTAAATGATTTTTTTGACATCAGATGAGAGATGACTATGTGAATTTATAAATAAATAAAAAATAAAACAGTAATACTAACTTAAAAATTATAATTGATTTAATATACATATTATAATTTCCATCCTAAGCTACATATTTGTTTGCAGTAAGAAAACAAGCCATCTCTCCCACATGCGCCTCCACCATCCGTCTGAACACGCGAACTGTGACGTGTGCGGCGAAGCCTTCATAGGGGACCACGGCCTTCGGATGCATAAGCGGAAGGCTCACAAGGACCTAGACGTGGTAAGTGTACAGTTATCTATTATATTATCTATATCTACGAGTATCTATCTATATAAAAATGAATTCCTATTTCCCTAGGTCATCGCATCACGCGTGAACGGCTGGACCAATTTCGCTAATTCGTCTTTTGTTTTGTTTGTTATTGCCAGGAGAATGTTCTTATGAAAGAAAAAATTAAGAAAAATGCGCGGTAAATTAGAAAATTTAAGAAACCCCAAACCAAAGATAATATAGAAATACACTTACTTTGTGACGACTTTTTTTGAACGAGTGCAACCCCAACCCCCAGGAGGCACTCGGGTGCCACGATAACAATTGATTTCAATTGTGTCTGGAATAACTCACGATCGAGGGATTAACATCAGTATTCGCATACCGGGCGCGGCATGCGAGGAGATGCGGGTTCGAGTCCCGCCTGAGATATAATTTTTCAAGTTTAAAAACTGATATTATAATTGCAATTAAATCGCTTAAATCTATACTAATATTATAAAGAGGAAAGATTTGTTTGTTTGTTTGTTCATCTGCATTTGGCTCCGAAACTACTGGACCGATTTGAAAAATTCTTTCCACATAAGAATCCTGCTTTATCTGCGATGGACATAGGCTACATTACATTATCAAAAAAGTAAGGGATCCGTATGAAAACTTCGATTATGTAACCGAAGGTGGGAAAGGAAAATCATTAAATTGCGAACGCTGCGAAAACTATTGACAATAGAGCAAAATGATGTACTACACATTATTAGGATAAAATGTATGTATCATTTATAGTCGTTGACTGGTATTTATACAGGATGAAATTTTAACCATTTTCCAAAATTTTTATATGCGTTCAGTATCGTATTTAGAGCCTATTTATGAAATAAAAAATGTTAATTAAGTTGTCACCCGAAAATATTTTTCGCGATATAGTTTTCAATTTTTACGGTCCCAGACCTGTTAAGGTATAAAGGGAAACACAAAAACTTATGGATAGTATTGTAATGAATAAATGAGATGCACATCGCGTAAAAAAAGTGCTACTAGAAGGCAGTATCAATTATTTTTTATTTTTGGCGGACATTTTCAAAGTGCTTTATCTTCACATTTTTGTACTGGGCTATACCAAAAGAAAAAATACGTCATTTGATTTTTGCCTCGTAGATTGCTATATTAAAATTTGGAAAGTGGTTAAAATTTCACCCTGTATAACACAAGGAAGAAATTTACTTTTTTTTTAATCAAAATATAAACATCATTTGATCTCAATAGCTATCTTAAAAAAGGTATGAGTTTTAATAAAAACTCCGCGCCAAAATAATGCTCGCAGGAAATCTAAAATTTACGCGGACGAAGTCGCGGGGGACCGCTAGTATCATATAAAAGAGTGCTTTAACAGTTACTTATTTTGGGATCAGAACAATGTATGTGATGTTGTTCACATTTATTTAATTATTATTTACTATCCACATTTAGTTATTGATTTAAATAAGTAATTATGACTTTCTCTCCTAAAAGACTGTAACTTTTGTTTCAGAAAGCAACACCAGAATCGGAGACACGATGCAAAAACTGCAAGGTCCAATTCCAGAACATAGAAGCGTTCAAACAACACACGAGCAACTTTGGGAAAGGGTTGTGCGATCTTAATTTAAGGTAGGATAATTTATTTGAAATTTACGGTTAAAGAAGTATTTATTCTGATAAGAAATATTATTTCACTTACATGAGAACTCTAGGGTATTCAACAGACCATGGTAAAGAATCAAATTGTATATGAAGTATTATTCAATTTTTGACGTGATAACGTCTTTAAAATCGTTTTAGTCGGGTGACATGTTCAGAAACTTGTGTCACACCAAAACCTCACGAGCGCGATCGCAGGTATAACGAGAGAGAGAGACGGACCGATCTCCCGTCTCATCTCGAGCGCTGCCAGTCATTCCGTGAAACTTGTCACGCGGAATCCTCACGAGCGGAGGCTGGCATAGCGTTCGAGTGAGTGGACCGATCTTCCGTCTCTCTCACTCTAGCGGCATACAAACGAATGGAGATTTTCTCGTGCGGTTAAGTTTTCGTTGAATGTTTAAGATGTAATTTAAAATTTAAAAAAAAATTTATCTTTATTAATTCCTTACTTCCCAAAAACTTATATCACCAATAAGACGTTATCACGTAAACATCTCGATCGTAAACCTACTTTACAAACAACCAATTTTTTTTGTTTTATTTTTTTTATACAAAATAATTCTAAAAAGTCACGACTGTTTATGTAAAACACCCTTACCTTGTTAATAATGAACTTTTGAATTAAAACTATTTATTTTTTTTATTTTATTTACACTTTATTGCACAATAATAAAATATAGTACAATAGGCGGACTTCATGCTAAAAGCATTCTCTCCCAGTCAACGGTGCAAAAAGAGAGAAAGAGAAAAAAAAAAAGATAACAATCATGAAAGTAAATTATAACTACTATTAATAAACTTACACATATATAATAAATATATAAACATACATAAAATACATGTACGTAATATGATTGCACACAGAATTCGTATCAGTGAGAAACGTATGAGAAAAAAAAAGAAGAAGAAATTAGTCCTTGTACTTTACTCGTACGTACCTACTTATCAATGAAACACCCACACACGTCAATGTTTTTTACAAGTTACGCTCTCCCGCTACTTTACTACTACACTTTAGTGTAAGTTTGCCAACGTCTTGCAAAACTAACGATTCGCCATACTGGTTATATTTTTTTAATAAATTTAACTAAATTTGATGTTATATTCTAAACTATTGATTTTTGAACCACTTTTTCTAGGGCGTTTTATATTATTTTTACCTATAGAACATAACCTTAGAGTTATGGGATGTCAAAAGGAACACGTTGTATAGATGATTCGGACTTATTATTTTGCACACACTGTGATGCGCACGGACGTGTTATTTTGCATATATGAACATGCGCGATACAACGTGTTTTAAAATGAATAGGTGAATCAATATTTTATATTTTTATAAGATTATTTATTTGATATTTTAGCAACTTAATTGTACTTATAATATCAGTATATAAACTTGAAAAAAAAATTTTTTTTTCCCGCCTGAGACAAAACTTTTCAAATTTATATACTGATATTTTTATAAGATTATTTTTTGTAAAAACAAATAATAATAACTTTGCCAAAATGTTATACATAATGGTTAAATAATGTGGGTTTCGTTGTTCAGGCGGTTCAAAATGGACGCAGTATAATCGTTTTGAACGCGCTAATCTCAGAAAGTAGGTACTGGTTCGAATCGAAAAATTATTTTTGTGTTGGATAGTACATTTATCGAGGAATGCTTTAGACTAGATAACATCACGCTGCGACCAATAGGAGCGAGGCATCAGTGAAAAATGTTTCAGAAATAGTCGTGACCATAATAACAGAAATTGACGCGAACGAAGTCGCGGGCAACAGCTAGTTATTTATAATATTAGTTATTCTATGTTGTTCACAGACCATGCGCTAAATGTGGCGAGAGTTTCAGAACAGAATTAGAATTGAAGAAACATTTAAAACAGCACGGCAAAGAAGAGAGGATGAAAAAGAAGAAAGTTGTGAAGTGCGAAGAGGTAACAATAATAAACATATATTTTTTAGCGCTTTGACTTGACAACTTTTGTCGCATGAATGGTAAATTTTATGCTGCTGATCGTTCATGACTCTGTTTCCTTGCTCACATCAAGTATGTATTTAGGTGTATGTATGTATATGGTATGTAATTTGTGTATATATATATATTTTATTTATTTTTATTTATGTAATTGTGTTATATTTAAGTTTAAGTAATTTCAGCTAATCAGCTATTATTTATGTTTGAGTAAATCGTTGACGTTTAGTTTTGCTGTTTTAGTATTTATTTTTTTATTTATTTATTTTATTATTATTATTATTTTCTATTATTTTTTTATTTTGTAATCCTTAGTTTAATATTCTGCCTTAAGCACTCTGACCACCTTCCCCTTCTTCATAGTTTTTTTCCTGTACCCAAAGGTTGTCTGGCAGAGATCGCTCATTAGCGATAGGACCGCCTAAATTGTACATCTTACTATAAAAATTGTATGTTATTTCGTTATTTGGTGTGCAATAATGAGTATTCTATCTATCTATCTATCTATCTATCTATCTATCTAATAATTTTTGCATACATTAAACATTTGCATTTTCAACCACCTGTAAAATGAAACCCGCGATATTTAACCATTGTGTATCTTTTCAGTGCAATCAAACCTTCGTGGTGCGTTCGTACTCGCTTCACTATCAACAAGTGCACCTGAGGCTTCCCCCCGCCACGTACCCCTGCCTCTTACGCCCCTCGCTGGCGATATGCGATGTATGCGGCAAGAAATGTTCGGTAAGTCGTCATAGATACCGGGATACCAGGATCCCGAAATACCGGGATCCCGCACGATTTCTGCGGGATCAGTCCCGCATAAAAATCTGCCGGGATTCCGCGGCACTAGCGGGACTTCGCATCGATATTCTTTACGTGGACGCGCCTAAATTTACTCCCGCGCAGTACTTCTAAAACGTGGGTAATTTTTCCACGTTCAGGTAGCACTGCTCCCGTGACTCAGCTACACAGAGAGAAGCTAGCTAATGACGGACGGGAACAAAGTAGGCAGCGGGGGCGAGGGCTTTCTTCAATGCCCGCGGTTATTGCCTGCCTATTTTTTGTCAGAAGCTGCAATTTGTAATTGTGCGTAACGTAATTCAATAACGTGCTATATTTTATTGATGTGAAACTTCTTTTCACTGTGAACTTTTGACTTGTCTTGGTCTAAAACAGAAGGAAAAATAAAGTTATGTCGAACATTACTTTATAAAATCTTTGCCGGTTCAGTAATTGTTTGGAAATATACTGATTTACGGGAGAACTTGATCATGACGCTTGCAACAGTGCCGAAATATCGGAAACTCATAAAAACTAAGGTACATGGAATAAACCCCGTATCAAATAACTCTAGTGTTTGGAAATACTTTCTAAAAGCATTAAATTCGCATACGGTAAAATGCAAGTTGTGTAAATTAATCATCAAAGAAAATTGGATGTATTTTTTCGTTTTATTTTTAGTTCTAGATACACTTATGAATTTATGATACAGTATGCTATCCTCTTACCAAAGCCCACTTTTGGCACCACACGGGATCCCGCAAATACTGGGATACCGCGGGAATGAGAATCCTTGGTCCCGCAAATACCGGGATTGAAATTAAGTTGCGGGATTGCATTCCTCAATAGATCGATATATAGATAGATAAAGAAAAAAAAATAGATACTCTATATTGCACACCATAAAATTGAAAAATAACAAATGGGAAAGGCTTAGATTTGTCCAGACAACAGCACGTCAACCTACCAAAACGTCAATTTTCTCAATTGATATTGATCTCTACTTGTTGGACTTAAAATTGAAAATAATAATAATAATATAATAATTAAATTTACTATTTAATTTTTGTTACATTGTACGTATAATTTACTTACTTACGTTTGATATAAAATTTTAATCACCTTTCAAATTTTAATACAACAGTCTGTGAGACAAGAAACAATTGACATATTTTTTCGTTTGATATAGCCCAGTACAAAAATTGCAAGATAAGGCACTTTCTCAAAAATCTAAAATTAATAATACGGCCTCCTAGCAACACTTTTTTTACGCGATGCGCATCTCATTCATTCATTGCGATACTATTCATAAGTTGTTGATTTTCCCTTCATACCTTAACAGGCTTAGGACCGTAAAAATTTAAAACTATGTTGAGAAAAATCTTTTCGGGTGACAACTTGATTTACTTACATTTTTTACTTCATAAATAGACTCTAAACACGATACTGAACGCCTATAAAAATTTTGGAAAGTGGTTAAGATTTCATCCTGTAGATTATATTTAATTTCATTTTTGTTTTATTTCCTTTTCTTCATTTCGTTCATGTCATACAATTTATACATTTCATTAGTTTCATTCATTTCTGTCATTTCATTCATTCAATTCAATTATGAATCCACGAATAAGTGAAAAACAATTCTTTGAAAAATAATCGACTTGTCTTAAGTGGGACTCAAACCCGCACACAACCATCTGCTTACTGGGCGACTGATGTAACCATTGAACGACATTTTTATTAAAGGATATTCACCAATTTAGTTTTCTTAGAAAACAGTTGATAGTAAGACCAACAATAATATTTCAAACCCCTTTAGAAAAATGTTCAAATCTTCACCAACATGATGACGTTGATATCAACCTATTTCATCCCCTATTTCAAACTCTTAAGGGGACTACTAGAGCTATGTGCTGTCCAAATGAATTTAATTTTATTACTTCTAAACAAAATCAATGTATCAATAATCTTATATAATAGGGGTTAAGTATGAAATTGCCGATTATTTTCCCACTTTTAATTTTGTTTATAGCTCTTAAGTATAGTCATATTATTGCGTAATTCTTTTTGTATTGTATCAAAAACTAAATAAAGTAACTTTTGACTAAAAAAAAATGCAATACTAGTGAGTGCCTATTACTTCAAAGGAAGTCGTTGAAAAGACCCCTTACAATGTGTCAGCTGACCTTCTTGCTTCAATTAAGTATATTTCTATTATATACTTTGATTTTCAGAAATTATAATACTATAATGCGTAGCTTTATAGCCATCTAACTTTTACCTTTAATTGCATCGAAAACGGTTCAGACGTTTTTAAAAAAACTAAAAAAATTTTAGTATGGAAAAATGACTTTTCTCGATTTCGTCCATACAAAACGGCAATTTCATACTTTAACCCCTAATATATAAAAATGAATCCCTGTATCCCTTGGTCATAGACTCACGCGTGAACGGCTGGACCGCTAATTATTTTTTTGTTGTGTTCGTTATTGTCAGGAGAATCTTAGGAAAAAAAAAATTCGCAGGAAGTTAGAAAATTTAAGAAAACTTAATCACCATACTAAATTATTTGTTAAGAAGTAACCTTATCGTTTTTGACAATTAGTAACCTTATCGTTCTTGACAATTTAAACTTTTTTAAATGTTGGCGTTTGACATAACATTGACAGAATGCGTGCTGCAAACGGTTACAATTTCCAGTGCGGTTAGAATTTGCAATGTCGATAAATAAATTTGTATCTGTATTTTTTTTTATTAATTAAGTACACTGGACAGCACATCAAGTTAAACAGTTGAACTGCGATAACAGCTTTTATTACGTAGGGCATAAAGGCGGTCTCAAGGTCAACATGTATAGTCTGATGTGCCGCCGTGTGTACATACCTATACCAATTCAAAATCAATATACATAGTTAAGACAGGACAACGTCTGTCGGGTCCGCTAGTGTACAATACGAAAGAATGCCGGAATGAAAAGCAGTTAGCAATGATTCAATAAATACTAGAAATAATTTGCTAAAATGATACTGTTCTAGTTTTTTAAGAATCGATTTTGTTTAGAAGTAGTAAAAATAAAATCAACTGGGGCCAGCACATAGCTCTAGTAGTCCCCTTAAGAAAAATGTTCACTGTTCAATCCATCAGAAAAAATATTCAGTTTGTATGTAAATTTTAAATATATTTCTTATCGTACATACATATTATCACGCCTCCTTCCCAGCGGGGTAGGCAGAGACCAAGGCCTCCACTTACTACGATCCTGGCATACATCTTTCGCTTCTTCCACATTCATCAATCTTTTCATGCATGCTCGTCGGTTTAGAGTACTCTTGACCTGACCTTTCTTCAGAACATCCCCGATTTGATCGTGATAAGTTCGTCTAGGCCTTTCTCTTCCAACGTTCCCTTTCACACTCGTCTTATAGATCTGTCTAGTCATTCTCCTCTCATTCATCCTCTCTACATGCCCAAACCATCTAAGCATCCCTTTCTCAATCCGTGTGACAATGTCTTCTTTCACACCTTATCTTATCGTAAGTTTAAATTATGACAATAAAATAAACTTGGTATATGATATTTTAGCAATTACTATGTCAGTATTTAGGCCTGATTTTTTTCTCGCCCTAACCAATAAAAAAATAATGTTCAAATACTGATGTTGTTATTAACCTATTCGCCGCCAGACCGCGGCCGCCCTCCGCAACCACCTGCGCATCCACACGGGCGAGCTGCCCTTCCAGTGCAGCGAGTGCCCGAAGAGGTTCAGGGTCAACCAACGACTACAGGTACTGACCTGCGAATTTTTTTTTTGTAATTTTCTTAATTTTTTTTTTCTTAATTTGTGTGCATTTAATATTAACTTTTATATATTTGCATGACTAATTTAGTCAAACGTGGACATTTCTATTGTTAAATATCTTGTAAAACCATGTTAAAAGCAAAGAAATAATAGGGGTTAAAGTATGAAATTGCCGATTATTTTCCCACTTTTTATTTTGTTTATAGCTCTTAAGTTTACTCATATTATTGCGTAATTCTTTTTGTATTGTATCAAAAACTAAATAAAGTAACTTTTGACTAAAAAAAAAATGCAATACTATTACAATATTACTTCAAAGGAAGTCGTTGAAAAGACCCCTTACAATGTGTCAGCTGACCTTCTTGCTTCAATTAAGTATATTTGTATTATGTACTTTGATTTTCAGAAATTAAATACTATAATGCGTAGCTTTATAACTATCTAACTTTCACCTTTAATTGCATCGAAAACGGTTCAGGCGTTTATAAAAAAACAAAAAAATTGTTAGTATGGAAAAATAACTTTTCTCGATTTCGTCCATACAAAACGGCAATTTCATACTTTAACCCCTAATATTTCAGATTACTGAATTGGATTCGTATTTTCAACAAATTATGACACACCGCGGGTTGGTGGTCACGAACCTGAGCAGTGTTCGAAAATTCAAAACATTTTTTGTTAACTGACTTCAAAAAGAAGGAAGAGCTTCTATATTCATCTGTAATATACATAGGTACATGTTATGTATGTTAATCGATTTCTTCGTCAATTGTTGATTGATTTACAAATTATTATTTTTTTATTCGTAAGAATTGTAATGCTTTCTGTGGCAACCTTTGATTAAGGCAACACTCAGCGTAAGTAATCTTATTTATTCCTAAGTTACAAACATGTTCTAGTGTATGTCCTTGTTGGTTGCCCTAATAAAATAAAATAAAAAATAAAATAAAATTCACTTCCAAGATGATCCCATTTCAACCAAGTCAGGATCTGATGGTGGGATCCGGGGAAACCCTCAAATTTTATAGGCACGTATTACGATTTGCCGAAGTTTTTTTTAAAATTTATTTTGTGTCTCGCCAATGGGCATACAATATTAGTTATAGTTCTGAACAATTATAATTACCCATTTTGATATGTTTGTCCGTAGATCCACCGTCGCATACACACGGGCGAGAGAACCGTCAAGTGTACTTACTGTTCTAAGGCTTTCCGGCACAAGGATCAGCTAATTAAGCATATCAGGGTGAGTCGCTAGGTATATGGCATCCCTAGGCTAAAAAGCGACCTTAGGCTACTTAAAGGCGATCTTAGGCGACTTTAGCTACTTAGAGGCGACCTTATGCTGCTTACAGGCGACCTTAGCTACCTAGAGGTGACCTTAGCTACTTAGAGGCTACTTTAAGGCGACCTTAACCACTTAGGAGCAACCTTAGGCCACTTAGGCGATTTAAAGGCGACCCTAGGCTACTTAGAGGCGACCTTAGGCAGCTTAGAGGCGAGTGACTAGTTATATGGCGTTCCTAGGCTAGTTGAAAGTAAAACTAGGATAGTGAGAGGTGTGACTAAGCTAATTAGAGGTGATCGTAGACTGCATATTATGACATATTTAGGTATACACGGTGCATTTTTAACTACCTGGATAACGAAGCCGACGTTATTCAATTTATAAATAAAAATATTTTTTGGAAAATAATAAATATTAAATTCAGACCTTTAATTTTATAACACGCTGTGACGCGCACAGACGTATTATTAGGGTCCCGGATGAATGAACCTTACACAGCTACATCCGTGCGCGTCACAGCGTGTGTTTAAATAAATAGCTGAACCAATATTTTACGTATTTATATAAAAAAAAAAACTATATATATAAAATAGAATCTCTATTTCCCTTGGTCATCGCATCACGCGTGAACGGCTGGACTGATTTCGCTAATCCTTTTTTTGTTTTGTTTGTTATTGTCAGGAGAGTGTTCTTATGGAAGAAAAAAATAGGAAATTTTGAAAACTTAAGAAAACGTAATCACCATACTAAATTATTTGTTATGTAACCTTAACTCTTTTGACATTTTTTTTATGTATGGCGTTTTTTTTTTCATATAAATTTAACGGCTTCGGACGAGTCCATACAGCCTAGTCTTTAGTGATAATGTCAATTTATAATATCTAAAATATCATAAATACTTACATAAACATAATAGCCTAACCTAACCTAAACCTAAACTAACCTAAGTCATTGAAATGTATGGGTGGCTTATACATTTCATTGATTACGGGAGTTCTACGCGAGAACGTGGATCAAAGTGAAATAGGAGCGCCTGTCCTTGTTTCTCACTTCTATTTGATTTATCCTACTCACTGACACATTATTATAACAATGCCACCACTTTATCACAATAAATGCCGCTTAGGATAATTTCACAAAATTACGAAACAAAGTCCATCTTTCTCTTCTCGTTTCCCGCGCAAAACTCTGTATGGCGTTTGACATGACATTGACAGAATGCATGAAAGTATCGTCAAATAGGGGGTAACAAAAAACTGAATTTTGCACATGGCCAGTAATGTCGCCTGTTACCGTGTCGGAATACCAAAAAAAATATAATTTATATACCCACCAGAAAAAAAAAAACAAAGAATGTTGTGTATCATAAATCATAATAAAATAAACAATTGGTGACATTTTTTTTATTAAACCATTTCGTAATCAATATTCATAGTTAAGACAGGACAACGTCTGTCGGATCGGCAATTAAAGAAATAAAAATAACACTGCCAAGATGTCATACATAATGATTACACAACGTGTGATTCCTGTTACAGGCGGGTAAATGCACCGTGTATAAAAACCACACCTCCTTTCTCAATCCCATAGTGAGGATGTTCATACAACGAGGTAGCTCGCAGTGGTGGAAATTAATCTTTTTAACGACAGTTTTCCCAAGTTTATGAAAGTTTTCTCGTTTTTTTTTTATAAATGAATTTCCTGGACTCTGTTGTTAAAAGACAATTGTTCTTTAAAATAAGTACTCAAGCTTATGGATTTAAACTTTCATGGTCACTATCACTAGAGTTATTTAATTCGGGGTTTATACCATGTACCTTCCTACCTACCGGGAGAATAGTTCTCCCGTGATCATGGCGCTTGCAACAGTGCCGAAATATCGGAAACTCATAATAAATAAGGTACATGGTATAAACCCCGAATTAAATAACTCTAGTACTCAAGCTTATGTTTAACTTTTTGTCAGTTAAGTGGATATTATGTTTTAGTGTAGCATTATCTTAAATAATACTAATCACGCTGTGTTCGCTGATTTTGGATCGCTGTCTTATTTTATAATATATTTGGCTCTGTAAATGGCAGTGATCTGTTTGTGTTTCAATATTAAATAAATAAATAGATGCATGTTTAATTTTTATTAATAGTTTATGTATATTCCTTACAATTGATTTTAATTCAGTTTTATTTCTGCAAATAAGTCCCAGGAGGCGCTTTTACACGTCCCAATATTTAAACCTACCACTGCTTCGGGACAAGTGTGCGCTAGTGCCGAGAAGAAGCAGCGCAAGAAACTCGGTCAATATTGTCAACCTCTTTTTAAATAAATTTTTACAAGGTTTAAGCAAGTACGAGCTGGGACAACTTAATGCCATACATTTCTATCATTTATTATTATGCATGCATCTCTATTTATTTCGCATACCATATGTTGGTTAAATGTGAGAGCTCACGAAGTGATTTGTAACCCTAATGTACCACATTTTTAGCAATAAAGATTTTCTATTCTATTCATCTGTAGATCTAAGGCTAGTTAGAGGTGTCACTAGGCTAGTTAGAGGTGTCACTAGGCTAGTTAGAGGTGTCACTAGGCTAGTTAGAGGTGTCACTAGGCTAGTTAGAGGTGTCACTAGGCTTATTAGAGGTGTCACTAGGCTAGTTAGAGGTGTCACTAGGCTAGTTAGAGGTGTCACTAGGCTAGTTAGAGGTGTCACTAGGCTAGTTAGAGGTGTCACTAGGCTAGTTAGAGGTGTCACTAGGCTAGTTAGAGGTGTCACTAGGCTAGTTAGAGGTGTCACTAGGCTAGTTAGAGGTGTCACTAGGCTAGTTAGAGGTGTCACTAGGCTAGTTAGAGGTGTCACTAGGCTAGTTAGAGGTGTCACTAGGCTAGTTAGAGGTGTCACTAGGCTAGTTAGAGGTGTCACTAGGCTAGTTAGAGGTGTCACTAGGCTAGTTAGAGGTGTCACTAGGCTAGTTAGAGGTGTCACTAGGCTAGTTAGAGGTGTCACTAGGCTTATTAGAGGTGTCACTAGGCTAGTTAGAGGTGTCACTAGGCTAGTTAGAGGTGTCACTAGGCTAGTTAGAGGCGTCACTAGGCTAGTTAGAGGCGTTCCTGGGCTACTTAGTTAGAGGCTACAACTACTTTTAAACTTTCGCATTTCATAACTATTTAGAAACAGTCACACGTCAGGCAAATAAAATAAAGTATGCTCGAGTTTTGAATTTACCTTCTACACTGAGATAATGCATCGCTGTTCCACTCAGCCTGTAACCACGGCCGATGCAACTCGGTCGAAACGTCAGACAAATGAAATATGTTATGTTCGTGTTTATACTATATTTTATATGAAGAAAGGTCAGGTCAAGAGTACTCTAAACCGACGAGCATGCATGAAAAGATTGATGAATGTGGAAGAAGCGAAAGATGTATGCTAGGATCGTAGTAAGTGGAAGGCCTTGGTCTCTGCCTACCCCGTTGGGAAGGAGGCGTGATAATATGTATGTATGTATGTTCGTGTTTATATCCTGTTATACGTTTTTAAATAGGGGCGCTTCTAGGCTAGTTAAAGGCTAGCACATGTGGCTAGTAAAAGGTGCCCCTAGGTTAGAGGCGCCCATAGGCTTGTTAGAAGTGCCCCTAGGCGCTTCTAGGTTAATTAGAGGCGCCCCTAGGTAGGCTAGTTATAGGCGTTCCTAAGGTAGGTTAGAAGCGCCTATAGGCTAGTTGGAGGTGCCTCTAGGTTAGAGGCGCCTTTAGGGTGGTAGCTTGAGGTGCCCCTCGGCTAACCAGAAACGATCCTAGGCTAGTTAAAAGCGCCCCTAAGCTAATTAGAATTAAAGGCTGGTTAGAGGCGCCCCTAGGCTGATTAGAGGCGCTCCTAGGCTAAGGAACTACTACGCAACGAAAACCCGATGTATACCGATCTATTTGGCATTTTCAGACACTTTAAGTCATTGGTATGAGCGAGAGAGATATGTAATCGAATATGCGGACGTTGTGATGCACAGTAAGGCCTCTGGTTAGAGGCGTTCCTAAGCTAGTTAGAGGCGCCCCTAAGTTAATTGGAGTCGCACCTATGCTAATTAGATGTGCTCTTAAGTTAGCTATAAGCTTTTCTAGGCTAATTTCATTTGTAAATACATGTTGCATTGCAAAATTATTTTAATAACTATTTCTTTACCTGCAGGTACACACAGGAGAGAAGCCATATCCGTGTGCTCACTGCGGTAAATCTTTCTCACTGAACTACAAAAGGAAGGCACATATACGTACAGTACATATGGCTATGCCGAGCAAGGCTGGGAAGAGTGCATTACCTTGACATGTTGTATGGCGCCCCACCTAGCTTATAAGGTCGGCTTTCGTGTGACTAAAATGCCTATACACGATGACTTTTACATCATCTTCAAAAAAAATTATAGGCGTTCAGTATCGTATTTAGAGCCCATTAACCGGTTCCGTGCGGATGGCTCCCTAGAGGCGCCACGGGTATTTTTGTGAATGGTGGGTGGCGCATAAGAGGATGTAAAACTCTGATAAAATAGCATTTCTAAAGTTTACCCCCTTTATCCTATGAACTGCACGGCCATTGACATAATTACTTTATTACAAAAACGTGCTGTACGGGCTATTTACGGCCTTCGATCCCGCGATCCTCGCTGAAGGAGCTCTTCAAAGAGATTAATATACTTACAGTGTCTTCTCAATACATTCTCGAGAATATTGTTTACGTTCGTAAGAACATACATTTATTTCTTAAGAAAAGTAACGTACTTTCAATACCAGAAATAAAGATAAACTTGCCGTTCCAGTCTTCAGACTGCGAAAAGTAGGAAAATCGTTTATGGGAAATTGTATCCGTATTTTCAACAAATTACCACAGGGTATTGCTGAACTCCCTGTACATAAACTTAAATCGTATGTCAAAGTAATTTTAATGAAAAAGGGCTATTACACTGTCAATGATTAGTTAAATGATAGAAATGTATGGCATTAAATTGTCCCAGCTTGTACTTGCCTAAACCTTGTAAAAATTACCTTACCTTGTAAAAATTTATTTAAAAAGAGGCTGACAATAGTGACCGAGTTTCTTGCGCTGTTTCTTCTCGGCTCTAGCCCAGACTTGTCCCGAAGCAGTGGTAGGTTTAAATTGGGACGTGTAAAAGCGCCTCCTGGGGCGTATTTGCAGAAATAAAACTGATTTTAACTGATTTTACCCCCTGCCGACTCGGGTTACATTCTTTAAGTTTACTCAGCAAATATAACTATTACAACCTTGTAACTTATGTCTTTGTTTTCAGAATGAATCAACCTATCTGATTATTGAATAATTTGAACAGCTAAATGTGTTATTGTTTTTCTAGTTCAAGGTTAAAGTGAGGTTAAAAAATGTACATCCGTTTTTTCGATTAATCTACAAAAAATGAGAAATTCGATTAAAATAAAAAAAAAATCAGCACATCAGCATAAGACTTGGAAACAGGAGGATGAAGTTTAATAGCTTCTACATATGATATGCAGGTCTTTGCCGTAGTTTCTTTTATTGACCGTTGACGAGTATATTCAGGGCATTTCTTACTGGTAGCAAAATGATTGCCAGAGCAGAGACAGCAAGAAACCGACTCCTCTTCCACTGAGCAACTATCACCGGAATGACCTAGACCACATTTAAAGCATTTTGGTAAAGATCTACATTTTGCCTTAATATGACCATATCGACAACAATGAAAGCATTGTAAAAAAGTAAAGTAAAGTAACAGCCTATAATCATCCCACTGCAGGGAAAAGGCCTCCATCATTGAATTGAAGTTACCACTGCAATGATGGAAACTGGCATAATCACCACGCTTGCCAAATGCGGGTTGGTGATCACAAACCCGAGCAACGTTCGAATATACGAAACTTTTTGTTGCCCGACCCGGGGATCGAACCTGGGACCCCGAGATCTTGGCCCGGTATTTAAACCACTAGACCACGGGGCGTTGAAAGCATTGTATTGTGGGATATATTTAAATATATATATAGATCTACTGGCAAGGAATTATAGCAAATAAATACTCTTTTAGGCAAAACCTGTCCGTCAAACGTCAGTACAATTGTTTCTATTGGAATAAATTCAGTTTTACCATTTGTGACAGTTTTTTTTTTTCAATCTACGTACTTTTAATATGCTACCACAACCTGTGGGGACTGAAATGTTGGCAATAACTTCATCATCTGACCAATCTACCGGTACACCCCTAACTATACCCAAACGGGTGATGCTGAAGACGGGAATGAATTCTTTATAATTTTTAGCTTTTAAAGCACTACTTTCAATAAATAAATTTGCATCTTCAAACTTCGAGAAATAAATTGAAATCCTATTACACCCAATTTTTTTTAAACTTCCATCAATAATGGTTTTGACATGGATCCTTTTAAGGAACTGGCCAAAAGACACTGGGTGAATGTTGCATTGTTCACCTGTAGATGATGCTTCCTTTTGCACATGAACACTGTATGGGGCAGCATCTGAAGCCTGGTATTTAAATCTACCGATTGGTCGGGAATTACGAGAGTTTGGCAATTGCGAATTCATATCGCTAACCATAGATTTAATAATCTATGTTGCTTACACTTGGTGCTGACATAGAGTCACCTGAACATTGAAAATTGTTTGTTGGTGGTTGTTCACTATCACTCAAAATATTACATTGGCAGTCTGTTACATTTACAGTGCCTAAAACTGAAGACTTGTGATGTTTACGCTTCTTTTTGTTGCAATGTCTGCACTTGCGAGAAGCACTTCTTTTACGTTTAGAATTATTAATACCTATTCACTGAATCATCCGTATCAGGATGTGTTTCCTCCGCATTAATATTCTCTCCTTAATAGGACACAGTAAAAAAACTAGAAACTGGAGAAAACGATCCTCCACCTGGATCTTCGGGTTCATTCATAACGAAACGAAAATGAAAAAAAAACTTACCAAATATCACACTAACTAATGTAAACTATATACACCGTGAAATTTTAGTGGTTGTTTTCCCGCAGTAAAATGATTCTATCTTAGTAGTACAATTGATTTGTGCAGTTTTTTTTATTCAAATAAAAAAATAGCAGTTTCACGATTGTGATAAACGAAACTCGAAAGCAACCTCGAACCAATGGTACCAGCCGCGCCGCAGCCGGTCACCGGCCGGGGTCATTGCCCCTCGCGCAGTGCAGTTTATGCTGTATTACTTAGTGCGTAAAGCTTCTTTTGCTTTGAACATTGATTTCGTGCGGCAAGCAGTACCCAAACACGTCACATTTTGTAAAGATACTATCGTATCTCACGCTTTTGAGTTGATGATTATTTTTTTGATTAGTTGAGAACAACAATATCTTTATTTTCAAAAAATAACTCGCACGATTCGATAGTGCTACTAAAGGTAAATCGTTCTGTTGCGGGAAAACAACCACTAAAATTTCACGGTGTATATACACAAATAAATGAAATTATTAAGTTATTGTACTAATCTGATCATAATAAAAATAAAATAAAATTTAGAGCACGCGACGTTTCCCGCTCTTTTTTCGTTATGATGATTTGTACTTTTTTTTTTAGTTAGTTTAACGGCCTCGGATACTTGTCCATACAGCCAATTCTTTAGTAATATTGTCTATAATTTTGCATTAAAACGTTAATGTTAAACGTTTTAATGCTTCGATGGAGTTTTTGGAGACAGTCGAAAGATTGAAGGAATGTAGAGAAGTCACCAAGAAAGAGGTAAACTGTTCGCGTTCCCGCGCAAAATTCACGGTCCACTTTTCTTGGTTACGACCCATACACCATCTTATTTCACCGGACTGTATATTGGTCACTCGCACGACACTTTGTTTCGTAAAATAACACCACTTTTACGACCCAAAAATCACTATAAACAATCAAAATTCTATTAAATAAACCATATGAAATAAACGGACTCCAAACGTATCTCCAAAAACTCCCTGTACTTTTGTTGCTTTACACCACAGAGTAGAAAGCTGTCATAGAGTAAGTAATTTGGACTATACAAACATCAAAACAACAAGTAGAGCACTATTTACGGTCTTTTTTTACCTATATTAATATAAATAAAAAAATATTAAGATATAGGTAAAAGTATATGACATTGGTACAATATATAATTATTATAATATTTGATGACTATTTTTGCGTATCTAATCAGTATAATTCTTATCAGGGGCCTTACCATTAGCTCTTAAAGCAGGACTGCTATTGGACTGCATTGCTCTTTTGTACTATGACATCGTTTTTAGCAGACCTGTGGCAGGCCAATTTACGTTGACGTTTCAAAACCGTTCACCATTTTTTTACTATGAACTTTTCAATCTTTTCATACCATGACACTCAATTTGACAGCAGGTAAACGTCCTTTTGAGCGAAGCTAATGTCATCCTAGCCATCTTGAAAAAGTTACTAGGAGACTAACTTTTTCGACATATTTTATGCGTTTCTCAGACTTTTTTCAGCAGTTTTGTGAAAATTTACATGTTTCATTATCGATTAAGGAACCTAATTACTGTGTAAAGAAACCTGAAGGTCTTTGAATTAGTATTTTGTATAAAATGTTTATATCATCATTTACCAAAATGAAAATACAATTTCGACAAAATTGTTAGCATGGTTTTGTGATGTAATAGGTATATACAATAGAATATATTGAAAAAACTGTACTTTTAAATTTTATAACTCTTCTTTCTTATCAATATTTATGTGTAATACTTTTTTCAGATTTGTAACAAATACATGGAAATTATAAGTGTAAATGATGGCTATGATTCATTTAATTTACAATAAAATATGGTCTAATCATCCTTTGTAGTCTTACTTGAATGAACTGAGCGCTATAGCATCTGTATGGCTTTTAGGTAAACATACCTACAATACAAATTTTAGTTTAACTTTAAAGATATGTCCTTTCCGTTCAATTGAGTAAAAAGAAAAGATAAAGAAACATATTTTACAGGTTTTAGCACCTAAAACCCTTGTGTTATGAATATGTTGCTGATTTTGTTTGTTTAAATATTGCCTGGGTGTAAAAGACAACAAAGTTTTAGTTCTTATATAACACATTTGCAGCAGTCTTACAAAGATGATAAAATTAATGAATATTTCCTTTTATTGTAGGTGATTCTAGATATCCACTGCTCAAAATGATGACAACAATCAGAAATAAGGTTAAAGCAGAAATAGATTTTTCTGAAGCCAATTATACCTATACAGAGATATGTATCAATAGGTGTTCTACAGGCTCTTTTTCAATGTTACATTACCAACCTCAGGTTGCTGGCCTTATTGCAAAAGCATGTGTAATCCTACATTACATTTTGCAATGCAGCTAATTACTTATCTCACAGATCAAGCAAATTTATCTCACAGATGAAGAGGTTCACCAATAAGCTTATGTATTGTTTTTTTTTAACCCCTTTTATACCAGTAATTCCAGACACAAATCAATTGTCTTATGGCTCGATTCCACAACTTCGGTAGCCGACCAGTTAATACATATACTAAGTTATGGTTGCTTTGTTAGATTTTAAATTTAGGGTTAAAACTGAAGTACTTTTATATTAAGTATGTCTTTTTTATTTTAATATGTGTTTGAAATACTTATATTTTTTTGTAATTATATTACATATATGAAATCATGTGTTTGTTTTTTTTACTGCAAAAATTCTGCAAAACATGTCTACTTCACCAAATGCTCGACTGGTAGAGAATACCTAATATGTAATATAATTTTCTGTTTCCTCTTCCTCTCCTTGTATCATTAATTATTTTATGTTTTATTTTTTGCATTTAGTCTACCCAGTCAATACTAAAATAGAATAGATTATTATAATACCTATGTAAAAAGTTGTAGTACTCTTTTACTACACAGTGTAACTGAATCAGAAACTTCATTCAAACCCTAATTTTACTGCAAAATGACTACATCGCCTGCAGAATTTAAATTTCTGCCACCCTTGCCATTCGCTTGGAGTGGTCTCCAGCTGTTAAAGATTTGTTAACTGTTATTCTCAAAGGTTATACAGTTGGGTGTGAGAAACTAGGCGTTTTTTTTTTGTTGGTTTTCACTGAAAGTCAATGGATGATCACTTTTTTATACTAATATTTTAATAAAATTACTTACAATTCCACTTTACTTTATTCAATAATTAAACACAAGTATAACATTGTGAAAATATGGTTTAACTCAATGTTTAACTGTAAATATAAAATAGTCCTAGAACGTACGTACTACTGTGGTACTACTCCGGGAAAATAGAATATTTCTTCAATTTTTGAATGTTACCGCCAAAAATTCAGGCAGAACCGTTCCAATCATGATCACGTTAAAATGATTATCCACATTTTCAATAACCCAACACTGTACATTAAGTACTATCGTCAAGAAGGTTAATTTTACTAGAATTTGGTAATTTAACTAATCTCCTGCAACATAGCAACATTTAGATCGACTTTTTCTCTTTAAAATCCAATAAGTAGAAAGTTTTTCAAAAACCGGTAATTTGGAATAAACATGTATTTGTGTATTTGAACGTTTTCAACTAAAAAGAGACAGATTTATCTGAACCAGTATAGCTCTATCTCGTTCATGCAATCTGCAGACAAACAGACCATAGACAAGCTTAGCTGTTCACCTTTTGGTTTAACGATGCTAAAATCGTTCAGCTTTTCAGCGGTTATGGTATGATTTTTAGCAGGGCAAAAGCAGCCCTACTTTTGAACTGCCTGGAAATTGAGTGACTTGCTATAAGCTGATGGTAAGCCCCCAGTCTTCGTAAATGCAAGTTGACTTGATTTTTGTTGAGGTTTTTTGCCGGGGTTACGATTAGGGAAAGTTGGGTGGGTGGACTTTGTTTCTTAGTTTTTGTGAAATTATTATACGTGGCATTTATTGTGTTAAAGTGGTGGCATTGTTAAAACAATGTTTTAGTAAGTAGGATAAATCAAATAAAAGTGAGAAAGAAGGAAAGGCGCTCCTATTTGACTCTGATCGACGTTCTCGCGTAAAACTCCTGTAATCATTAAAATGTATAAACCACCACACATAACATCATTTGTTATCATCATTATAAGCCGTAATTATCATATGCCATAAAATCATTTTCCATCGAAATTGTTTCCAAAAGAATTTCATAAGATCAGTTTAAACTAAACAGTCAATAGGTTTAGGTTTGGTTTGGTTAGGTTAGGTTAGGTTAGAACTGGGCCGCGGTTGGTGCTAATCGCGGCCCTGGGAGGGGAAGTCCTCTCAATGCCGGCCATCATGTCGGAGATGGTCCGCAGCGAGCAGGCTTGGGAGGCAGTGGCCGCCTTCAGCGACGACGTCATGTCGCAGAAGGAGGCCGCCGAGAGGGAGAGAGAGTGAGATCCACACTCTCTCCGCCTCCGCCGGCGTAGACGTGGTGGTAGGCCCCGCCAAGGTCCCGGGTGGCAGGTGCGGGGGCACCAGCTGCCTAGCACAGGGGACCAGGACGGCGCGCTGTTCGCCCAGCGCGTCGTCCAGAGGTAGGAGTGGGGTGTCTTCACAGCACCCCCTCTGAGGAGGTCTGCCCTTTTCAGGGCGGAGGTGGCTGCTGGTGGGGTACGTGGACTGTCGAGTCACCACAGACCCTGCCCTCAGTCAGCGCGGCGGGCGACGTGAGGTTTTTAGTGGGTATACCCCTGGGTCCCATTCCCAGGAGCAGCGCCCTTTTTAGTCCCACATACCGCCCTACCCTCCCCCGGGGCAGTGGTGATGATGCGTAACGCATTTTCCTCGCGTAAAAAATAAAGTTTAGGTTAGAACATGAAAGACAACTCACGAGCCGAGCGAGCGGAGCGAGCGTGCCGCGGCAGCGGCTGGCGAAGTGCCAGAAAGCCAATCGCTTTTTAGGACAAAGGCCTTAGGTTGAAATTATCGGAAGCGACTTGGATCGATTGTAGTGATAAGTAGGTATTAGATATAAAAAACAATTTAATATATAATTATACTATCATTTATTTATTACAATTTACTTTTTATAATAACATTAATAACTTAATAAATGCATAGCTTAGATATAAATATTCGAAATTAAGTATGGCGTTGAAATATTCTGTTAAATACTATTATTGCAATATTAATAAAATAGATAACAACAATACGTATGGCCTTAGTCCCTCGATCGTGAGTTATTCCAGACACAATTGAAATCAATTGTTATGGCGGCACGCGCGTGCCGCCTGGGGGTTGAGGGATTAGAGTATTAATATAGGTAGGTCGCTTTATTTATACTTTTAAGACGTATGATAATCGTATCATTATGGCATCTAATGTTCGGGCAAATAAGAGTATGTCAAATATATTTTATGGCAAGCGAACAATTCGGGCAAAGGAAATTCGAGCAAGTAAAAATTCTGACTTAAGATTAGAGTCTGGCTAATGAAAGCTGAACCCAGGGTTTTTCGAAATAGCAACATTAACTATAATGACATTATGATAATGTCATTCAAACTGTTGTTTGTTGAGGATTAATTGATGTTGATGCTTGATTTTAGGGGAACATTTAAATCTTTTATTAAAAAAATATGACAATGTAACTAAAATGAACTTATCCTAATTTAGCCGTGTAAGTGTGCGTGTAAAAGAATTATAAGTCAACCGACTCTATATAAAAAGACTAAAGGCTTAATGTTGAAATTAATTGACAACAGGAAAAGTATCAAAATTGTTTATTCCAAATATGGTAGGTGATGCCATATTTAGATTTTTTGTAATTCCCCCTTTTTCCTAGGTTCAGCTTTCGTTGACCAAACTATATTGCATTTATATTCCGGGAAAACAATAGACAACCCTTTTCAGTGTTTTCAGTCCCACATAACCTACTGCTGCCCCTGAAGTAGTAGGTATGCGTAATGCATTTTTTCCTGCGTAAACAAAAAAAAAGGTTTAGGTTAAGTTAGGCTGTTATGTTTATTGTAACTATTTATGATTTAATGTATTTTATATTAACATTTTAACTAAAAACTAGGCTGTATGGACTCGTCCGATGCCGTTAAATTTTTATGAAAAAAATGACAATGTCAAAAAATGACAATGTCAAAAAATGACAACTAAACAAAACATAACCTCAAAAATACTGCATCTTCTTTAAAGATGAAGTTATAATATTAAAAACCTGTGTGAAACTTGTGTTAAAATGATGGAAGAAACGTTAGCATGTCGTTTGTGTTTGTCAACAAGTGTTAAACTCAACAATATGTTTAAATATCATATTCATACTGCGTACGAGACTGTCATTGGAACGGAGGTAGGATTTATTAGTTTTAACTTTGAGATATCGCAGCTAACATTACGTGTTATTTATAAATAACCATTTTATATAATTGTCGCCCCGTTGGTGTAGCAATTTAAGTACTGGGCCAAGATCTTAGGCCCTGGGTTCAATCCACGAAACTAGCAATTAACAGTTTTGAATTTTCGAACTTGTGATCACCAATCCTCATTCGTCAAGCTGTTTATGCCGGTACCAATGATATTTAAAAAGTATAGATAGGTTATGCCCTTACAAAACTATTGAAATATATGTGCCGGTACCAATCGTTGCTGTGGCAACTTGAATTCCATGATGCCTTGATACCTTTGCCCTGCTTTGGTATGCTTGTAGACTGTTACTTTACTTTTCCAGATAAAAGCATCAGACGGTCTCCCGCCATATGCTTGCGGTGTCTGTAGTGCACTCCTTATCAAGTGTGCCACATTCAAACGAATGTGTGAGAACTCACAGCATTTACTCAGGATCGCAAAGCTGCAGAAAGTGGTATGTTAACAGTTTCTGTGACATTAACTATTGTGTCTAGCATTGTGTCCGTAAATGTGTTAAGCAAAGTGACATTTATTTTTATACACACCTTGTGGCAAATAAGTAGACAAAATAAAAGTGTTTGGAAAAGATTTTCTTTTTAAAAAAGTCTTAATTCACGGCATAGCTTTTTTTATTAACACTACATTAAAGTTTTGAGGATTTACTGAAAATAACTCGGTAGACTTTATATGTATCCACCTTTCTTTCCACTTTGTGCATTTGTGGTAGTCTTTCTAGTTTCATTAGTTTTGTGGAAAAAAGTTCATGGTTTTGTTTTAAATTTTTCATCACACATACAACACATCTTTAATTCGCTAAGTACATACTGTTATGAGAGGTGGGACCTGGTGTCCTGTTTCAACAGGTTCTTACTACCCAATACAGGCACCAGCGATCCACAACCTTTGACTGTATTTTACTGTAAGTTAGCATTAAGTTTCTTGTTAAGGTCTGTGGTGAGAAATAAACATTTTTATTATTATTTTATTATGTAAGAAATATAATTTTAGTATTTCATTTTGTGTTGTCTGACAAAAACATTAAGTCATCGAAATCTGTCAATGTTTATTATCAATTATATGCCGTCTGCATATTGGTCACGTGTGTACACCGGTTCACTTGGCGAAGATGCGAATCAGGGATAGCTCCCTGTGCGAATGTCGCTTAGACGAGGGCACAGTTAATCACATTTTTTTCAACTGTCCCACACTGTGACAAAAACATTAATTCATCAAAATCTGTCAATGTTATTATGTGTGTGTATTATGTAAGAAAAATGTTCAGAGTAGTTTTACCTTGTGAGCAATGGTTGTAAGTTCAATTCCAACCTCAGGCAGTCAATTTTTCTTCAAAGTATTTTTTTAAATTAAAATTGTCTCTTTTTTCCTTTCAAGCTATCAACGGAGTATATCAACAGTTTAAAAGTAACGTCACCTTTCACATATACAATAAAAAGTAACGACACAATTACAATCAACTTTGAGGATGACCAAGATATTAAAAAGGAAAACAATTATGAATCGGACATCGATTACAAAGTGAAAACTGAGTCTCGCGAATCATCAACAGACACAGACCATGACGAACCACTAAGCTCTATGGTCAAAAGACCAAAGATATTGGTTGAACCTCTCGTTAAGGAAAAAATTAAGATACCGTCCACAAGAAGTAAGCAGTTAAAGACAAAGGTATCATCGAATACGATAAAAAAAGACGTTGATAGGAAAAGAAAAGAGAAGTCACAGAAAAAAACAACAAAAAGAAAAGAAAAGAAACAAGTTAAAGAGAATAAAGGTAAAAAAGAAAAAGAAACAGGATATGAATTCCCTGAGGGTGAAGTGGAAGTGATTTTACTAACTAAAAGTGAACAAATAGATGAAATACTATGTAGGAAAACATCGGTGAATTATTTAAGTTCGTTCTACAAATGCGAGTTATGCTTCAAAGGATTCATATCGGAATCGACTTACAAAAATCATATGATAAGACATGATCCAGTGAGTATTTTTTTTTAAATGGTATGACATATTATAATGTCTGTATGGTCCAAGGGGAGAGTTGGTCAACTTACAGGTTAAAGGTCATTGAATTGATTTTCAACTTTAAGTCCAACAAGTAGGGATCAATATCAAATGAGAAAAATTGATGTTATGCGGAAATAAAACTGACTTTACTGATTTTGCAGTGGGATGATTATAGGACGTTTCTTTACTTTTTACCCGACTACGGGAAAGGTAACATGAAGGGTAGTGATTTTAGCAGTCTATGTATACAGGGTGTAAAAAAACTAAACGCAGATCCTGAAGCTACGCAATCTGTAAAGCAAACCAAGTCATGTTACAAAATACTTTAGCTGGGAAATTATTTTTATTTTTGGACTCAAAAAATATTAAAATACATAGCGCGCAATGTATAGCAGCCGGAGCATGAACCGCTGCGCTGGAGATGGCTGCTAAGTTAAAAATTCTTCCACACTGAGCCGTACATTGCGTATTGTAATTAAAACCCTTATTATGAACGAAATAATTAAATAAAACACTATGTTTGTAAGAAGAAAAGTTTTTAAGTATCCTTTGGCAACAGTTTTTGTAACAAAATGGAAAACAAAATTGTGACTTTGACCCTCAATATCTTCGGAACCAGCTGTTTCCCAGGTATGGTCCTGAAGAAAAAAATGATCATAGTGATTGGGACAATATGTGGTTTTCGGATCTGCATTTGATTTTTTACACCCGTTATGTAAGATAAAGGAAGAAGTCTTCTTAGCACAATTTTATTCTTCTTTGTCTTACAACTTCAAACTAAACACTAAAACAGAACTCATTCTGACATCTGCCCCCGATAGTTGAAAAGACGTATCTAACATTTTTTGCCAAATTGAGTTACTTACATTGCCGGAATCAGGAAAAAAAGGCGCTTCTTCCAGTATTTTTTATATTTTTCTATCTTGTTCCATTGCAGTTTTAGAACAACAAAAAAAGGCACTTCTGCACATTTTTATCACCTGATTGAAGATGCAAAGACGAATTTGCCTTAACTTAAACTTAATTGAAAAGCCAAATTTACGTATAAATGCCCTTTTGGATTGATATTTTTGTGTAAGTTCGGAAAAAATTCACTCTGGATGTAATTTTTTTTTTCAGTAATAATAAGGGGTTTACTAATCTTGAACATGTATATTTAAAATTCAAAAATCATTTATCTCTTTCATTCCATATTTGTCGCTATACTACAGAGCCGATTTTATTGAATGCGGTATCAATCAATTCCTTATTACAGTCCGGGTAACATAGACTACCTTACGTTAAAAAAAACTACATGGCGAATGCTACAACAATATTTTTAATTGACGACCATTTGGATCAGCGGTAGTGAACGCTGCTTCTGAGCCATGGGTCGCGGGTTCGATCCCCGCACAGTACAAATATTTGTGTACATGAACATGTCTGTTTGTACTGGTCTGCATGTTTTCTATATATTCTAAGTATGTATTTACAAAAAAAAAAGTATATAAATAAGTTTATCGGTTGTCTAGTACCCCATACGACAGGTTACTTAATAGTACCTTAATTTGGGACTAGATGGCTCTGTGTGGCCCAGTGAGGCATATCCTAAATATTTATTTATTATTATTTATTTATTATTAATATATTGGGGTACTTTAAATAACCGGCCAAGTGCGAGTCGGACTCGCGCACGAAGGGTTCCGTACCGAAAAGGCCAAAAAAACGGGTTTGTTGTATGGGAGCCCCCCTTAAATATTTATTTTATTTTGTTTTTAGTATTTGTTGTTATTGCGGCAACAGAATAACACAATTTGTGAAAATTTCAACTGTCTAGCTATTGCGGCTCTTGAGATACAGCCTGGTGACAGAGCGACGGACAGACGGACAGATGGACAGACGGACAGACAGCGAAGTCTTAGTAATAGTGTCCCGTTTTTACCCTTTGGGTACGGAACCCTAAAAAAATAACGATTGGAGTAACCAATGAGAGAAGACAAAATACTGAGTTCAAAAATATTTAAACAATACAGCAAATATACAGCGTGTTGCGGCAACACCGTCAATAATCTAACCGGAATACATCGCGACATCTACAGCCGTTCTTATTGGTTGCTCATGACGCGATAAGTGCAGCGGCCAATAGAAAACCTCTGACGGGGGCGGACAGGAGCCGTTAACAGAAGCAACGGAAACTACTCGTATCAACTTGAATTTCGTACTCACCACACACAACGCATTTTTGTAAATTTATCAATTTTTAATCGCAAAATAATTACTGTACCTGAAGTCTACGACTATCATTTCTCCACCCCTCAACCTACTTGTTACAAGCAGCAACAGTGATTTTGATTTCATTGCATTTTTCTAGTTGGGTTTCATGTTTTTAAACTTTTTGCCCTTTTATACTGTTTCAAGTTAAAATACTGATATTATAACTGCAATTAAATTGCTTAAATCTTAATATTAGTGATGGGCCGAACATGGGTTTCACCGAATACGAACATTCGGCCGAATATTCGGTAAAACTTTTACCGAACCGAATATTCGGCCGAATATTCGGTACATTTGATTCCGTTCCGTCGCACAAATGCAAGTCTAAACTTGTTTACGCTAAGCGCGCGGATTGCCGGGATTGCCGCCAGACGCAAAGAACGTGCAGCTACGTGGATTCTTTGCGAATGGCACTAAAAGAAGGATTGGAAAGACGAGTCGGACAATTTGAAGATGAAAAGAATTACACTATTGCTACACTGCTCGACCCAAGGTACAAGATGAATTTAATCACTCCAGAAACAGTTCCGTGGGTGAGACGCCAATTCCTTGCAGAATACGTTAGAAGAAGCGCAGATATGGATAGCACGAGTAACAGTGAAAATGAGAGTGAACCGCCAGCTCTGGTACCGTACAGTGGTCTTCAATCACAGGAAGGTACTCATAAAGCCCTCTGGACGTGCTATAAAGAATTAGCATCAGCAAAGCAGCCTGAGATCGAAGAACCAAAAAGCCCAATAGCTATCGAATTAGACAGATACATTGCAGATAGCTTGCTGTCAAGGGATATGTGCCCTTACAAGTGGTGGTCCAAAAATAAATTCCGATTTCCTCTTATGAGCAACATGGCTAAAATTTTTCTTTCAGCTCCAGGAAGCTCCGTTTACAGTGAACGTTTGGTTTCCGAAGCAGGCAACGTTTATGAGCAAAAACGAAACAAACTATTGCCAAATAAAGCTGAGCATCTTGTTTTTTTACACCACAACTTGCCACTTGTGAATTTTAAATACTAAATTACACCAGGCTTATTTTCTAATTATGTAACAAAACATTTGAGTTTACGTTTCTTTTTATTGTAGTTTCCATTACCTTACCGTTTAAGAACTATATTTTTTCTGTTTATAGATAAACAAAACACTTTCGTGTAAGTCAATGAAGATGTGAATAATAATTGTGATTTTTTAGGAATAATCTTCCTATATTATTATTTTACATACTTAAGTAATTAATGACATTTTGAATTATCTTAAATAATTATATGAGATGTCATATGTGTCTTATATCTCAGTATATTTAAGTGACTATAATTAAGTTGTGTAGATTAAGTGATTGATCTCTTAAATTACAACCTGAAAAGTACAAACAAATTACTTATTTTCTTTATAAAGAACTATATTGGTTGAATAGGATAGGTTTAAAAGTTTAATATCAATAAATATATTTTGCGACGCTATGCTGAGTAGAAACTAGAAAAAAATATTATTCATAATCTACTAAGGTGTTGTGATTTGATTAAGCTATTCTCTAACACAATAAAGACTGATCGAAATAAATATCTTGTTTATTTTCCTTCAATTAAGACCTGATTATAATATATTATATAATATATATATATTAGAGTTTACACAGCAGCCTAATCCCAAAACAGCTAGATACCTATATTTTGCATTAAGTTATTATCTTTTTACCAACCTACTTTAATTGAAAATAAAGCTTCAGTGACGACAAAAACAGAAAGCTATACTCTAAAATACTTACCTCATTACACCGTACACTCAAATCATGATAATACACGGGTCAATAACAGTAAAAACTTTGAGTATCACTTTGCCGAATATAAGGTGATTCAGCCGAATATTCGGCCGAATATGAATATTCGGTAAAGCTGCCGAATATGCCGAATACCGAATATAAAACGAATATTCGGCCCATCTCTACTTAATATACACCGTGAAATCTTAACCACCCGTAAAACGAAGCCCACGTTATTGGATCATTATGTATAACATCGTGGCAGTGTTATTTTTTTTTGTATTAAAAATAATTTTTGAAAAATTGTAATTTTTGATTCTGACTTTTAATTTTGTAGCACGCTGTGACGCGCCCAGATGTATTGTTTTGCTGCGGCGGGGTCTCGGTTGAATGGACCTTACACAGCTACATCTATGGGCGTCACAGAGTGTTTTAAAATATATAGCTAAACCGATATTCAATATTTTAATTAAAAAAAAATATGTAAAAAAATCATTAAATAACATTGCCAAGATGTTATACATAATGGTCACATAACGTGGCCTTCGTTTTACAGGTGGTTAAAATTGCACGGTGTATAAATACTACGTGTAACGTAGTTTTTCCGCGATGGACTCCAAACTAATTTACCGATTTTAATCAAATTTGCACACCGTGTGCAGTTTGATTCAACTTGAAAGATAGGATAGCTTACATCTTAATTTATAGTCGCAATATTATTTTATTGGAAATTTTCTGTGTAACATAGTAAGGAAAACGCCATATTTGATTCCAATGACATTGTGTGACGTCTTACGTCAAAATTCTATTATATTATTCTGAGGCGATACGAAGTTTGCGGGGTAAGCTAGTATCATATAAAGTATTTAAAATATAGCTCTTTCGTCTTAACTGACTGACAAACACCTGAAAAAGAATGTTTGACTCTGACAAAGATATGACTCTTTCAAGTGTTAGGTGTGCAAACTCCTAACATTAGGTGAAACAACGCTGGCTTACAGCGATAAGAATATGCTTGATAAATTTGCGCTACGACGCATTGTCTCGGTGGCTTAATGATATAGCGCCGCGTCCGGCATTCGAGGAGATGCTGGTTCGAGTCCCGCCTGAGACATAATTTTTCAAGTTTAATTACTGATTGCAATTAAATTGCTTAAATATTATGTAAACTTGTTATCTATTTATTTCAGAGTAGCGGTTCCCTCTCCTGCGAGATATGCCACATACGCGTGGATAGCAACAAACTGCTTCGTTCGCATATGATACAGTTGCACGAACGAAAGTACGTCTGCAAGCTTTGTAATAACGTCTCCAAATCTAAGTGAGTGAATAATTTAATTGAACCTTTTGTTACCAAACTTTGTAGCAAATACAGGATGGTAGAAAAGGTGCCGTTTAAAATTTTTTTTGGAATCCTTACATGCAGGACTATCCAAATATACCCTATATGTTACCCGATTTTTCTTAGTTTTCGAGATATAATTTTTTTCTTAAATTTTCAGATTTTTTAAAAATGTATTTAAGCTTTATTGATCAAACTAACAGTTATTGTACAAAATGTGGACTTAAGGCCACGAGGCATTCTCTGCCAGAGTCTGCCAGAGAGTCAGAGCTTAATTTTAAATGTGAATTTAAAAAAAGGGGTTTGACAAATTTTTAGATCATTTCAAAAACTTCTTTTAAACATATATGTTGGCCATGTTTTGCCTACATTCAACTGACAGTTGTATGCCATATTTCATTAAGCACAAGATTCTGACACTTCTGTCTTTATACATAATGGAGATTGCACTCTTTGTAAGAACTAACCCTCATCTATTTCCACGCTTATCTGATAAAGTGGCTCGTAACCGTCGTGATGAGAGCAAACTGTGCTCGCAACCGGCAAAGACGGCTTTGTTAAGTAAAAGTTTATTATGCATGGCTCCAAGAATATATAATAAAATACCTCTATCTATTAAAAAACTAATTAACAATATTTTTAAAACTAAATTTTAGAAATTATTAATGGACAAATGCTATTATAATATTAATGACTTTTTGAATGATAAATTTTGATATTGTATAACTTTAATCTGTTTAATCGCTTCATAAGTTCGTGTTTTTTAAATAAGATATAATTACCACTTAAAACATTACACGAATTGAATTGAAATTGAATATCAGTAAGACATGTTGTTATCTACTAATAATATGGACACCAAGAATATGTTTCTACAATGAAATTTATCTCACACATGTTTCTGTAAATAAATTTATCTTTATCTTTATCTTTATATAGGATGTAAGGAATCCAAAAAAAAGTTTTAGACCTCACCTTTTGGACCAACCTGTACAATTGACAAAAAGACGAAAACAAAAAAAAAATATATGAAAACCCTTAGCTTATTTTAGGTATTTAAGACGCTGACATGAGCCAAATTCAGCTCAATGAAGATTGTTTTGCTTTAAGCCTATGGCTCGTATTGTTGCCGAATTCTATGTAGTTGTAATTGATCATATTTTTGACCAGGTGGTTGTTTCCAAAACACGATTCTAAAAACTTTTCTCGATAGAAAATAATCTCAAAGTAGCCTCTGAAAATACTTAAATTACCATTTTTCTCAGCAGTCCGTATAACAATGATAATAAAATTTTGCTATATTGTTTATTACATGTTGCTTAAGCAAATGGCTGATTTAGATTTTTAATAAAATGGTAATTTTAAATTGCACAACGAATTTTGTTGTTTAACACTTAGGCCCTTCTATTACAGGCGCTTTTTCTCTGTCACTCCTACGGGAATCGACAGTGATAGCTGCCGCGCGTTGCAAAGAAATTCAAAGGCGAATGAATTTCTGGGCGTATTTATTGCTCAAGGTCATCGGCTGCAGTCAGCGTCTTAAGCCCACAACGGTTAATATTATACATACACGCACTCGCTGTCTTTCTGGACTGACCACAGACATTGATAGGCCTAGATGCCACAAATGCACTCATTACAGGTACAACACCTTTAAAACTAAATGCAGCAATGTAATTTAAACATGTAGTATGCACACAGGTACATGTATTTACATAGTAATAGACACATATTAGATTAAAATAATTGTTTTTTAAATAAAATACGCAGATTTCAATAACAAGCGGTCAAAAGTTAAACATGTTCAACCTTTTTTTGACACGCGCAGTACGTACACTTGAGGCATCTAGGCCTATCAATGTCTGTGGGACTGACCTGAAATGGTTTGAATTAAAACAAAATTTTGATCACTCACAAAAGCCCAATTTAAGAGATTAAGTGCGGAAAATAGTCTAACTAACATCTAAGCACCAATTTATATCTGTGAAATCCTTTTTAGGTTTCCGTACCCAAATGGTAAAAACGGGACCCTATTACTAAGACTTCGCTGTCTGTCCGTCTGTCCGTCTGTCCGTCTGTCCGTCTGTCCGTCTGTCAGTCTGTCCGTCGCTCTGTCACCAGGCTGTATCTCAAGAGCCGCGATAGCTAACCAGTTGAAATTTTCACAAATTATGTATTTCTGTTACCGCAATAACAACAAATACTAAAAACAAAATAAAATAAATATTGAAGGAAGGCTCCCATACAAAAAACCCGTTTGTTTGGCTTTTTTGGTACGGAACCCTTGGCCGGTTTTATTTTAAGTAACCACCTAATTTCTACAAATTAATTATTTATTGTCGTCTCTTTCCAGACACTCGGCCTCTGAACACTCGAAGTGGCACAGCGGACAGAAGTTCACGTGTAAATTCTGCGATGCGGTATTCTCGTGAGTACATTCAAATTAAAGCAAATTTATTTTCAGAAATTAATACTAACTTAGAAGAAATCTATACTAATATTATAAAGCTGAAGAGTTTGTTTGTTTGTTTGAACGCGCTAATCTCAGGAAGTACTGGTCCGATTTGAAAAATTATTTTTGTGTTGGATAGGCCATTTATCGAGGAAGGCTTTAGGCTATATAACATCACGCTGCGACCAATAGGAGCGAAGCATCAGTGAAAAATGTTGCAAAAATAATCGCGATCATAATAACGGAAATTGATGCGGACGAAGTCGCATGGAACAGCTAGTGTAAAAAAAAAGTGAGAATACAAACATCAAAAACATATTATAATTGCTTATAGGTTTGAGAACAGACTTCTTAAAGCTATCAGTTAAAATCAGTTAAAATCAGTTTTATTTCTGCAAATAGGCCCCTGGAGGCGCTTTTACACGTCCCAATATTTAACCTACCACTGCTTCGGGACAAATGTGGGCTAGTGCCGAGAAGAAGCAGCGCAAGAAACTCGGTCACTATTGTCAGCCTCCTTTTAAATAAACATGTTTACATAAGATATATGCCAGTGCGAGCTGATACAATTTAAAGCCAAACGTTCCTATCATTTATATAATCATCAATAGTGTAATAGCCCTTTTTCATTAAAACAACTTTGATATATGATTTGAATTTATGTACAGGGAGGTCAGCAATTGACAGTGGTAATTTGTTGAAAATACGGATACAATTTCCCATGAACGAATTACCTACTTTTCGCAGTCTGAATCCTGGAACGGCAAGTTTATCTTTATTTCGGGTATTGAAATTGTGTACGTCACTATTTTTGACAAAAAATTCGAGGTTTTTACGGACGTACATAATGTTTTCGAAAATGTATTGAGATGCAACTGTTAGTATGTTGATCTCTTTGAATAGCTCTCTTAGAGAGTCACGGGGTCTAAGGCCGTAAATAGCCCGCACAGCACGTTTTTGCAATATAAAAATAGACTCAATATCTGCCGCTGAGCCCCATAACAAAATTCCGTATGACATTATACTGTGAAAGTAGCTAAAATATACTAATCTTGCCGTTCCAACATCAGTCAATTGTCTTATCTTTCGCACAGCATAAGCGGCAGAACTAAGTCTTCCAGACAGAGACCTGATATGAGCACCCCATTGCAGTCGAGAGTCTACAGTTATACCTAAAAAGGTAGAGGAGTCTACTGTGTCTAATGGCTCATCTTTTACAATAACATTTGTGGCGGAAAACCTTACATTAGGCAAAGTAAATTTAACACATTTTGTTTTTCTTGCATTAAGCAAAAGATTATTTGTAGCATACCAATGCAATAATTTAGAGAGGGTATTGTTAACATCGTCAAATGATAATTTGCCCCTCTTAATTTTAAAAATTATTGAAGTGTCATCTGCAAACAATACCATCTCACAAAGATTATACATATAATATGGAAGGTCGTTAATGTATATTAAAAATAGCAAGGGTCCTAATACTGATCCCTGAGGGACACCCATGATAAGGGCCGACCCTGAAGACTCAGTTCCATCAATGCAAACTTTTTGTGTTCTACCTGTGAGATATGAGTTAATTAAATCTAACGAATCATTCGAAACACCATAATGTCTGAGTTTTTTAATTAACGTTTTATGGTCCACACAATCAAATGCCTTTGACAGGTCACAAAAAATACCTATAGCATCTAACCTACTCTCCCAAGCATCGAATACGTGTTTTAGAAGTGCTACTCCCGCATCAGTGGTATTTCTACCTTTCCTGAATCCATATTGATTGTGATGTAATAATTTATTCAAACTAAAGTGCGATAAAAGTTGACTAAACATAATTTTTTCAAATATTTTACTTAATACTGGCAAGATAGATATTGGTCGAAAATTAGCGGGATCACATTTCTCGCCGGATTTAAATAATGGAATAATTTTGCTAAACTTCATTAAAGTTGGAAACTGTCTATCATCAATACATTTGTTGAAAATTATTGCGAGATGAGGGGCTATTGAATTTATAATTGTATTGATAATTCAAATTCACTGGTTTTTTTTTATCTTTTATATATAAATTTAATACTAAATTCTAATTTAGTATGAAATACAATTTTGATCTTACAACTACAATACTTAAAACAACAAAAATAATAAGAATATAAAACGAATGCTGGGCGGGAGAACTTTTTGGCATCATATTTATGTGCATCATCGTAAATTATAACGGGTGTGAAAAAAACAAACGCACTGTCCCCATCACTAGGATCAGTTTTTTCTTTAGAACCATACCTGGGAAACAGCTGGTTCCGAAGATATTGAGGGTCAAAGTCACAATTTTGTTTTCCATTTTATTACAAAAACTGTTGCCAAAGGTTACTTTAAAACTTTTCTTCTTACAAACATAGTGGATTTTTTTATTATTTTGTTTATAATAAGGCTTTTTTAATTACAATACGCAATGTACGGCTCAGCGCGGACGAATTTTGAACTTGGCTGCCATCTCCAGCGCAGCGGCCCTCGCTCTGGTATTCATTGCGCGCTATGAATTATAATATTTTTTTGACTCCCAAAAATAAAAATCATTTTCCAGCTATAATTAATATTTTGTAATATAACTTGGTTTGCTTTTCAGATTGTGTAGCTTCAGGGTCTGCGTTTAGTTTTTTTACACCCTGTAATAAATAAATAATAAATAAATATTTCAGACGTGCCACACTGGGCCACACAGAGCCATCTAGTCCCAAATTAAGCTACTATTAAGTACCCTGTCGTATGGGGTACTAGACAACCGATAAACTTACTTATATACTTTTTTTTTGTAAATAAATACTTATAATACATAGAAAACACCCAGACCAGTACAAACAAACATGTTCATGCACACAAATATTTGTACTGTGCGGGGATCGAACCCGCGACCCATGGCTCAGAAGCAGTGTTTACTACCGCTGATCCAAATGGTCGTCTGTATGTTGTGATTTTGTTTTTTCTTTATAATATTTTTATTTTTTTACCTTGTGTTCTAAATTATTGTACCTATATGATGCCGAATAAATTATTTTTCTTTCATTCTTTCTTCTTTCATCTTTTAACGCAATTTACACAACCCTAGACAAGTGTAAAGTTCGTAATTTGAAGAACACCACAACATGTTTAGTGGAAAATCCACTTAGTTGGCAACACTGCCACAATATTATGTAAATCAAAGAGCAATCTTATTATCTGAAAAAACTACTAATAGTTTAAAAAATTCCAAGTGTCACTGCAATGCAAAACTCTACAGCTCCATCTCTTAACAAAAAACGTAAACTCATTTGACTCAATGAAACAATGGTATAATTTGACACCTTATAAAAATGGACTGTACAAAACTGCCTTTAAAAGTTTAATTACAACATAAAGACGATCAAAAGCAGACCGTCCGCTGTACATCCTAAGTTACATATTTGTTTGCAGTAAGAAAACAAGCCACCTCTCCCACATGCGCATCCACCATCCGTCTGAACACGCGAACTGTGACGTGTGCGGCGAAGCCTTCATAGGGGACCACGGCCTTCGGATGCATAAGCGGAAGGCGCACAAGGACCTAGACGTGGTAAGTGGGTGGTACAGTCTGTTGCAAATTATTTAAATACTTATTACTAATGTAGACTCTTTAGAGGAAACACTACGGGCGAGAGAATTGAAAAATAGGTATTTGTAAAATCTATTGCTGTCGCGCAGTGCCAAACGCCTTCACCGCAGAGTGTGATAGAGACAACTGCTTCTTGGACCGAAAATACCTACTAAAAGCACACCAAATCAACGTTTCGTAGTCCCCCGATTACTTTTCCAAAACTAGACCGATTTAAATACTTATTTCATTAAAAATTAAGGAAAAGCTTTAGCCGTGTTCGTATGTTTTCCTTTTTTTCTAAAATTTAGGCAAATTTGTTTTCTGGATGTTTGAACAAAGTGGAAATATATCTTTTTTATAATTTATGAAAAAACAGAAAACATAGAAACATGCTAATAGTGGCCATAGATTTTTATAATAAAAAATATTGCTCTTCTGGCATTATCCACGGAGGAAACAGGGGACTACGTTTGTATGGGAAAACGGCCGTTGTATTTCCTCTTAATACAACGACACACACTGGTTTAATAATTCAAATAAAGTAGACATGGGGGTCAGTGTTCTTATTTAAGCTTGCAATTTTATTCACGTATTCCTCTTTTGATTCTAAATCACTTTTACTGATTCCATTTTTAGAGAAAGCAAATTTTAAGAAATAAATGGTTGAAATTTTGTTTGTATTAAGAACTTTATTTTGATAGCTCCGAAATTCGTCATTAATCACAATGCCACCTAGAAGGCATTAAAGCCCACATTATTCTGTAAGATAAATTTATCAAACTTTTTTCCGTAACCTTGCACTTTCGGAGTTACAGGCGCTTAAATATTTATATATATACAGGTTGAAATTTTAACCACTTTCCAAAATTTTTGTAGGCGTTCAGTATCGTATTAAGAGCCCATTTATGAAGTTAAAAATGTTAATCAAATTTTCATCCGAAAAATTTTTTCGCAATATAGTTTTCAATTTTTACGGTCCTAGGCCTGTTAAGGTATAAAGGGAAAATCAAAAACTTATGATTAGTGTAGTAATGAATGAATGAGATGCGCATCGCGTAAAAAAGTGTTGCTAGGAGGCCGTATCAAAATTTTTAGATTCTTGGCGGAAATTTTCTAATTGCTTTATCTTGAAATTTTTGTACTGGGCTATACCAAAAGAAAAAATACGTCATTTGTTTTTTGTCTGCTGGATTGATATATTGAAATTTGGAAAGTGGTTAAAATTTCATCCTGTATATATATGACGACCTCCGTGGCGGAGTGGCGTACACACCGGTTTTGCCGGTGCCGGTGCCGGTGTCGCCTGCTCCGAAGTCCCGGGTTCGATTCCCGGACGGGTCAATGTAGAAAAAATGAGTTTTTCTAAATTTTTTCGGGTCTGGGTGTTTGTGGTACCTTCGTTGTTTCTGGTTTCCAAAATACGAATGCTTTAAATAGTTATTCAAATTGGGATCAGAACAATGTATTTGATGTTGTCCACATTTATATTTATATTTATATTATATATATTTATAAATTAATCCCTGTTTCCTTTAGTCACGACATCACGCGTGAACGGTTGGACCGATTTGGCTAATGTAGAAGAAACCAACGGCTTTGCACAAAAGTAATTTTATTGACACCAAAACACACAAGAACTACAGTAGTGCACGTAACGCATAAGTAGGAACACCGTCCGAGTGCATTCGCGAACAAAGTACACCGTACACATGCACTACCTAGCGCCCTAACCGCCGCTAGTCCGGACAGTTCCACGAGGTGCGGAAGCTGCGCCGTACACAACAGCACTGGCGAGTAAAGGGCCAGCAAGCGTTTATATAGGCAACCGGGGCGCGGGCGGCCGGGCGCATTCGTCAGGACTCGGCGATGCTCGGGAGCGTTCGGCGGTGTAGTGCGCGGCCGGTAGACAGATCACGCGCAAGGAGCGTGTTGTTGTTATTGTTTGCTACACCAATATTTTTTTTGTTTTATTTGTTATTGACAGGACAAGGTTTTTATAAAAGAAAAAATAAAGAAATTAAGCTGTAAATAAAAAAAAAATTGTAAAAATACTTCATCACCATATGTCCACGCACGGGCTATGTCATGGATGCCAGGGGGGGGTATGAGATACGATGAGACGCACAACCGCCGAACCGCGACGAACAACACCGAGCGAACGTTCGGTTCGCGAGCGAACATCGATGCTCGGTCGAACCCACTCCCTTCAATATCTTCTTAGTGTGCGGTCACTGTTGTAGTACTTGTCCCGAATTACATTCAATCCTATAAAATACAGTCCGCTTTTTATTGCCAATTGCCACCTGATCTACCATCAAAGGCACCAACGCTTCTCCTTTACACCATACCTTTTTTACCACGCTTTTATTAGCTTGGGTTGTATCTATCTATGTATCTATGTATGTAATGGAATCTTTGAGCATAAATTTGACCGATTTCCAGAAGTTTGATTAATTTGAAACTTTGCACACGTATCAAGGACCGATGACAATGCAATAATTTAATAACAGTTTTCCCAGTTTTCCTCTGTAAGAGGGAGTAAAAGAGATAGAGCTAGCGCGCGATCTGTATCAATTATGTTTCCTGCATAGGTTTGGACTTACAGTCGGTAAAGAAGGAATCAAATCTTATAAACTAAACTAAAAAGTAAAAAATAAATTATAGTTTAAAAAACTAAAAAACCACGCTTTTAAAACAGATTGAACTAAAAAATTAAAAATAAAACTGTAGTAATCAATTGAAAAATTCATATTATTGTACAAAAAGCGTGGGGGGCTTGATTTAGATTGTTGTAAATATTTTATCAATAATTTACTATATCTGTGGATATCATAACAAGCCCCCCACGCTTTTTGTACAATAATATGAATTTTTCAATTGATTACTACAGTTTTATTTTTAATTTTTTAGTTCAATCTGTTTTAAAAGCGTGGTTTTTTAGTTTTTTAAACTATAATTTTTTTAAGTAAACTTATCGCTTTTGACAATTTAAACTTTTTTAATGTATGGTCTTCGACATAACATTGACAGAATGCGTGCTGTAAATAGAGGGTAGACAAAAACTGAATTTTGCACATGGCCAGTAATGTCTGTCGCCTGTTACCTGGTCGGAATACCAACTTAACTGTTTAGCCAGCAAAATAAAAAAAGAATTGTGTAATTATCATGTTTTACCTAACATTTTTTTTTATTGAACCATTTCGTAATCAATATTCACAGTTAAGGCAGGACAACGTCTGTCGGGTACGCTAGTGTCAAATAATGTTGACTCTTAATACAACGACATAAGGTTGGAAAAAGGAAAAAAAATACACACTTTTGCAGCACGCCTTTGGTCTAGCTACAAAGTCTCTTAGGGCGACTACTAGAGCTAAGTGCTGTTCCCAATTGATTTAATTGTATTACTTCTATACAAAATCAATTGTCAAGAAACTAGAACAGAACATTTTAGCGAATTACCTCTAGTATCTGTTGAATCACAGTAAACTTTTTATTTAGTTGTTTATATAGTCGAATTTGTCGCTAACGCCAAAAGCGGCCGCCTTTTAGCAATCACAATACGAAAGAATGCCAGAATGAAAAGCAGTTGACAGTGATTCAATGAATACCAGAGGTAATTTGCTAAAATGATACAGTTCTAGTTTTTTGAAAATTGATTTTGTTTAGAAGTAATAAAATTAAAGTAATTGAGAGCAGCTAGCTCTAGTAGTCTCCTTAAGCGGCTTAAGTACATGGCCTGTACTTCTAGCACAAAAAACTATCGACTTCGAATCGTTTGCGTATCGAAAGCAAACGACACAAAGTTCGTGCTTTGTTTTGTAGTTCTCGTTTTGACCGCGCGAGCGCTGTTTAAGTTTTCATACTAAATATTTCGATGGCGATACGAACACGCAAACGATTCGAATTCGATAGTTTTTTTGTGCTAGACCCACTGGGTTCGATTTCAGGATCCATTTTTATGCTTTTTTATCTGTTTTTATATTTATTTGGTGATGTCACGGCGAACACTTCGGTTTTCAAGGTGTCGCTTGCTCCGAGATCTGGGTTCGCTTCCCGGACGAGTCTGGGTGTTTGTGGTACCTTTTTTGTTTCTGGTTTCCAAAATACGAGTGCTTTAAATACTTGGGATCAGAACAATGTATGTGATGTTGGCCACATTTATTTATTTATTATTCACTATCCACCAGTATATAAACTTGAAAAATTTTGTCTCAGGCGGGACGCAAACCCGCATCTCCTCGCATGCCGGGCAAAAAAGAAAAAAAAAATTTCAAGTTTATATACTGATATTATAAGTGCAATTAAGTTGCTAAAATATCAAATAAAATTCACTATCCACATTTAGTTATTGATTTAAATAAGTACTTATGACTTTCTCTCCTAAAAGACCAACTTTTGTTTCAGAAAGCAACACCAGAATCGGAGACCCGATGCAAAAACTGCAAGGTCCAATTCCAGAACATAGAAGCGTTCAAACAACACACGAGCAACTTTGGGAACGGGTTGTGCGATCTTAATTTAAGGTAAGACATACCGGCGACCGAACTCTTGAAAATCTATACTTACTTATATTATAAAGCTGAAGAGTTTGTTTGTTTGTTTGTTTGAACACGCTAATCTCCGGAAGTACTGGTTCGAATTGAAAAAATATTTATGTGTTGGATAGTCAATTTATCGAGGAAGGCTTTAGGCTAGTAATGTATGAAATATTTTTCATTTGATACATTGCCTAGGCATACAATACCCAATACGCTCCCAGCAATGTGTGCTATAGACAATATCAGGGAAGGGAGAGTCGAACCAGTAATAGTCCAGTCCAGTTCAGAAACATAACATCCATCTATACTAATATTATAAAGCTAAAGAGTTTGTTTGTTTGATAATCTCAGGATCCTCAGGAAGAACTGGTTCGAATTTTTGTGTTTGGATAGTCCATTTATCGAGGAAGGATTCAGGCTATATAACATCACGCTGCGACCAATAGGAGCGAAGCATCAGTGAGAAATGTTGCAAAAATAATCGCGATCATAATAACGGAAATTGACGCCGACGGAGTCGCGGGCAACAGCTAGTCTGTAAATATGTTTCTGCTACAGAACATAAATTTTATGCAAATAAATTGTTGATGTTACATAAAAACACAATAGGCATGACGACAGTATATAAAAACGACGAATAAATGATTGTAAGGGAAAATACATATTGAAAACATTTTAAACACTGGTTTAGTTTTATTAAAATAACTCGCTCTTGCCCGCGACTTCGTACGCGTCAGTTTCTGTTATTATGATCGCGATTATTTTTGTAACATTTTTCACTGATGCTTCGCTCCTATTGGTTGCAGCGTGATGTTATATAGCCTAAAGCCTTCCTCGATAAATGGACTATCCAACACAAAAATATTTTTTCAATTCGAACCACTTCTTCTTGTGAATCCTGAGATTATCAAACAAACAAACAAACAAACTCTTTAGCTTTATAATATTAGTATAGATGGATGTTATGTTTCTGAACTGGACTGGACTATTACTGGTTCGACTCTCCCTTACCTGATATTGTCTATAACACACATTGCTGGGAGCGTATTGGGTATTATATATAATGCCTAGGCAATGTATCAAATGAAAAATATTTCATACATTGCATTAACGTTTTAGGTATTCAATACATTGCCTAGGTATTGTATAGAATACCGTTTTATCATGTATTATACAGATTGCCGAATTTGCCGATAACATATACAGGGTGAAATTTTAACCACTTTCCAAAATTTTTATTGGCGTTTGCTATCGTATTTAGAGCCCATTTATGAAGTAAAAAATGTAAATCAAGCTTTCACCCGAAAATATTTTTCACAATATAGTTTTCAATTTTTTCGGTCTTAGGCCTGATAAAAGTATAAAGGGAAAATTAAAAACATATAAATACTATCGTAATGACTAAATGAGATGCAAATCACGTAAAAAAAAAGTGTTGCTAGGCGACCGTATCAAAAATTTTAGATTTTTTGCGGACGTTTTCTAAGTGCTTTACCTTGACATTTTTTTACTGGGCTATACCAAAAGAAAAAATACGTCATTTGTGTTTTTGTCTCGAAGATTGATATATTAAAATTTGGGAGGCGGTTAAAATTTTATCCTGTATACGATTTCAAAATCTTTCGTCACGCCTATTACCTGATAAAAAAATTTCGAATGTCAGTAAGTAGAATTCTATTTACTGGGCGACTTCCATATACCAGCAATTTATTTGCTTAAAACAGTATTAAAAAACTGAAATATTTATAAAGCTGTTTTATCTTAAACAATTGTAAAATGTTTCCCTCGGATGTTGGAGGTACAACGGCAGGTCAACCTACCCAAAATGTTAAAGGTAGTTGAATTGATTTTCAACTTTAACTCCAACAAGTAGAGATCAATATCGATTGACAAAATTTGACGTGTTGTGGTAGGTTGACGTGCTGTTGTCTGTCTGTACGAGGGGCGTTCAATGTATTCTCGGCATCGGGGTAATATACTAATGATGAGGGTAATTAAATTATTTCATTAGTTTATGACACTCATTGAGAGTGCAAATACTAAATTATATTTCATTGTCGCCATTAGTATTCAAAATATCATTTTGGAAAGGCAACTACGATGACTGATACGACAATGTTGAAAAAAATCGAGCATCGCGCTATGATAAAACTCCTCACAAAACAAAGAAAGACTCAAAAAAACAGGGTAGAGAGAGTATTGAAGACGACCCTCTTGCCGGTGGGCCGGTTAGTGCCGCTACTGAAGAAAACGTGAAAATTGTTGAGAAACTTGTACTCAAAGATGCCCGTGTGAGAGTGAAAATATTAGCAGAAAGAACCAAGCTATCCGTGGGTACCATTCACACTATCCTTCATGATCATCTGAATTTGCCAAAGGTCAGTGCAAGATGGGTGCCGCGAATGCTCACAGCGCTTCAGAAACAAGTGCGAGTTGATTGTTGCAAGAAGTTTTTGGAGCTCTGTGGTAAAAATCCGCAAAGCATTTATGATCGAATTGTTACTGGTGATGAAACGTGGGTTCATCAATATGATCTTGAGAGCAAGCAGGAGTCTATGCAATGGCATAAAAAAGGAACAGCCCCACCGAATAAGTTCAAAGTCACCCTATCCGCCGGAAAGCTCATGGCCACAGTGTTTTGGGATTCCAAGGGAATCTTATTGAGTACACTAAAAAAGGTGAGAGTATTACTGACGCATCCTACGCTAACACACTGCGCAATTTAAAAAAGGCAATAAAAGAAAAAAGACCAGGAAAATTGACCTCAAGTGTATTGCTTCTGCACGACAACGCGCCTGTTCACAAGGCGCGCATTGCCAATGCTGCTGTGCGGGATTGTGGATTTGAAAAAGTCTAATCATCCACCCTACAGCCCGGTCCTAGCCCCTAGTGATTACTTTCTGTTCCCAAATCTCAAAAAAGAACTTCGAGGCAAGCATTTTTCCGACGATGAAGAGTTAAAGGCATCATTTTTCAGACCAGGAAGAAAAATATATTTTGAGGGATTTGAAAAGTTATTTTCCAGGACAAATAAGTGTGTAGTCCCCTAGGATCTAACCTAGATAAATTTTATTCAAAATTGTCCGCTTATTCTTTCATGCCTATACCGAGAATACATTGATCTCCCCTCGCACATAACCAAAAAATTTAATGAAGCTACTCTAGCTTACAACGTAAATTGCTTAAAAACTATTAATTCTATATTGCTCACAGACCATGCGCTAAATGTGGCGAGAGTTTCAGCACGGAATTAGAACTGAAGAAGCATCTGAAACAGCACGCCAAAGAAGAGAGGAAGAAGAAGAAGAAAGTTGTGAAGTGCGAAGAGGTAACAATAATTTTTGGATACATTAAACATTTGCATTTTTAACCACCTGTAAAACGAAACCCGCGATAGGTTACCATTATGTATAACATCTTGGCAGTGTAATATTAAAATTATCAAGAAAAAAATTTTTTTATGTATTAAATATGGATTAAGCTATTTTTTTTTAAACACGCTGTGACGCGTACAGTTGAAGCTTTGTAAGGTCCATTCAACTGAGACCCGACCGCAGGAAAATATTACGCCTGTGCGCGTCGCAGCGTTTTTTAAAACTAAAAGACAATCAAAATTTAATGTTTTTCAAAAAACTATTTTCAATCAAAATATAAATAACACTGCCATGATGATATATATAATGATCTTATAACGTCGGCTTCGTTTTCCAGGTGGTTCAAAAAGCACGGTGTATACAACGTGTTTCTTTTGATATCCCATAACTCTAGGGTATTAAACAGACCATGGTAAAGAATCAAATTGCATATGAATTAGTTTTCAATTATTAATTTTTTTTGTTTAATTTTTTCATACAAAATAATTCTAAAAAATCCCTATTTTTTAACCCTTATTTTTTCTGTGCTTTTTAGGGTTCCGTACCCAAAGGGTAAAAACGGGACCCTATTGCTAAGACTTCGCTGTCTGTCCGTCTGTCCGTCTGGCCGTCTGTCCGTCTGTCCGTCTGTCCGTCTGTCCGTCGCTCTGTCACCAGGCTGTATCTCAAGAACCGCGATAGCTAGACAGTTGAAATTTTCACAATTTTTTTATTTATGTTACCGCAATAACAACAAATACTAAAAACAAAAAAAAAATATTTAAGGGGGCCTCCCATACAACCAACCCGTTATTTTTGGCCCATTTGGTACGGAACCCTTCGTACGCGAGTCCGACTCGCACTTGGCCAGTTTTATTCACTATTAATAAGAATACTCACTTTGTGGATAACGGTGTTGATTGTGTAATTACCAATTAATACCATTATCATGCAATTGTTTGTTATCCTTAATAAAATAAAATAAAATAAAATAAAAAGTCACGACTGTTTATGTAAAACACCCTTACCTTATTATGAATGAACTTTTGAATGAAAACGATTTACTCGTACGTACCTACTTATCAACGAAACACCCACACACGTCAATGTTTTTTACAAGTTACGCTCTCCCGCTACTTTACTACTACACTTTAGTGTAAGTTTGCCAACGTCTCGCAAAACTAACGATTCGTCATACTGGTTACATTTTTTTAACAAACTAGCTGTTGCCCGCGACTTCATCTGCGTCAATTTCTGTTATTATGATCGCGACTATTTTTGCAACATTTTTCACTGATGCTTTGCTCCTATTGGGCGCAGCGTGATGATATATAGCCTAGAGCCTTCTTCGATTAATGGACTATCCAACACAAAAATAATTTTTCAAATCGAACCAGTACTTCTTGAGATTAGCGCGTTCAAACAAACAAACAAACAAACTCTTCAGCTTTATAATATTAGAATAGATTTAACTAAAATTTATGTTATATTCGAAACTATTGATTTTTGAACCACATGTTCTAGGGCGTTTTATATTACTTTTACCTATAGAACATAACCTTAGAGTTATGGGATATCAAAAGGAACACGTTGTATAGGGAGCAAATCCGAGTTATTTCGATAGTGTATGAAAAATACGTGATCGAATGGCATTCTTATGTCGAAATCTCATTTTTTTTAGATTCCAGTAAGCTCTTTCAGACAAGTAGGTAATTCGTTCATGGGAAATTGTATTCGTATTTTCAACAAATTACCACTGTCAATTGCTGACCTCCCTGTGCATAAATTCAAATCATATATCTAAGTTGTTTTAATGAAAAAGGGCTATTACACTGTTGATGATTATATAAATGATAGGAACGTTTGGCTTTAAATTGTATCAGCTCGCACTGGCATATATCTTATGTAAACATGTCTATTTGAAAAGAGGCTGACAATAGTGACCGAGTTTCTTGCGCTGCTTCTTCTCGGCACTAGCCCAGACTTGTCCCGAAGCAGTGGTAGGTTAAATATTGGGACGTGTAATAGCGCCTTCTGGGGCCTATTTGCAGAAATAAAACTGATTTTAACTGATTTTAACATGTTCTAGTGCGTTTTATATTACTTTTACCTATAGAACATAACCTTAGAGTTATGGGATATCAAAAGGAAAACGTTGTATAGGGAGAAAATTCGAGTTATTTCGATAGTCTCTTGAAAAATACGTGATCGAATGGCATACTTATGTCGAAATCTCATTATTTTTAGATTCTAGTAAGCTCTTTCAGACAAGTTCGACGACCATTTGGATCAGCGGTAGTAAACTCTGCTTCTGAGCCATGGGTCGCGGGTTCGATCCCCGCACAGTACAAATATTTGTGTGCATGAACACGTCTGTTTGTACTGGTCTGGGTGTTTTCTATGTATTATAAGTATGTATTTACAAAAAAAAATAAAAAAAGTATTTATGTAAGTTTATCGGTTGCCTAGTACCCCATACGACAGGGTACTTAATAGTAGCTTAATTTGGGACTAGATGGCTCTGTGTGGCCCAGTGAGGCATGTCTTAAATATTTATTATTATTTATTTATTAAGTGGCTCCTAATATCGTTTACGCTAGACGAATAGATGTCGACTGTATGATAATGACATATGCTTACGATCATTTGATCGTTCGTTAATGGGTTGTCCACAAATTACGTCACACATTATGGGGCCCCGGTCTTACTTTTAGTGATATTGGGCAAAATAGTATGGGAACTTTCGTAAGTATGCGTAACAAGGGGGAGGGGTGGTCTGAAAATCTCAAAAATCATGTGACGACCACGTTATGACGTTATGGGTGGCCACTATAAAATTTAGCTTGATTAGAATGACACCTGTCAAACTGAGGTGACTAGTGATGGTACTGACTCGACTGATCAAACGAAAAAAAAAAGAGAAGGCATATAAAATAAAATGAAAATCAGATATATTAAGATTTAACAGTAAGTCAGTGTCGTGATCATTATGAGAATAATTGTAACAATCATGAAAATCAATTAGAAATTTTTATCGCTTAAAGAATCTAATAAATTTGTAATTTTTTCGTCAACTATTAATAATTGCAATTTGATGTTCTAAGCATCAACCAATGCTCATTAAATCATTTGTAACATTTTTGTTACATTACTTCGATTTTGAAATACTGTTAGTCTGTCGATTTCGATTAGTCGATTTTACCTCATCACTAGCGATTATGAAAAATTACGTAACCTTGTAAAGACGTCTTTTCAAGTTAGGTGTTATTTTTGTGTCTGGATTATTTTAATGATTTTAACTTTAAATATCTATTTTATATAATTTAATTGATTAATATGTACAGCAATGTATAAAAAAAAATTCTTAACATGCCAGTTACCAATATTTTTTCGTGTGCAAATGTGTTTCACTTGTGTGACGCTGGTACAAAGTTACGTCGTCTCTTTCAGTGAGAACTGTCATTCTAATCAAGCTATATTTTAAGGACTATAATGTGATTTTCATACATTTGTTATCAATTCGTCTGGCGTGAACGATATGAGAAAGCCGCTTGTCTAAGGGACGACCTCCGTGGCGGAGTGGCGTACACACCGGTTTTCAAGGTGTCGCCTGCTCCGAGGTCCCGGGTTCGATTCCCGGACTGGTCAATGTGGAAAGAAAAGTGTTTTTCTACATTTTCTCGGGTCTGAGTGTTTGTGGTACCTTCGTTGTTTCTGGTTTCCAAAATACGAATGCTTTAAATAGTTATTCAAACTGGGATCAGAACAATGTATGTGATGTTGTCCACATTTATTTATTTATTTATTTATTTAAGGGCACAAGTCTCGGACCGGCGACATTAGTGTAGATTTTGTGTTTCAGTGCAATCTAACGTTCGGCGTGGCGCGTTCGTACTCGCTTCACTATCAACAAGTGCATCTGAGGCTTCCCCCCGCCACGTACCCCTGCCTCTTACGCCCCTCGCTGGCGATATGCGATGTATGCGGCAAGAAGTGTTCGGTAAGGCATTAGTGACTTGATTATTTTATTTTTTGTCTATATTTGTTTAATACTAAATGCTTGGACATACATCGTTCTGTCAAAAGTGCTGCTTTCACTATTGTCCATGCATTTTTATTTAAATTGTGCAAATAAATTGCTCGTGTAACTTGAAAATACAATTCTTTGAATGGAGTTGTCCCAAATTGTATGGAGGCTAGGCCCAGAACCTGTACACATTGCCTAAAGTTAAGGCAATATACCTACAACACTTTATTATCCAAATTCTTTAAAATGGCTTCGTTTATTGGCTCAAATAAAAATAAACTTATTAGAATAGCAATACTAGACAACAAAAACTATCATGGCGGAAGACGACACTTTGATGACATCTGTCACTTTTGACAATTTCAAAATCGCTTAACTCGATTCGAACAAGTGATATTGTCTGCTTACTTGTGCTTGTTGTAATAATAAGAAACAAAACAAAGAGTTTTAACTTATGTAATGCCTAAAGGATATATATTTGCGATTATATTATAATATTAGCTATTCACGTGAGATTATGACGAGTGGCAAAAAACTTAAAAAGAACGGTTAGGTCAAATATTGACACAAATATTCTGACAGCTACTGACATTTACCCCCGTATTTATAAAGAAGTAATTACTTATTGCTCAAGAAAGTCATAACTTAAAGTGTTCATACCTAGTGCTTAAGTGAAAGAAATTGGTCACCATCAATAGTCATATCATTTGGATGAAAATGCTAACTTTTGGTAGTTATAACTTCTAGTATTATCTTGATTAAGGCATACAAATTGTCTTGTTTATAAATACTGGGGTTAGAGTTTATGGTTTATCTTTTTTTTCGTCATACGCCATCTACTTACATACTCTTTGAACGCCATCTTGTATGCCTAATTGAGAGGGATATTTATTAGTTTGTATTTAGTTTTGAGACGCTAAATTATACGTTATATACAGTTATTTGTATTTGACCCAAAGTCAGTAGATTTTACTTAATTTTTTAAGGTACTGTACAATGTCTGGGCCTGTTACGGGACATCTCTTTTATCGACTTACAAAATGTCTGGAGATAGGTAATTGATTTTGTTGAGATGTTGGTACATTTATATTTAAAAAATGGTATCCCAAATAAGTTGCAATTAAGAATGTGTATGGCAACACTCTCTCCCGTTCACAATGGCGCTCCTGTACTGAATCATGTAATGTGCTCGTCCCACGCAATTAATGTTAGTGTTTTAATAAATAATGAAGTGATTACATTTAAGACGCTGACATGAGCCAGATTGAGCTCAATGAAGATTGTTTTGCTTTAAGCCTATGGCTCGTATTGTTGCCGAATTCTATGTAGTTGTAATTGATCATATTTTCGACCAGGTGGCTGTTTCCAAAACACGATTCTAAAAACTTTTCTCGATAGAAAATAATCTCAAAGTAGCCTCTGAAAATACATAAATTACCATTTTTCTCAGCAGTTCGTATAACAATGATAATACAATTTTGCTATATTGTATATTACATGTTGCTTAAGCAAATGGCTGATTTAGATTTTTAATAAAATGGCAATTTTAAATTGCACAACGAATTTTGTTGTTTGGCACTTAGGCCCTTCTATTCCATGCGCTTTTTCTCTGTCACTCCTACGAGAATTAAATAATAAATAAATATTTAGGACATGCCTCACTGGGCCACACAGAGCCATCTAGTCCCAAATTAAGCTACTATTAAGTACCCTGTCGTATGGGGTACTAGACAACCGATAAACTTACTTACATACTTTTTTTTTTTTTGTATTTACATACGTTATCGTATAATTTATAGAAAACACCCAGACCAGTACAAATAGACATGTTCATGCACACAAATATTTGTACTGTGCGGGGATCGAACCCGCGACCCATGTCTCAGAAGCAGCGTTTACTACCGCTGATCCAAATGGTGGTCGAAGAATTGACAGTGATAGCTGTGGCGCGTTCCAAAGAAATTCAAAGACGAATAAATTTGTGGGCGTGTTCATTTCTCAAGGTCATCGGCTGCAGTCAGCGTCTTAACAATCTCTTTTCTTCAAGACCTATACATTACGTTCACAGATTTTTAATTTTTATTATTTGTCAAATTGTATTTTACGAGGGCGGGTCAATAAGTCCGTGACTTTTTGAATTTCTGACCGCTTTACTGAAAAAGCAACACTACTCCTGTCAACAGGTATCTGTCAGTTGATTCCTATCAAAATTTGAACTTGCTGCGTCAGTTAGTTTGTGTTTGACAGCTATTTTTATCAGACTACCCAGTAACTTGAGGAAAAATGGAAAAAGGTGAATTTCGTGTGCTTATTAAGCATAATTTTTTGCGAAAAAAAAACATTACCGAGACCAAGGCTAAGCTTGATAAATACTATGGGGACTCTGCACCATCGATTTCAATGGTAAAAAAGTGGTTTACTGAATTTCGTTGTGGCCGTAAAAGCACTGAAGATGCCGAACGTCCTGGACGCCCAGTTGAGGTCTCTACACCCGAAACAATCGAAAAAATTCACGATATGGTGTTGGCCGACCGAAGATTGAAAGTGCAAGAGATTGTGGAAGCCGTAGGGATCTCGCATGGCTCAGTGGTTTCAATTTTAAAAGATCAATTGGGCATGAGAAAGCTTTCCGCAAGATGGGTGCCGCGTTTGCTCACAGTCGACCACAAACGCAATCGTGTAACAACTTCACAGGAAGGTTTGGCGTTGTTTAATTGCAATATGGAGGAGTTTTGCGCCGTTTTGTAACCATGGACGAAACATGGATCCATCACAACACACCAGAGACCAAACAACAGTCAAAACAGTGGGTTTCTAAGGGTGAATCGGCGCCAAAGAAGGCCAAGGCGGGTTTGTCAGCCAATAAAGTTATGGCGACTGTTTTTTGGGATGCACGTGGGATAATCCACATTGACTACCTTCAAAAGGGAAGAACAATCAATGGGGAATATTATGCCAACTTATTGGACCGCTTCAATGACGATTTGAATAAAAACCGACCTCATTTGGCCAAGAAAAAAGTTCTTTTCCACCAAGACAATGCAAGGGTGCACACATGTGCAGTTGCCATGGCAAAAATCCATGAATTGGGCTATGAATTGCTCCCTCAGCCACCCTATTCTCCAGATTTGGCTCCGAGTGACTACTTTTTGTTCCCAAACCTGAAGAAATGGCTTGGTGGAAAAAGATTTGACTCCAATGATGAAGTCATCTCGCAAACAAAGGCCTATTTTGAGGACCTCGACAAATCATATTTTTTGGAAGGGATAAAAAAATTGGAGAAGCGTTGGACAAAGTGTATAGAGCTCAAGGGAGACTACGTTGAAAAATAAAATGATTTGTTTATCAAAAAATCTGTGTTTTATTCCAAAAGTCACGGACTTATTGACCCGCCCTCGTAATTAAATTTTAATTTTTCTTATTATTTTAATAGATATATATGTATTATAATTTAAATTAATTATTAATTTATTTTTATTTAGATTTGTGACATTTTATCTTATTATAATACTAGCTTACCCCGCGAACTTCGTATTGCCTCAGAATATAATTGGATTTTGACGTAAGACGTCACACAATGTCATTGGCATCAAATATGGCGTTCACCTTACCATTTTACAAAGAAAATTACCAATAAAATAATATTGCCACTATGAATTAAGATGTAAGCTATCCTATCTTTTAATTTGGATCAAACTGCAAACGGTGTGCAAAATTTGACTGAAATCGGTTAAGTAGTTTCGGAGTCCATCGCGGACAAACAATGTGACACGAACTTTTTATATATTAAGATTATTGAATAAAAAAATACGTATTGTATTGTTTACAATTATGGGGTTATTTATTTATTTATTTACACTTTATTGCACAATAAAAAAATATAGTACAAAAGGGGTATGTCCTGATATAAATGAATTTGAATTTGAATAGGTTCGAGTTCCACCTGAGGTCGAGATATTATGATTCTATGAATTTTATAAATTACTAAACAATTCCAAATGAAAAATATTCATCTCCAATTTCGAAATCTTTCATTAAACCTATTAACCGCCAGTCCGCGGCCGCCCTCCGCAACCACCTGCGCATCCACACGGGCGAGCTGCCCTTCCAGTGCAGCGAGTGCCCGAAGAGGTTCAGGGTCAACGAACGACTACAGGTACGTACGGGTCACTGACCCGCGAATTGTATTCGTATTTTCAACAAATTACCACATACCGCGGGTTGGTGATCACAAATCCGAACAATGTTCGAAAATTCGAAACATTTTTTGCTAACCGACTTCAAAAAAAAGGAAGCAGTCAGTGATATGTTGATCTGTATATGTTTTATGTACACTCGACAGCACATCAAGTTAAACAGTTGAACTGCGATAACAGCTTTTATTACGTAGGGCATAAAGGCGGTCTCAAGGTCAACATGTATAGTCTGATGTGCCGCCGTGTGTATGTTAATCCATTTCTCAGTCAATTATTGATCGATTTACAAAAATATTTTTTTATTCGAAAGAGTGGACTTCCAAGAATCCTATTCAACCAAGTCAGGATCTGATGGTGGGATCGCAGGAAATCTTTTCCTCGAATTTTATAAGCACGTATTACGTTTAACCGTTTTTTTTTCTCGCCAATGGGCATACAATATTAGTTATAGTTCTGAACAATTATAACTAACTATTTTGATATGTTTGTCTATAGATCCACCGTCGCATACACACGGGCGAGAGGCCCGTCAAGTGTACGTACTGCCCTAAGGCTTTCCGGCACAAGGCGCAGCTGATCAGGCATGTCAGGGTGAGTCACTAGGTATCCCTAGGCTAAGAAGCGACCTTAGGCTACTTAAAGGCGGTCTTAGGCGACTTTAGCTACTTAGAGGCGACCTTATGCTGCTTAGAGGCGACCTTAGCTACATAGAGGCGACCTTAGCTACTTAGAGGCAACCTTAAGCTACTTTAAGGCGACCTCAACCACTTAGGAGCAACCTTAGGCCACTTATAGGCGACCTTAGGCGATTTAAAGGCGACCCTAGGCTACTTAGAGACGACCTTAGGCGGCTTAGAGGCGACCTTAGGCTACTTAGAGGGACCATAGGCGACCTTTTGCTGCTTAGAGGCGACCTTAGCTACTTAGAGGCAACCTTAGGCTACTTTAAGGCGACCTTAGCCACTTAGGAGCAACCTTAGGCCACTTATACGCGACCTTAGGCGATTTAAAGGCGACCCTAGGCTACTTAGAGACGACCTTAGGCGGCTTAGAGGCGACCTTAGGCTACTTAAAGGGACCATAGGCGACCTTTTGCTGCTTAGAGGCGACCTTAGCTACTTAGAGGCAACCTTAGGCTACTTTAAGGCGACCTTAGCCACTTAGGAGCAACCTTAGGCCACTTATACGCGACCTTAGGCGATTTAAAGGCGACCCTAGGCTACTTAGAGGCGACCTTAGGCTACTTAGAGGCGAAACTAAGCTTTACAAGCGCTTCTAGGTTAGCTAAAGGCGACCTTGATCTAGATAAAAGCGATCCTTAACTACTTAAGAGGCGCTCCTAAGCTAGCTAAATCACTAATGTATAATTTAAAAAAGTAAAGTAACAGCCTATAATCATCCCACTGCAGGGCAAAGGCCTCCATCATTGAATTCAAGTTACCACTGCAATGATGGGTACTGGCATAATCACCACGCTTGCCGAATGCGGGTTGGTGATCACAAACCCGAGCAATGTTCGAAAATTCGAAACTATTTGTTGCCCGACCCGGGGATCGAACCCGGGACCCCGAGATCTTGGTCCGGTATTTAAACCACTAGACCAACGGAACGTATAATTTATTTATATTATAATGTTTTAATCCCCCGGAACTTTGTTTTAATTTTTTATCACGTCTTGATAGTCTTGCTTTAATTAAATCAGAAAATACGTGTTTCATTGCAAAATCATTTTAATACCTATTTCTTTACCTACAGGTACACACAGGAGAGAAGCCATATCCGTGTGCTCACTGCGGTAAATCATTCTCACTGAACTACACAAGGAAGGCACATATACGTACAGTACACATGGGTATGCCGAGCGGGGCCGGGAACAGTGCATTACCTGACATGTTCTATGGCGCCCCACCTAGCTTATAAGGAAATGAAATAAAATATTTATTTGCATAAAATATGGTACAGACAGGTGTTAAGAATAATTTGATCAGCATAATCTACCAAATATTGGCATGCAAATTTTTTATAATATTTGTCTAATTGTCAGACCCAAACATTCTCATCTTAAACAATTATTCAATAAATTAGCTAAATGTCAGTTACAATATAATTCAAATTAGATCGGCACGGAAACAGATTACAAACATATCTGTCAATAAGTTAGCTAAATGTCAGTTACAATACAAATCAAATTAGATCGGCACGGAAACAGATTACAAACATATCTGTCAATAAGTTAGCTAAACGTCAGTTACAATACAAATCAAATAAATCGGCGCGTAAACAGATTACAAACATATCTGTCAATAAGTTAGCTAAACGTCAGTTACAATACAAATCAAATTAGATCGGCACGGAAACAGATTACAAACATATCTGTCAATAAGTTAGCTAAACGTCAGTTACAATACAAATCAAATTAGATCGGCACGGAAACAGATTACAAACATATCTGTCAATAAGTTAGCTAAATGTCAGTTACAATACAAATCAAATTAGATCGGCACGGAAACAGATTACAAACATATCTGTCAATAAGTTAGCTAAACGTCAGTTACAATACAAATCAAATTAGATCGGCACGGAAACAGATTACAAACATATCTGTCAATAAGTTAGCTAAACGTCAGTTACAATACAAATCAAATTAGATCGGCACGGAAACAGATTACAAACATATCTGTCAATAAGTTAGCTAAACGTCAGTTACAATACAAATCAAATTAGATCGGCACGGAAACAGATTACAAACATATCTGTCAATAAGTTAGCTAAACGTCAGTTACAATACAAATCAAATTAGATCGGCACGGAAACAGATTACAAACATATCTGTCAATAAGTTAGCTAAACGTCAGTTACAATACAATTCAAACGGTGTTATTACAAAAAAATAAAACAACGTTCAAACCGTGTCCAATTATAAGACGGCCAATTAGAGTTGTTTGACATATTACAGAACTAATATCATGGATGCATATTTTCAAATTAGTCGTCCTAAAATTAGACAAGGCTTAAACACTGTTTTATTTTCGCCAGTTTTGACATAGAAAACAGTCTCTATCACTGTTTTTGCCGTCCAGAGAAACAAAGACAGAAGTTGTTTTCTATCTCCGATATGCCAAAACTGAAGATAGATAGGTTATTAGGACCGGCCGTTAGACAGAAGACTGACATGGCAAAAACATAATATATGGACCAAAAGAAAACAACTTGACGCGAAACTGCGCAGCCTAAATTGGCTAACAGGCCGTCGCTCACAATTCAACGAAAACAGCAAAATGACAGTTTACAAAACCATCTTAAAGCCCATTTGGACCTACGGCATACAGCAGTGGGGTACTGCCAATCTTAGAGAGATTCCAGACTAAGGCTCTCAGAACAATCTCTCAACGAAGTGGTAGGTTAAATATTGGGACGTGTAAAAGCGCCTCCAGGGGCCTATTTGCAGAAATAAAACTGATTTTAACTGATTTTAACAATGCTCGGTATTCCCAAATGCATCTACCTTGATCTCGGTATAGCCACAGTTCGGAAACAAATTGTCGAAAGCAATTCCAAGTATCAGGAAAGATTGACGACACACGCTAACGAACTCGCTCAGGCGCTGAGCGGGGAGGGAGGTCAACAGTATATTAGACTAAAGAGACACGACATACCGAGGCTTAGCAAAAGATTCTGAAATAAATAAAACACCAGAAATAAGGGTGGAGTCGCTGGACAAACCCCTTCTAACGTAATCATTTATACGTGAGAATTTCTCTGACAAAGTATTGGCCTATTGTTAAAGAAACAGCAGGCTTACTCTTGACAAGTTCGAGTTACGATCAAAATCGAATCGACGTCAAGAATCAGTGGTTTGGTACTCTGAAAAGTGAACCTAAACCTTTGAGTCGATGGTGATTACGTTATCAACCGAAAATGTTTAACGGATCGCCATTTTTGATCGATCTTGACTTGATTTTGATTTCGATTCGATTGAGTTTGTTCAGATTTTGGCTAGGTCGAATCAAGATCGAACTTAAATCAAATTCAAGAGTAAGGGGCAGATTGCCAGGATGCAGAAAAAACAAAGATTTAAAAAAACTATACTAAACACTCCGGTACGCTTAAAATACGGGAGTATGTGGGAATAAGACGCATTTATGTGTGACAAAGGTATATCAAATTCGTTCGGTCGCGATTGCAACCTCACTCTTTGATATAGAAGAAACAATAACACAAATAGAATTATTAGTAGCACAATGGAAGTCTGCACTCGAACCGGTTGTCAAGATGATCTTCAACAGCTCTGCTTTTAATTGCCGACATGATTGTGAGGCCATTAGTCCGTTGATGCCTATCAACCACTACGGTCAACTAAACAAACCTGTAATGAAATTTAATTCCCAAGCGAACGGTTCAATCTCTGGGTGCCGACGATTTTCGTTGCATGAGTGAACACCATAAGGACGGGTCCGAACGGAATACGAATGATGCACGACCAAACGGGCTAAAGTGAACTTTATGAAACTGACGAACTAAACAGTGTAGTGTGTTAGTTATTTGAAAAACCTGAACGTAACAGAACACGACTAAGTTGGTGAGTTAATAACATATTTCATGTTAGATGCATTATATGCAGACCCGCAGTGTAGTGTAGATACTTTCATTTGTGTTCCATTTGTGTTATTGTTTCTTCTCTATCAAAGAGTGAGGTTGCAATGGGGACTACCGTTTCTTTGCTCACCAGTTGGCGCCACTGTAGACTGAGGTCCGGAGGTATAGCTGTCAAAGGCGATTGGCGCCGAAACAAAGTGTTATATCTTGAATCTAATTAAGGTTTATTATTTACAAATAAATTTCTTGATATCAACAAACTAACTTTTGAAATAGTTGCTCTTGAGGCCGCCTATTTTTGCGCTTTTTCTTAATTCCGCTTTTAAAGCGTTCACATTAATCGCCTAATAATCCATATTTGCGATATTTTACGAAGGAGATCACTTTCCAGCAGGTAAATTAAAGAAATTGTAATTTATGCAACAAATTCCGCTAAAACCAGTGAAAAGTGAATAATGGACCTCACGCGACACAAGCGCCTCTAGTGGCAAATTCACTAGCGATAGCCACCATTGCGACTGAACGAATTTGATATAGAAGGAACAATAACACACTACTAAGGGTGCCCCGTTTTGTTACTAAAATGCCTCAATGTGTGACTAGCACGCCCCTTCGTGGGACTAAAACGCACCGTGCATTTTGTACCTCCTGCCTGACAAACGATGCCCGTGCCGATGGCATGACAGGTCCCAAGCAGCTGGTAAATTCCCCTGTGTTATTAAGATCTTTAGATATAATCTTTTTTGACGACCATTTGGATCAGCGGTAGTTAACGCTGCTTCTGAGCCATGGGTCGCGGGTTCGATCCCCGCACAGTACAAATATTTGTGTGCATGAACATGTCTGTTTGTACTGGTCTGGGTGTTTTCTATGTATTATAAGTATGTATTTACAAAAAAAAAAGTATATAAGTAAGTTTATCGGTTGTCTAGTACCCCATACGACAGGGTACTTAATAGTACCTTAATTTGGGACTAGATGGCTCAGTGTGGCCCATTGAGGCATTTGTCTTAAAATAAAAAATAAAAAATCTGATAAGTATTATACAGGGTGAAATTTTAACCACTTTCCAAATTTTAACATAACAATCTACGAGGCAAAAATCAAATGACGTATTTTTTCTTTTGGTATAGCCCAGTGCAAAAATGTCAAGATAAAGCACTTAGAACATGTCCGCCAAAAATCTAAAAATTTTGATACGGCATCCTAGTAACACTTTTTTTATGCGATGTGTATCGCATTCATTCATTACAATATTATTCTTACAAATGTAGATTTAAGTAGAAAAATAATCATACTCATGTTCAGACTTCGTTCTGGACACTTTCCGACCAGTAAGTTTGCACATCTAATGAAAAAGTCTGACTCGCCAAACTGTTCTATTTGTAATACAGTAGAAGATGTACAACACTTGCTATCGGAATGTGTTACAAATCAAAGGGAACGTCAATCCTTGATGAGTCAACTACATATCTCAGCATCTGATGTTGGGGTATTTCAAACTATTTTAGCACAACCTGCATCAGACGCTGCGATACTGGTATGTAATATGGTTTCGGTGACTCACCAATGATGTATAGTTTTTTAAGTATATTCGTTTGTGTACATGTTGTTAGGGTATGATGGGACTGACGTACTTTCATGTAAAAGTCCCTAAATAATTAAAAGAATAAAAAAAAAACAATATTATTCATAGGTTTTTGATTTTTCCTTTATACCTTAACAGGTCTAGAACCGTGAAAATTGAAAACTATAACGCGAGAAATATTTTCGGGAGACAACATGATTTACATTTTTTACTTCATTAATAGGCTCTAAATACGATACTGAACACATATAAAAATTTTGAAAAGTGGTTAAAATTTCATTCTGTATGTAACCAACATCACGTGTTTTTATTTTAAATTATAACAAATATAGGATAATTAAAATTTGTATATAATAAAAATCTAAGATATTTGTATTAAATTTGATATAAGTAATTTAATTGTAATAGAAATAATTATATATTTATGTCTTATATTAATTGTTTTACTCAATATCCTTGAATTATATTAACTGACCATTCGCTATGAGAACTAGTTTGATATTTGGCAAAACTGAAATAAACGTGATTTCAATCTTTTTCCGCGTCGTTAAAACGTTGCTTGAGTCACGCATATTTAGAAATCGAGCGTTCAACGAAAAGTATACATTTTTTTAAGCTATTGCATAGCTTCTATCGCGGGCCTTGAGCGTAGAGACCGAATCCAGAAATTCCGTAACGAAAATAACCTAACACCCCCCACTCCGACCGGCACAGCGGTGATACTTTTTAGCTTAGAATAATAACGCCTTTTTAGTTTTATAATTGCATAAGTTGATAAAAAATGCTATGCAATAGCTTTACCGCGGCAGTCTCCGAGTGCCACACGTCTGTTTTTTAATTTAATATTATCAATTACTGTTAATTTTACAATTTTAAACTCTAAACAGTACTTCATAAACCTCTTGGGTTTGTGTGTAGCACTATACAATAAAGATTCGTCTTTATATAATTTAGATTAATAATGAATATCTTAAGTATTAAAAACTAACCATAATGTTACCTTTACACAAACTACAAAAGCGATAACAGGTGTTCTTTTAATTTGTGTTTTATGTTTCGCTCAGTTCGCCATGTTCGCCATTTGATTACCCAAAAAAATTATAATTATTAATGGAAAAAAGTAATGACTATCAAAAAATGTCTGGAAAAACTCAATTAATAAAACCAAAAAAACAAACCAATTTCGAGAAATCTAATGAATGATGTTGAAATTCTTTTACATGACCATAATTGGATTAATTTGCTTTATTTACGTCTATTTCTCTGAAAATAACTTGTTCTTTTGACATTCATTTGTTTTTTAGACTTGTCTAAAAAGCAAATTAAATAAAATGTAAATGCAATTAATAAAATATCTAAAAGTGTAACATTTAATTGCGGCATATACATATTCTGATTCCAAGTTAATTTGATTTCAGCTAATCATCAAAATATATAAAAATGAAAACTGACGTATTGACTGACTGACATATAAAAGCACAGCCCAAACAACTGGGGCCTAATTCGCGTAACCGAATCGCAGTTCGATCGTGATTGAATTGGACGATTTTGACATTTAGCCCATACTAGAACTGTCAAAAACCTATCGTTAAATTACGATTGTGATACGATTTGGTTACGAGAATTAGGGGACTGTCCCCCTGATTCGCGTAACCGAATCGTATCACAATCGTTTTTGACAGTTCTAGTATGGACTAAATGTCAAAATCGTCCATTTCCAATTCAATCACGATCGAACTGCAATTGAAATAGCTGAATAAGGCCCTTGGGACTATGAACCTGAAATTTTTCACCGTACTTTGTTTTTTAGTGTAGGTAAGCACTAAAAAAGGATTTTTGGAAATTCGTCCTTTAAGTGGGTAAAAAGTTTGTACGAAACTCCGTCAGTTCTGAAGCTACATCCATGAAAATGTGTCCAGCTACCTAGTAACAGCATCATCTAATTTTGTGATAAAAGCGAATATAGAATTTTTACTACGTCAGGAATAAGGGATGAATGATAGCCCAAAATGTTATAAATATAATTTAATATCACAATCATAAATAATTTAAGATTACATTATTATAATAATTACATCATAATAATCTATAGCTAAATGTCATGATTATAATAATACAGATTTATTATGGAACTAAGCGGTATGGTAGACCAACCAAAGACTAAGAGAGCTATTCAAAGAGATCAACATACTAACAGCTGCCACTTGATCACAGCACGTCAACCTACCACAATACGTCAAATTTTCTCAATTGATATTGATATCTAATTGTTGGAATTAAAGTTCAAAATCAATTCAACGACCTTTAACTTTTTGGGTAGGTTGACCAGCCGTTGTATGCGCATAATCTAGAGATAAAAACCGTGTGACAGGAAACATATTTTCCAAACGTCGAACTGCAATTCTTATCGATAGTCTGAAAAATGTAAAAGGTACGTCGCTAGTTAACGCACACATTGACAAATCAAAACTGGTCGTGGTCACGCATTATCGAGCTGTCAGTTGGTGCAATTTTAACCACCTGTAAAACGAAGTGTTATTTAAATTTTTTACCAAAAATTTGTTTTAATAAAAAATTTCAATATCTGTTCAGCTATTTATTTTGAAACACGCTGTGACGCGCACAGATGTAGCTGTGTAAGGTCCATTCAACCGAGACCCCGCCGCAGCGAAATAATACGTCTGGGCGCGTCACAGCGTGTTACAAAATTAAATGTCTAAACCAAAAAATTTTTTTTTTTTAATTATTTATAATAAAACCTTGAGCAATAGATACGCCCACTAATTGCGATTCATACAGCGATCACTGACTACTCCTGTAGAAGTGACAGAGAAATAGCGCTTGGAATAGAAGGGCCTAAGTACCAAACAAAAAAATTCGTTGTGCAATTTAAAATTGTATTTTCATTGTTATTCGGATAGCTGAGAAAAATGGTAATTTACGTATTTTCAGAAGCTACTTTGAGATTATTTTCTATTGACAAAAGTTTTTGAAATCGTGTTTTGGAAACAGCCACCAGGTCAAAAATATGATCAATTACAACTACATAGAATTTGACAACAATACGAGCCATAGGCTTTAAGCAAAACAAACCTCATTGGGCTGAATTCGGCTCATTTCAGCGTCTTAATAACTGTTCAAATTCATTCAGTTACGAAAATAGTTAGAGACAATTTACTACACAAATTTGATGCCATATCATCATCATATCAGCCGAACGACGCCCACCGCTGGGCATAGGCCTCCCCCAAGCATCTCCACAACGATCGGTCCTGTGCTGTCCGCATCCAGCGGCTTCCCGCGACCTTGACCAGATCGTCGGTCCACCTTGTAGGGGGCCTGCCCACGGAACGTCGTCATGCCATAATTAATTAACTAAACTACTAAATTAAAACTTATTTATACATTAAAAATAACTGATAAAATTAAATTGCCATGAGAAATTTTACTGTACAATATATATTACAACTTGATCCCATAATAAATTAAAATGAAGTAATAAAATTACAATATACGGATTAAATTTCATTGTATAAGTATGTATACAGGTTGAAATTTTAACCACTTTCCAAAATTTTTGTAGGCGTTCAGTATCGTATTTAGAGCCCATTTATGAAGTCAAAATTGTAAATAAAGTTGTCACCCAAAAATAATTTTCGCGATATAGTTTTCAATTTTTACGGTCCTAGACCTGTTAAGGTATAAAGGGACAATCAAAAACTCATGAATAGTAACGTAATTAATAAATGAAATGCAAAATGCGTAAAAAAAGTGTTGCTAGGCTTCGTCCGCGTCAATTTCTGTTATTATGAACGCGATTATTGTTGCAACATTTTTTACTGATGCTTCGCTCCTATTGGTCGCAGCGTGATGTTATACACCGTGAAATTTTAGTGGTTGTTTTCCCGCAGTAAAATGATTCTATCTTAGTAGTACAATAGATTTGGGCAGTTTTTTTTTATTCAAATAAAAAAATAGCAGTTTCACGACTGTGATAAACGAAACTCGAAAGCAACCTCGAACCAATGGTACCAGCCGCGCCGCAGCCGGTCACCGGCCGGGGTCATTGCCCCTCGCGCGGTGCAGTTTATGCGGTTTTACTTAGTGCGTAGAGCTTCTTTTGCTTTGAACATTGATTTCGTGCGGCAAGCAGTACCCAAACACGTCATATGTTGTAAAGATACTATCGTATCTCACGCTTTTGAGTTGATTATTATTTTTTTGATTAGTTGAGAACAACGATATCTTTATTTTCAAAAAATAACTCGCACGATTCGATGGTGCTACTAAAGGTAAATCGTTCTGTTGCGGGAAAACAACCACTAAAATTTCACGGTGTATAGCTTAAAGCCTTCCTCGATAAATGGACTATCTAACACAAAAAGATTTTTTTCAAATCGAACCAGTATTTCCGGAGATTAGCGCGTTCAAACAAACAAACAAACAAACTCTTCAGCTTTATAATATTAGTATAGATTTTTGTACTGGGCTATACCTAAAGAAAAAATACGTCATTTGCTTTACGTGTCGTAGATTGATATATTAAAATTTGGAAGGTGGTTAAAATTTCACCCTGTATGTTACAATCTCAAGTAGTCTTAATAAACAGAATGAAATTTTAATCACCTTCTTAATTTTAATACAACAATCTACGAGATAATAAACAAAGGACGTATTTTTTCTTTTGGTATAGCCCGGTACACGAATGACAAGATAAAGCACTTTGAAAATGTCCGCCAAATGTCTAAAATTTTTGCCTTCTAGCGAGACTTTTTTAACGCGAAACGCATCTCATTCATTCATTACGATACTAATCATAAGTTTTTGATTTTCCATTCATACCTTAACAGGCTTAGGACCGTAAAAATTTAAAACTATGTTGCGAAAAATATTTTCGGGTGAAAACTTGATTTACATTTTTTACTTCATAAATGGGTTCTAAATACGAAACTGACCGCCATTAAAAAAATTGATGATGATTAAAGTCATTCTGTATGTATATCGATGCAAATTACTAATTAAAATATAAATGTTAAGAGAAAATCGACTACACAATTTTCATCCCATTAATTTAAACGAAAACAAATCAAATTAGATCTTATATATATACAAAATACTGAAAGTAACAGCCTATAATCATCCCACTGCAGGGAAAAGGCCTCCATCATTGAATTCAAGTTACCACAGCAATGATGGGTACAGGCATAATCACCACGCTTGCCAAACGCGGGTTGGTGATCACAAACCCGAGCAACGTTCGAAAATTCGAAACTTTTTGCTGCCCGACCCGGGGATCGAACCTGGGACCCCGAGATCTTGGCCCGGTATTTAAACCACTAGACCAACGGGGCGTTACAAAATACTAATTAAATTAAATTAAGTAATAAAATACAATCTCAAGTGGTCACGTTATATACGATACGATATTTTAAAAGGATACATAGGGGTTCCTAAGACTGTACTCGGGATCCTAACATTTACTAATGCTTGCTATGCTAGGGATAGGTTACTACAAGGAGTGCTAAATAAAACCGACCCGTATGAATGTTTGTAAGACACTGATTTATTTGCTAAGTAAAAATATGTAAATGATATAAAGTGTCGCATCAACAAATTCCATAATTTGGGTCGCGGCACGCACACATTCATGATAAAGTTAAATGTACGATGTTAGCTCGTACATCTTGGCCCTCTAGAGAGAGCAAAATATTGATTTGTTAATACGTTATATAAGATAAAATGAAGTCTATGCTAGATGATATAAAATATTTTACATGGTACAAGGTGATTGACAATATTAATTTTGTTACAAATGGTTAAATAAAGTATTGTATTGTCCATGTTTTCATTATTTCACTCGCGTGATTCTACACCAGGGATATTAAATGACACCGAACGAGACGCGATGGGTGTCATTGGAGATGTCCCTTGATCAACACTAACACAGCTTACTGATTTACGCAGTAAGTTAAATTCACTAGGCACTGCGGTCATACTGACTGAGTTGCCGACACCTTCCACTGCACTGTGAGGAAGTGGTGCAGCAACGTGCTGCGCCCGCGCCTTCCGACATCGTCTTATCCTTGAGTAGGCTAGTATACTTGCTGCCAATAGTAGTACTGACACGATAACGTATGTTATCGTGTAGTGATGAACATCGTGAATGCTGAGGTCAGAGTAAGATTGTCCTTTCAGGTCCTCTATTTGATCTTTCAGCTGCTTCCACATGTATGTATGATTTTCTGGTACCATCATATCGTCAGATATAGTGCTGTTGATGATGTTGTTCAAAATAGATAACTCTGGGACTTTGATATTATTTTGTACCGCCATGTGATTCACGTAATTGTTGTGCGTATAAATTGATAGGTCATTGTCCTTGAGAACACAACCATGCTCTAGAGTAACAAGGCCGTTACCTGATAATGATGACACCGAAATACCAGCGGTGCAAAAAATGCGTACTCTGCATTCTTGGCAACACGAGAAGAGCCAGTCGTTCCGGGCATGCAGTTTAATCCACCTATTAGTGCAACTTGATTGTTCGTATCTACAAGCATTACTTATATTTAATTGGCAGACTGATTGTTTCATTTTCATATCGTACATTGGTGTATCGAGCGAACATAACATTCGGTCTTCTGTGGCCCTTAAGCAAAGATGCAGGTCATCATCGGATAAGAACATAGCTGTATCTTTTCGGAGATTGAAGGCTATGTAGGGATGACTTGGAGTAATGTAATAAGATCTTTGATTTTTGTTTTGAGGAACACTTATAACCCGATCGAGTTCATAAATTTCCTTGCTTACAAGAGGTATCCTTATTTCGATGATCAAATAACTGCTAAACAATCTTGATGACACCTTTAACATTTTATAAATGTCAGCAAAGCTAGTTCGTTCAACCGGCATCGTGAGGTCACCCTGTAGTTGACTTGATATAGTAAATATTTGAAATTTTAGTTGGTCAGGTGATAATAGATGAGTATCAATGCGCCCATGTTTGATATCAGTGATAGTATTTATTAAAGTTTCTTGCATGCGTCTTAGATTCGAGATAATTATGTTAGCCACTAAGGCTGATGACGTCACATATACATCATTTTGGACAACTAACTGAACGTGATTGATTTCGTCTGATAGGTTACGGAGATGTTCCTTGACGAATTTGAACTGAGTGTTCATAATCTTCTCGTTTCGTTGAATTATGTTATACTCGGCTTCGAGCACTATAGTTTGATTTCTCATTAAGTTTTGTAGGTGTTTTTCGTTATAGGTAATTTGTTCTATATCTTTCGCGTACTTTTCAGCGAATCTTTCATCTAGAACACCAAATAGTGAATTGGCAATATAACCAATTCCGTTCACCAAGCCACGTTTCTTCCTATTTCTAAACTGATTTTGTAATAACATATTATAGTGTTGAATTTCGCTCAACTCATGCTTGAGTTGAAACATAAGCGTCCGATATTGGTTAGATAAACCTGTACACGATTTTTGAAGATGATTTATGTAAGACTCTATGTCTGATAGTCCTTGATAGTAGGCTGATAAATTGTAATAGACAACAAGTTTCCACTCATCTCTTATGTACTGTAGGTTTGCAATTTTGTCAAAGTATAGGCCGTTGTTCTCCATCATTCGAGTAACATTATAAGGTTGTTGACTTTGTTGTACAGTCGGCGAAATTAACATTGTGAAACACAATAAGGTTGTTAATAATAAGCCTTTAAGACCCTTTTTTCGGCATTGCTTAGTCTGATGTTGATTAGCGATCTGCTGATGATCTTGCTGTGTAGAGTGTAGTTTCTGTTCTGAAGATATTTCATGAACTGGTAATATGACTAACTTAGTCACTGGCCGTTTAACTATGTTATTTTTTGTTTTTACGGAAACCACCCGAACGTAACCATCCTTTCCAGGATGTACTTCATGGACACGACCCATGAGCCATTTTCCTGGAGGTAAATTATCGTCCTTAATTAAGATAATGTCATTGATTTCGAGGTTCTTGCTTGGAGTTTTCCATTTTGAACGAGTTTGCAGATGCTGTAAATAATCTGTCGACCACCTTTTCCAAAAATGTTTTAACATACTTTGTATGAGTTGCCATCTACTGGGCAGGTTCATACAGTCATCACCTTGTGGTCGTGACAACAATGACCCTCCAATAAGAAAATGGCCAGGAGTCAAGTAGTTATCTTCGGGGTTTTCGGTCAAAGGGAATAGCGGCCTGGAATTAAGACAGGCTTCTATTTGTTGGATCAACGTAGTAAACTCCTCGTACGTGAGTCGTTGTTCTCCAAGCGTCCTCTTCAGGTGCCGTTTGAAACTCCTGACGGTTGATTCCCAAAGGCCTCCTGCCGTTGGCCATCCTGGTGCGTTGAATGACCATTTAATATCCCACTCGGCTATGCCGTCAAAGAACTCATTATTGAAATTTGACGTTATTTCCTTATATTCTTTTTTGAGTAATCGATTGGCTCCTACAAAGTTAGTGCCGTTATCACTGTACATTTGAGAAGGAGTACCACGACGTGCACAGAAACGACGGAATGCTGCTAAGAAGGCTGGCGTGCTCAAGTCAGAGACCAGCTCTAGGTGTACAGCCTTGGTGGATAAACAAACAAAAATTGCTATGTACCCTTTATTGCACCTTATGCCTCTACCCTTACTAGCCTTTAGGTCTACATGACCTGTGAAATCAACACCAGTGTGGGTAAATGGACGTGATGGTGTAACCCGAGGATAAGGTAGGTCTGCCATAATTTGCTCTCTCTTTTCGGTGCTATATCGTCTGCATTTGACACACATTCTGATTTGTCTCTTAACCGTGTTCATACCACTAAGAATCCAGTACCTCTCCCTAATGTATGAAAGTGTAAGTCTTGGACCTCCGTGAAGAGTGGTGATGTGTCCTTGACTGATAATAAGATCGGTTAATCGACTATGATTTGATAGTATAACCGGGTGTTTAGCAGAGCTGCTTAAATCTGAAAAATTTAATCGTCCTCCCACTCTTAATATTCCGTCTTCATCTATATATGGACATAAGCTTGCTATTTTGCTCTTAGGTCGTACATGACCTTTGCTCTTTATATTAATCAAATCGTCTTCAAAATCCTGAGCTTGAGTGTACTTGATAACAATGTTATAAGCATTTTTAATTTCAGCTGGTGATAAAAGCTGACCGTGCTCCGACGGCTTACGGCGTAGTCGCGCAACGAAACGTGACACCCATGCTATTGTCCTCACTACTCGAGTAATTGAATTATTATTTTGCAATAATTCTGTAATTAATGTAGGTCGTTCGTGGCATAAGGCAGTGTTTACACGTACTTGCTTAGCCTCTAGATTTGGTATCTCATATTTTTTGTTCATACATTTTTTTGCGTTAAAGCTCAGAAGCCATTTAGGACCCTGCCACCATAATGAATGCTCTAATAAGGTTTTAACTGTTACTCCTCTTGTGGCTGAGTCAGCTGGGTTCTCTTCTGATCGTACATGATTCCACTGCGAACTTGGAATAATTTCGGTAATTTGATGGACTCTATTTGCTACAAATTGCTTCCAGCGGGTGACATCTACGTGAATCCAGCCTAAAGCCACCATGGAGTCCGTCCATGCGTATATTGATACACGATCTTTAGGTAGTGATTGAACAACTTTCTTCATCAGTTGTGATAAAAGGTGAGCTCCGCACAATTCGAGTCTTGGCAGTGACACTTGTTTGTTTAGCGGGGCCAACCTTGTTTTTGCGATAATTAAGGTAGATGTGTACTCTCCCTTACTATCGGTTGATACAATGTAAATTGAACAAGCGTATGCCTTCTCCGACGCATCGCAAAAACCGTGTAATTGAAATGCTAATATTGTATCACCGAAATATCGAGGTATAGAAAATTGATTAATATTTTTAAGTTCGTTGCGTAGTTGAAGCCATTCTTCTTGCAACTGTTGGGATAATTTATCATCCCACGCCATACCACTTGTCCATGCCTTTTGAAAAATAAATTTTGCTTTAATTGTAAGAGGAGAAAGCCAACCTATCGGGTCAAATATTTTGGAAATATTTGATAGAAGCTGTCGTTTTGTATGACTAGTTTCTATAAGGTCAATTGTGTTTTGAAAAGTAAAGTCGTCCGTAGATGGATGCCATCTTAGTCCGAGAGTTTTACGAGACTCCGAACATTTAAAATCAAAGGGAATATCGACTTGCTCGGGTGATAAATCAGAAACTAATTCTTTGGCATTGGCTGACCACTTTCTCAATTTCATCCCTGCTCCCATTAACATTTGAAGTAATTGATTTTGTAATTCCTTGGTCTGTTCAATAGTTTGATGTCCACTCAAAAGATCATCAGTGAAAAATGAGTTCTCCAATGCTGCTGCTGCTAAAGGATATTTTGAGGCTTCATCTTTGGCGATTTGTCGTAATGTTCTGATAGCTAAGAATGGAGCTGCTTTTGTTCCATACGTTACTGTTGTGAGATGATATTCGCGAAACGGTTCAGATGGTGAATCACGCCATATGATAGATTGTAAAGGTTGATCGGATTTCCTTACAAGTATTTGTCTGAACATCTTCTCTATATCCGCAGTGATCACGTATCTATGCTGTCTCCACCTTAAGATTAGATCTTGTAAGTCGACTTTTAGGTTGGGACCACATTCCATCAAATCATTCAAGCTACGGCCTGTGGTGGTCTTTGATGAGCCATTAAATACAACACGTAGCTTCGTAGTGCTAGAATCTAATTTTAGCACTCCATGATGCGGTAAGAAGCAACAAGGTCTTTCTTCACTATAAGCCTCTCGCATGTGGCCTAATTGCTCATATTCGTGAATAAACTGCTTATAACTGTCTGAAAGTGCGCTATTTTTTGCCATTCTATGCTCTAATTGCTTAAACTGTGCTATGGCTTTCGCCTTCGAAGAACCTAAGCATTCCTCAAATTTTGGCTTCATAGGAAGCGCTACCACATATCTACCGTTGTCTAAACGTGATGTAGTAGCCTGATAGAAATCTTCGCAATACTGTTCCTCTCTTGTCAAAGTGCTAGTATTTTCATGTATATCTTCTAATTCCCAATACTTTGATATTTCTTGCAAGTTATTGATGACGACGTGACAGTTAAAAGTTTTAACATTGCCAGAGAGGATCCAGCCTAGTTTAGTCTGCTGTGCTATTGGGGCTTGTATAGGGCCTTTGATCAAGCCACTCATTATGATTTCTGAGTAAATGCTCGCGTCTAAAAGTATGTCTATTGGCTTTGATACGTTGTAATCAGGATCTGCTAAATCAATACGTTGTAGGTGAGGCCAACATTGCTTGCTAAATGTGCTATTAGGTAGGTTATTAATGACACGTGATATTACTAGTGCTTGTGTCGTAAAACTATAATCTTGATAAATTGACTGACATTCAATCGATACGACGCCCTTGCTTGACTTGGACCCGTTTCCTATGCCTGATACCGATGCATTATAACGCTGTCGCTGCAGGCCAAGCATCTGTGCTGCGTTTTCAGAGATAAGAGCTATTTGTGAGCCCTGATCAAGTAATGCTCTAAGGGTGTGGTAGGTGCCGTTAGCTGCCTTTACCCTCAATGCTAATGTGGTTAACAACACTTCCTCGTCATCGGAAGCAACGTGGTTAACGCTATGCTGTTTCTCAATACTTTTTGTTGCTAAAGTAGGTGTCAAATTTAAGTTCGTCAAGTTTGTTACTGTGTGTGTGGGTTGCGTAAATGCCTCGTGTAACAAAGTATTATGTTCGTCATTACATTCCTTACACCGCTTTTCGGAATAGCATTTACCGGCATGCTTATACAAGCAATTCTGGCAAATTTTATGTTTCGCAACCAACTTAAGTTTCATTCCTGCTGACATGTTGATAAATTTGTGACATCGATATAATTCATGATCGTGTGAGCATAATGGGCAATTCGAAGTATATGTTGGAGCTGCTTTATAAAACTTAGAAAAAGGCCTTCCTTTTTCTTGCTTGTTGGTTGACGTTTTTAAATGATGCTGATATGGAATACTACTCTTGGAAGGTGTATAATATTCCCTATCCTTCTTATGAATAGGTTCAAGGGCAATAAATTTTGCTTCTAAAAACTCCATAAATTCTTCTAATGATGGTAACTCTCTAGGCGATTTGCGCGCCTCTTTGTAGTCACTGTAGGTATTCATGTCCAACTTTTTAGCTAAAAGATGTACTAACAATGGATCCCAGGTGCTCGTATCCACTCCTAAATTATGAATGGCGTGAATACATTCGGTGCTTGTATCATACAATCGTTTCAACTCATAAGATGTTTGTTTGCTGATATTGGGCTGATTAAGAAACGTTTCGATTTGTTTTGAGAATAATAATTGTGGATTATTATACCGATGTATGAGTATATCCCATGCTGTATCGTAATTTTCCGCTGATATTGTAAGATGTTGTATGAGACGCTCAGCCTCCCCCCTAACCTTACCCTTAAGGTGTTGCATCTTTTGTGTTTTAGATAAAATGTTGCTATGGTGTATGGTTTCCGTAAATAGGTCATAAAAGGTAGGCCACTGAGTGTATTTTCCCGTAAAGACCGGAATATCTAACATTGGAGTAGCTTGGTGAACATGAAGAGAAGAACATAATTTTTGATTTAAGATTTTCTTAATGCGCTTATATGATGATTCGTGAGTACTCAACTCTCTTTCGTAAAAAATATCACCTCCTTGTAATATGTTATCAATTTCTAAATGCATGCTATCTATGACGCTCCATCGCGTCTGTAAATTACGCAATTCATCCTCTATTTCCCACTTTTCGCTAATCTCATTCAGGTTAATGCTCTGGATAAGCCGATTTAAGGCTCGAAAATTAGTTCTTTGCTGACTTAACAGTTCAATAATTTTCCCGTCAAGCTGTATTGCCTTTTCTTCCTTCCCATAAGAAGGCCCTGCACCGTCCTTCCCGTAGGAAGAAAGCGCATCTCGAAATGCTTGATAAAAATCGAATGCTTGCTGGTAAATATTTTCAGTAAAGTACTGCTGTGTTTTATCTACAGAACCTTGTAACTCTATATTATTTTTATCAAACTCTCCCCAGATGTTATCAATTGCTTCTAGACGCGTTTGAATATACTCTGCAGTTTTTCTATGCGAAGGATCCTTTCTAAAATTAGTTTGGATCGATTTTAGTCGGTCTACAATTTCCTTTTGGCGTACAATAAGATCCTCCATTGTCAAAAACAGGAAAAAAGTGATAAAGGAACAATCTTACTTGACTGATGATGATGCGTTCGGAATCTGCTTCCGACACTAGCTGCTGGTTTGCTACTGTCTACTCCCTCCCGACTCCCGAGAGTATTAGTCCTGATAGTGATGATACTGCGACACCCGACGCTCGGCAAGTGTCTAGTGCTGATGATGCTGACTGTCTCAAGCCGTATACAGGCTCAAGAAAGTGTTGAAGAGTAAACTGGTATATTCACTCTTAACTTCGTTTACGAAGTTGCTGAACTGTTTTAAATATGCTAGTTTTAATGTCGACGAGTTCCACAACGGCATAAAACGATCACACGCGTCACTTTTACACTGTGTATTTGATCACCGATGGGTCCCGCAATCGTATGCTCGAAGGACCAAAAAAAATGTAGGGGTTCCTAAGACTGTACTCGGGATCCTAACATTTACTAATGCTTGCTATGCTAGGGATAGGTTACTACAAGGAGTGCTAAATAAAACCGACCCGTATGAATGTTTGTAAGACACTGATTTATTTGCTAAGTAAAAATATGTAAATGATATAAAGTGTCGCATCAACAAATTCCATAATTTGGGTCGCGGCACGCACACATTCATGATAAAGTTAAATGTACGATGTTAGCTCGTACACCTACTATGTATGGTGTATCCTTGTAATAGTATGTATGTTATATCTATCAGTATTTTAACTTAAAAAAATATGTCTCAGTCGGGACACGAAGCCACCGAGACACTGCGTCACACCGCGAATTTGTCAAGCATATTCTTATCGCTGTAACTGTTAAGAGAGCAGGTTCCTAACATTTGATGAAACAACGCTGGCTTACAGCGATAAGAATATGCTTGAAAAAAACGCGCTGTGACGCAGTGTCTCGGTGGCTTAATGGTAAAGCGCCCGCCCGTCATGCAAGGAGATGCGGGTTCCGTTCCGTTCGTTTTTAATTCGATTTACGTACAGAAAATAATAAATAAATAAATAAATAAATATTTCAGATATGCCTCACTGGGCCACACAGAGCCATCTAGTCCCAAATTAAGGTACTATTAAGTACCCTGTATTAAAATGTATAAAATGTAAGTACTTAACTAGGTACCTGTGAAATGAAACTTTATCACTTTCTTTTTGTTTCTTTGATATGCTAGAACACTTCTTCATAGTGCAAACAGTCATTTTTAATTTCGCGAGCTGTGTTTGACGAATGAAGCGGAACGAAGTTAGCCAGATTTGGCTTAGTTTTAGTTGCGCGTTTTTCGTGCTTACTTTCGGCTTCTAGGTGTTATTATTCTAAGTCTAAAATGTAATCTGTGTATGCATAGGTGCGGCCACCTGATGGCTTAGTTTCTGTTTGCAAAATAAAGTTCAGTTCCGTTAGGCACACCATTCGCGCTGTTTTATTTAGACTAATAATAGGGGTTAAAGTATGAAATTGCCGATTATTTTCCCACTTTTTATATTGTTTATAGCTCTTAAGTATAGTCATATTATTGCGTAATTTTTTTTGTATTGTATCAAAAACTAAATAAAGTAACTTTTGACTAAAAAAAAAATCAATACTAGTGCCTATTACTTCAAAGGAAGTCGTTGAAAAGACTCCTTACAATGTGTCAGCTGACCTTCTTGCTTCAATTAAGTATATTTGTATTATATACTTTGATTTTCAGAAATTTAATACTATAATGCGTAGCTTTATAACCATCTAACTTTCACCTTTAATTGCATCGAAAACGGTTCAGGCGTTTTTAACAAAACTAAAAAATTGTTAGTATGGAAAAATGACTTTTCTCGATTTCGTCCATACAAAACGGCAATTTCATACTTTAACCCCTAATAGATAGAACTAAGTATTGAAAAAATATACATTTCGAACCCTGCATGGAGATGCCCCGTTGGTCTAGTGGTTTAAATACCGGGTCAAGATCTCTGGGTCCCAGGTTCGAATCCCGGGTCGGGCAACAAAAAGTTTCGAATTTTCGAACATTGCTCGGGTTTGTGATCACCAACCCGCAATTTGGCAAGCGTGGTGATTATGCCTGTACCCATCATTGCTGTGGTGACTTGAATTCAATGATGGAGGCCTTTTCCCTGCAGTGGGATGATTATAGGCTTGTTACTTTTCTACGCAGTGTCTCAGTGGCTTAATGGTATAGCGAAGCGCCCGGTATACTGGGAGCCGCGGGTTCGAGTCTTACCTAAGACATAATTCTTCAAGTTTAAATAAGTACTGATATTAAAATTGTAATCAAATTGCTAAAATATCAAACAAGGTATTGAAAAACCACGAGTCCCGCCTGAGACATGTTTTTTTCAAGTTTTCAAGTACACTGGAATCACTCGACTGTTCTTCGAGCTCTGTACGGCGAAGGCAGCTTCAGGTGAACAGTGCGTATGTGCACTTTCATTGAGTTTGACTGTGAGAAGGACTTACCGCAGTGGGAGCAGGCGTAGGGCTTCGCCCCAGTGTGTACCTGCGAACAGAAATAATATACAGGGTGCTGAGTGAATGGTATAACAAGCTAAACCTAGCCTATCGTCACTGAAGTTCTAACACGACGTAAGTCATTTTTAAGAACTTCTCAGGAGAGCTAAAAAAATTTTTTGAATAATTCCCAACCGCAGGTGACAGGAGCGCTCAATGTATGGAACTGGGCCGGACTTACGTACTGTCACCACGGGACAGTGACTTCCGTGCTGTTCCTTTTCCGTGATTTCAAAGGTTTTTATTGGTCGTATCTCGAATCTGATTGGGCGAAAAGACGCGTCTTTCGATTCACTGGCGAATGGCATCAAAATGTCAAAACCGCCAAAATATGACTTACGTGGTGTTAGAACTTAAGTGCTATGTTAACATGTGCATACAGGATGAAATTTTAACCACCTTCCAAATTTTAATATCAATCTACGAGACAAAAAGCAAATGACGTATTTATTCTTTTAGTATAGCCCAGTACAAAAATATCAAGATAATGCACTTAGAAAATATCTTTAAAAAATCAAAAAAATTTGATACGACCGCCTAGCAACACTTTTTTTACGCGATTCGCATCTCATTTATTCATTACGATACTATTCATTCGTTTTATATACTTTTGTCTCAGGCGGGACTCGAATGCGAGGAGATGCGGGTTCGAGTCCCGCCTGAGACAAAAAATTTCAAGTTTATATACTGATATTCATTTATACCTTATCAGGCCTAGGAGCGTAAAAATTGAAAACCATATTGCGAAAAATATTTTCTGGTGAAAGCTTGATTAACATTTTTACTTCATAAATGGGCTCTAAATACGATACCGAACGCCTATAAAAATTTTGGAAAGTGGTTAAATATTCACCCTGTATAAATACGAGTATTATAGTGAAATACTGATTTAAACTTTCTCGTTAAACTGACAGTTCTTCCGATATTTCGGCGCTTGCAACAGTGCCGAAATATCGGAAACTCATAATAAATAAGGTATCAAATAACTCTTGTATTATTATAGTGAAGTCAGAAATTTAAAATTATTATTATTTTTAAGAGGGCGGCTACCTTTACACTTCAAATCTGTTTCATCTTTCCTCTACCTGAAGGTTGTCTGGTAGAGATCGCTGCAAGCGATAAGACCGCCTCAATTGTACTAATCTAAATCTTACTCATGTGTTATTTTTCAATTTTATGGTGTGCAATAAAGTGTATCTATCTATCTATCTATCTATGTCAAAGGCGCCGCCTATGTTTATTGCGGTGCCGAAAAGCGAGTAGTTTGCTTGCGTCAATGCCGACAATAGAGCCGCGCGACGGGGAGTGTTAACACATTTTGAAAATTTCCCCTTTGTAGGGTAAATGGGGGGTGCTCTTCGGTTCGCCTAAAATTTAAAGTCCTAATTTCATTTGGCCGAACCGTATTGGCCTAAACTTATAACGTATAATTATTGTCTAGTCTAACAGTTGTTTTCGCACTATTATAGATTGGTCTCAAAATTGAAAACCCCAATTTCAGTATGTCTAATATCGAAAGCACTAAAATGTATTAGCATCTTTTTTTGACATTACGCTCTATTTTTTAAACAGAAAAGTTTAAGAAACGAATCGCTCACAAACCGACCCCAAGCAGTCTTGTCTGCCCTACCCCTAGAGTGTAATTCAAAAGCGCTTGGCGCGGAGGGGCGAGGCGGCCCGCGGGCTGAGGAGCAGGAGGCTGTAAGCGAGGCGCCGCGGCTGAGGCTGGCGCCAGAAAGCCGAAGCTGCGGTGCTGAGTGTAAGCCATCTGCGACAATAAGCACGCGTGGAACCGCCGGAGCCCCGCAGCGCCGAAGCCGTCACGGAAGTCTGATTGTTTGGATGCATGCATGATTGCTTGTTTGCATGCATGTCTGCTTGATTGCATGCATGATTGCTTGTTTGCATGCATGATTGCTTGTTTGCATACATGCTTGCTTACTTGCTTGCATGCATGCTTACTTCTTTGCATGCATGCATGCTTGTTTGCATGCATTCATGCTTGCTTGCTTGCTTGCATGCATGCTAAATTCTTCGCAAGCATGAATTGCATGCTGATAAAGTTTTTAACTTTCTGCGAATAAAAATTTGGAACTGCAAAAGGGTAGGTGTTATGATATATTCGGCGAAATTATAATACGGCGATATAAAGTTAAGCGTAGTAAAAATAGGCTAAACACGTTTAGGAATAGTAAAAATGTGCGAAAAAAATTTATGGCTAATAGTTTGTGCGCCAATGACAATTAGGAGTACAAATAATTAGGCATCCCGATATATACCCGTAAATGGGTGATAAGCCTGTTGACTTTAAAAATCGATAAAAAAAAATGTATTCATGAATTACGTAATTTTGATACTAATTTTGGTTATGTTAATATAGCAACTTTATGACCCTTTCGGATCTGACAGGATTTTTATAACATATTGTATAAACATTATTTTAAAAAACGTTTCTTGAAAAAAATATTTTTTTTACCTTACACCCTGTAGAATTTTACTAACTACTTTATTATATTTTGACAACCTACGTGGCGTGGCACACACCGATATTCAAGGTCGCCCCGAGGTCCCGGGTTCGATTCCCGGACTGGTCATGTAAACAAAAAGTGTTTTTCTACATTATCTCGGGTCTGGGTGTTTGTGGTACCTTCGTTGTTTCTGGTTTCCAAAATACGAGTGCTTTAAATAGTTATTCAAACTGGGATCAGAACAATGTATGTGATGTCGTCCACATTTATTTCTATGATATTTTAGTAATTTAATTGTAATTAAAATATCCATTTAATTTACCGAGACAAAATTACATAAATAGACAAAGCAATGCTTCCGGTATGTAGGTTCGATTCCCGCCTGAGGCAATTTTTTTTTTCAAGTATAAATACAGATAGTGTATACTCACCCTATCATGCCTGTTCAGCGCTGCCTTATGCTTGAAGGCTTTCGGGCAGAGGCTGCACTTGTAAGGTCGTTCGCCTGTGTGTGTCCGTTGGTGTATCTAGAAATAATTTAACACTTATGTTAACACGTTCCGGGACACTAACCGCCTGTTCGACGTGATTACAATAAAACTTCAATTGTGTCTAGCATAGTGTCCCGGAATGTGTTAAGACTGATATTAGGGGTTAAAGTATGAAATTGCCGTTTTGTATGGACGAAATCGAGAAAAGTCATTTTTCCATACTAACAATTTTTTTAGTTTTTTTTAAAACGGCTGAATCGTTTTCGATGCAATTAAAGGTGAAAGTTAGATGGTTATAAAGCTACGCATTATAGTATTTAAATTTCTGAAAATCAAAGTATATAATACAAATATACTTAATTGAAGCAAGAAGGTCAGCTGGCACATTGTAAGGGGTCTTTTCAACGACTTCCTTTGAAGTAATAGGCACTAGTATTGCATTTTTTTTAGTCAAAAGTTACTTTATTTATTATTTGATGCAATACAAATAGAATTACGCAATAATATGACTATACTTAAGAGCTATAAACAAAATAAAAAGTGGGAAAATAATCGGCAATTTCATACTTTAACCCCTATTATTTATTCGAATGTTAACATATTATCTGCCAACATAGGTGATTTCCAGCCAACATTTTAGTTCACCACTATCGCAACCATATTTTAACTTTAATAACGACCTACTTTAGTAAAATCAGTTTTACTCCTGCAAATAGGCCCCAGGAGGCGCTTTAACACGTCCCAATATTTAAACCTACCACTGCATAGGGACAAGAGTGAGCAAGCCTTAATGCACTGAATAATCATTATTCATGACATTGAGCACACAACTTGGGACCCAGAAATGGCAATACAGATCCCAGATTCTTCGCCGATGTACCGGCTTCAATTGCCAGACGAATGAATTAAAGGAAAGTTATGTATCAGTATATAAACTTGAAAAATGTTGTCTCAAGCGGAACAGGGAAAAAATTTTTTTTTCAAGTTTATATACTGATATTATAAGTGCAATTAAGTTGCTAAAATATCAAATAAAGAAAGTTATGTATTCGTGATAAATGAGGAAAACACAATCAATTCTTTTTTATACAATTTTTTTGTCTTCATTATTATTATTGGAATGTTTTGAATTTTCGTTATTATTATTGGAATAGAATCAAATCAATTTGAACGTATTTTTCGTAAACTATTAATAATTGTAATTTGATGTTCTTAGCATCAACCAATGCTAATTAAATCATTTGTAACATTTATGTTACATTATTACTTCGATTTTGAACTATCGTTAAAGTCTGTCGATTTCGATCTGTCTATTTTACGTCATCACAAGCGATTATGAAAAATGACGTAACCTTGTAAAGACGTCTCTTATAGTTAGGTCTAATTTTGTGGCTGGATTATTATAATGTTTTTGACTTTTAATATCAATTTTATATAATAAATTTTATTAATATGTACAGGAAAGTATAAAAATATATTCTTAACATGCCAGTTACCAAAATTTTTTCATGTACAAATGTGTTTCACTTGAGTGACGCTGGTACAAACTTACATCGTCTCTTTCAATGAGAACTGTCATTCTAATCAAGCTATATTTTAAGGACTATAAATGCTACCCAAAATGTCCCAGCCGGGAATTGTACCTGTACCCTCTGCGCGATGCTGAACCTCTTCGGGCACTTGGTGCAAAAGATTTGTCATTTCTCAGTAAAAACTATCTAACATGTTACAGCCGGGAATCGTACCTGTAGCCTCTGCGCGATGCTGAACCTCTTCGGGCACTCGGTGCAAGCGTACGGCCTCTCGCCCGTGTGCGTTCGCTGATGGTAGCGTAGAGACGCGTTCGACTGCGGAGTAATAAATAAAAGTAATAATAATATTTAAGACATGCCTCACTGGGCCCCACAGAGCCATCTAGTCCCAAATTAAGCTACTATTAAGTACCCTGTCGTATGGGGTACTAGACAACCGATAAACTTACTTATATACTTTTTTTGGTAATTATATAGGTACTTATAATACATATAAAACACCCAGACCAGTACAAACAGACATGTTCATGCACACAAATATTTGTACTGTGCGGAGATCGAACCCGCGACCCATGGCTCAGAAGCAGCGTTTACTACCGCTGATCCAAATGGTCGTCATATGTAAGTATATGTACTTTTTGTAGTTTAGTCATTTTTTTTATTGATAATTGTATTTTATAACTACTTTTTTTTTATCGCACCACTTACTAAACATTTCTGTTTAGCCCGATGGTAGACTGGCAGAGAATGCCTCGTGGCATTAAGTCCACCTTTTGTACAATAACGGTTAGTTTGTGCAATAAAGCTTAAATAAATAATAATAAAAAAAAGTATACATGGTTTATTGTAATGCTGTGGGAGCGGAGATGAATAAAAAAGACGTGTGGCACTCGGAGACAGCCGCGGTAAAGCTATTGCATACATGCAGCCATCATGTTGAAACCACATGTCCCGCAGTAATAAGTAATATCGTCAGTGGATGTTCTCAAAGAAAGGATAATTAATGCTGCTAACGACATAAGAAGAACATTAACCACTGGTGTAGTGAAAAGTGGACTACGTGAAAGAATGAGAAAATGTGTGCCAAATAGAGGTGGACACGTAGAACATGAAATATAAATTATAGTTTAAAAAACTAAAAAAACCACGCTTTTAAAACAGATTGAACTAAAAAATTAAAAATAAAACTGTAGTAATCAATTGAAAAATTCATATTATTGTACAAAAAGCGTGGGGTGCTTGTTATGATATCCACAGATATAGTAAATTATTGATAAAATATTTACAACAATCTAAATCAAGCCCCCACGCTTTTTGTACAATAATATGAATTTTTCAATTGATTACTACAGTTTTATTTTTAATTTTTTAGTTCAATCTGTTTTAAAAGCGTGGTTTTTTAGTTTTTTAAACTATAATTTATTTTTTACTTTTTAGTTTAGTTTATAAGATTTGATTCCTTCTTTACCGACTGTAAGTCCAAACCTATGCAGGAAACATAATTGATACAGATCGCGCGCTAGCTCTATCTCTTTTACTCCCTCTTACAGAGGAAAACTGGGAAAACTGTTATTAAATTATTGCATTGTCATCGGTCCTTGATACGTGTGCAAAGTTTCAAATTAATCAAACTTCTGGAAATCGGTCAAATTTATGCTCAAAGATTCCATTACATACATAGATACATAGATAGATACAACCCAAGCTAATAAAAGCGTGGTAAAAATTATTCAAAAACATTAGGTGAATAAATGTTATTTTGAACTGATTTATTGTTTCATTTAGCTTACTACAACCACCGACGATCTGTACGCCAACTATGAGTTGAGGTCAGGATAGCGGGACATCGATGGATGCATGAAGGTTGTACCTAGCCGAGGGAGGCCTATGTTCAGTAGTGGAAGCCAATAGGCTGAAATAATGATGCTGAACTTAAGTCAAATTAATTAGATTAAATAAGCGCTATTTATTCTGACTGCCATGTAGCCTTAGAAACTAAGTTTCACCTTCGAGGTTAATAAACACCCTAGAGTGTTATACCTCGTTAAATAGCTGATAAAATGTAGATGTTTTTAAGCACATCTGCAGAGCAAGTGCCATAATAATTTTTTGAGATATCCAGAAAAAAAATATTTTTTTTTATAATTTGTACTTATTTTCTTAAGTTTCGATCGTCTACAACGACCTATTTAGTTAACTTACGTGCAATTTTAGTAATTGAGATCATTAAGCATCTCATTCTTCATGTAAAAAACTAAAAAAATAAACATAAGAGTCAAAAAAATTCAAAATATTCAATTCAATAGCCGAAAAATTGGGAATTTTCATAAAAAAAATTAAAACTCGACTATTTCGAAAACGGTTAAGTTTAGGATGGGGGGTTCCATAGTGAAATCATTCAGAAATGATGTGTACTACACGCCCTTAACGGATCTAGGTCGACTTTTCCTGTAACCCTGTATACTAAATACATATAAAATAATAATATATAAATAGCTCAAAGCATTAACTAAATGCTCTAAGATTATAATAGGGGTTAAAGTATGAAATTGCCGATTATTTTCCCACTTTTTATTTTATTTATAGCTCTTAAGTATAGTCATATTATTGCGTAATTCTTTTTGTATTGTATCAAAAACTAAATAAAGTAACTTTTGACTTAAAAAAAAATGCAATACTAGTGCCTATTACTTCAAAGGAAGTCGTTGAAAAGACCCCTTACAATGTGTCAGCTGACCTTCTTGCTTCAATTAAGTATATTTGTATTATATACTTTGATTTTTAGAAATTTAAATACTATAATGCGTAGCTTTATAACCATCTAACTTTCACCTTTAATTGCTTCGAAAACGGTTCAGGCGTTTTTAAAAAAACTAAAAAATTGTTAGTCTGGAAAAATGACTTTTCTCGATTTCGTGCATACAAAACGGCAATTTCATACTTTAACCCCTAATATATACTCACAATACACTTGCGGCCGCATATTTCGCACACGACGGACGCGCGCCTCGCCCTACCGTGGGCGTCCTTTTTGGACGCGCGGACACGCAAGTGCACCCTTTGGTAGTGCACCGCGTACGAACGCTCGTGAGCGAATATTCGGTTACACTGAAACCGAATTATGTTACATGTATTAATATAATATACAGGGTGTTTGGTGAATGGTATAGCAAGCCGAAACCAGTCTATGCTAACAAATAGGATGAAATTTTAATACAACAACCTTTACCATAGTATTTATATGTACTTTATATGATATTTTAAGCCATTAAATTTCAATTATAATGTCAGTATTCAAACTAAAAAAAAATATGTCTCAGGTGGGACTCGAACCCTCATCTCCTCGCATACCGAACGCGGCGCTTTAACCGTTCAGCCAGCGAGACACTACGTCGTAGGCGTCAATTTTTCAAGTATATTCTTATCGCTTACCGCGCCCGGCACGCGAGGAGATGCGGGTTCGAGTCCTACTGGGGGGCTAAAAAGGCCACATTGAGCAATTCATCCGTTAGCAATTCATATCCCGAATTTTGGGCAATTCCGTTGCAATTCCTCTAAAATTCGTAAAATGGCCTAAGTTTGGGGAGAATCATTTACAATTCAATTCATTAGATGAATCATATTTGACGAAAATGTTGTAACATGCAAAAAACATAGAACGAGTGAACGAATGTATTAGAAAAAAATGTTTTCAATATTTTTATACTAGCTTAATGACTTTTAAGAGTTTGTAATAATGAAATAAGATAAGAAAAATATATATTTTGCTATAATGGCTATTCTCAGAGCTAAACAAACTCATTTACTTACGACTTAAACTTATTTTTTTCATCACACTGGCAATAAATTTGATGTCATTGTTTAAAAAAAAGTAATTATAACCTCTCAAAACTTAACACTAAATTTGGAAATAATAATTTGATTTATTTGTTTACGATCGATATATTTGATTAAGTGAATTGTATGCATAAACTACGAATATGAAAACAGGATGATATTAATGTTTTGGACAAAAACTGAACTTGGAAATAATTTGTATTGTTTAGGATGGATATATTTAGGTGAATTGAATGCTTATCCTACGAATATGAATACACTTATTCCTTATGCTGGAGCTGCATTGTGGCTTAAATAGAGAGGTTTCAATGGATAATATTAATGTTTTGGTTTATTTAAATCAAGACTTTCATTTCGTGTAAAAGTAAGTAATTCTTTCATCAATATGTATAATTTCATAAACCACTAATCCATAATAATGAGACAGACATTGCTGCACCACATTTTCCTAAACAAATTGTCAATGAGTTATACTCGATATTGCAGTAATTAAAATTAAACAATAGAGAAACTGACATTATTTTATATTTATTTATTATATTAATATAAAACCTTTTTCTAGGTCACCCTTAGGACCACTATAGAAAACTAGGCAGCTAAAATTTATTAGACTCACACTACACACTAGTACTTAGGTAAGTAAAATTAAACTATTTTTTAAATTAAAAATGTACATATTTATTTTAAATAAAAACATAACCTCATATTTTATTTTAACCACTTCAAACACAATCTTTAAACAACACAGGAATTTATGTGCAGCTGACTAGATTTTATCCGTACAGAGATATTTCTGACTGCGGTACCTTCGGCTTCATGGTAGTCCGGGTTGTCTGTACATGTGCCTAAAAATTAAAATTTAATTTTAGAATAATGTAACACATTCAAATACATTTAGAAAAGTACTAGCATGTATGTTTGTAATTTGTATCACTTTAACATTACTCATATAATGAATATTTATATCAATAGCACATACTTAAAAAAAATGTTTTTTGTTTCATTTTCAGGATAGTGGAGGTGTTCCAGATGGAATTTTATTGTATGAATTCTCCAAACAAATGAATTTTGGTTTGCTGCACCACAGCTGGCATCTATGTATCATCAAAATATTGGGAGTTGGAGTCACAAACCTGAAACAAAATTATGTACATAATAATAATGTGTAAAAGAAGTATTTGTATATTATATAAGTTAAAAGAAACACTTTTTTTATATCCTTAATGGCTGTTCCTACTAAGTCTACAGGAGTTAAACTGAATTTTAAACGAATAAATAATTTTCTTAATAAAAGCTTGCTTATTATTTCCTTTATTATATATATTAAGTAGGATATTCTGCTAGTAAGTTTTCCTTTTGTTATAACAATTGTTTATAATTTTTTTGTGCTATGCTCCTGCAGAATAGCACGACCTCTTCTCGCCCTTCTTACTAAGTATTTTTATATGAGGTTAGGTATTTATTTATTATAAGGCTCACCTTGTTAGAAGTTTCTGTTTTATAGTAGAGTTTGATACAGTTTCCTATTGAAGAATCTTTTTTTATATTCTGCAGACCTTGCAATGACAATGCAATGTGAGATAAGTAGAATACGACGCTTTAAGTACGAATAATATCTAGACAACCGAACATATTATGAACTTATGAATCCTGATTAATTTGTGATTTGAAAATATGACTCACCATAGTTTATTCCGTTTCGATGATGTGTAAGCAAATATAGGGCTCCAACTCGTTTTAATCACTGCACACACTTTTGTTGTATTTCGTGTAATTGGACAAATTCAGTCTTGTCTAAAGAGGTTATTTTCACTTTGCTAACATTAAAAGATGCTCCAAGTTGCTCTCGATGCTCTAAAAGCTTTAATTTAGTCCTTAATCTTAACTTTTAACAATATTTCATAATTTTTAGTCTTGAATTAGTGAATATGAATTGTAAAAAGTTACTCGAGAGTAACTTCTTATGAATCTGCTATTTGACACAAAAGCAATTCATATTATTAGGCCATTTTACGAATCTCCATAGAAAACTGTCAAAACGATGAATTGCGGAAATGAATCGTAATATGATTCATTAAAGGAATTGCCTCTAAGTGGCCATTTTGCGATTTCTAATACAATTCATAATAGGATCACAATATGATTCTGCCAATGTGGCCTTTTTAGCCCCCCTGGTATTTAAATGTGTTGCAGAGATATTAAGACGCTGACTGCAGCCGATGACCTTGAGCAATAAACACGCCCACAAATTTATTCGTCTTTGAATTTCTTTGGAACGCGCCGCAGCTATCACTGTCGATTCCCGTAGGAGTGACAGAGAAAAAGCGCATGGAATAGAAGGGCCTAAGTGCCAAACAACAAAATTTGTTGTGCAATTTAAAATTGTCATTTTATTAAAAATCTAAATCAGCCATTTGCTTAAGCAACATGTAATGTACAAAATAGCAAAATTTTATTATCATCGTTATACGGACTGCTGAGAAAAATGGTAATTTATGTATTTTCAGAGGCTACTTAGAGATTATTTTCTATCGAGAAAAGTTTTTAGAATCGTGTTTTGGAAACAACCACCTGGTCGAAAATATGATCAATTACAACTACATAGAATTTGGCAACAATACGAGCCATAGGCTTAAAGCAAAACAATCTTCATTGAGCTGAATTTGGCTCATGTCAGCGTCTTAAAGCCGCGATATTATAATTTCACTAGTGACATTATAATTACATTTGCATTGCTTACAATTTAGCGAACTTGTTCCGATGCCATTATAATTTCACTAGACCGATACAGTGAAATTGTAAGGCAATAACAATAACACTGGTTTAAGATTATCAGAGCGATCTCTAACCTAACCTAACCTAACCTAGATTTATTATAATATCACTATTGCGGCCCAATGAAATTACAATATCACTGTAAAGAGCCCGTGAAATTATACGAACCAGTCGTCATCGACAACAATCAGTGCAATTATAAAATCACATCTTTGACAAAACACTTCCGACATAAAATATGCTTATATATATTCCTAGGCTAGTTTTGGCTTCTTTTACCGTCTATGACTATACATGGTGTAAAAAAACTAAACGCAGACCTTGAAGTTACGCAATCTGAAAAGCAAACCAAGCCATATTACAAAAAATTATAGCTGGGAAAAGTTTTTTATTTTTTGGAGTTAAAAAAAATATTATTTTATAGCGCGCAATGTATAGCAGCCGTAGCGTAGGCCGCTGCGCTGGAGATGGCTGCTAAGTTCAAAAGTCGTCCGCGCTGAGCCGTACATTGCGTATTGTAATTAATAAAGCCTTATTGTGAACGAAATAATAAAAACAACCACTATGTTTGTATGAAGAAAAGTTTTTAAGTATCCTTTGGCAACAGTTTTTGTAATAAAATGGAAAACAAAATTGTGACTTTGACCCTCAATATCTTCGGAACCAGCTGTTTCCCAGGGGTATATATCGGATTGCCGAATTATTTGTACTCCTAATTGTCACTGGCACACAAACTTTAAGCCTAAATTTTTTTCGCACATTTTCACTCTTCCTAAACGTGCTTAGCCTATATTTAATACGCCTTACTGTATATCGCCGTATTATAATTTGCCAAATTCGACATTTAGCCGAATATATCCTAATACCTACCATTTACAGTACCAAATTTTTATTCGCAAAAAGTTAAAACTTTATCAATATTTTAAAGAAGTAAGCATGCATGCATGCATGCATGCAAGCAAGCAAGCAAGCAAGCAAGCATGCAAGCAAGCAAGCATGCTTGCAAACAAACAAGCGTGCATGCAAGCAAGCAGGCGTGCATGCAATCAAGCAAACATGCATGCAAACAAGCAATCATGCATGAATCCAAACAATCAGACTTCCGTAACGGCTTCGGTGCTGCGGGGCTCCGGCGGTCCCACGCGTGCTAATCGTCGCAGATGGCTTACGCTCAGCATCGCAGCTTCGGCTTTCTGGCGCCAGCCTCAGCCGCGGCGCCTCGCTTACAGCCTCCTGCTCCTCAGCCCGCGGGCCGCGTCGCCCCTCCGCGCCAAGCGCTTTTAAATTACACTCTAGGGGTAGGGCAGACAAGACTGCTTGGGGTCGGTTTGTGAGCGATTCGTTTTTTAACATTATCGGTTTTAAAAAAAATTATGGCTTTCATTACTTAGCGTTATGCCAAAAAAAAGATGCGAATATATTTTAGTGCATTCGATATTAGACATACTAAAATTAGGATTTTAAATTTTTAGACCCAACTATGATAGTGCGAAAACAACTGTTAGGCTAGACAATAATTATACGTTATAAGTTTAGGCCAATACGGTTCGGCCAAATGAAATTAGGACTTCAAATTTTAGGCGAACCGAAGGGCACCCGTTTCCCAGGTATGGTGTTAAAGAGAAAAATGATCCTAATGATGGGGACAATACGTGGTTTTCGGATCTGCGTTTGGTTTTTTTACACCCGTTATGTATTAATTTAAAAAACACCCTGTATACAATTGTTTGACATTTTTTAAACAGTAACTTGTTTAAAACAAAAAAGGTTTTTTTAAGTACCATTATACTGACCTCTTCGCACTTGACTGGTTCGTCTTTAGAATGGGCTTTCAGATGTTCTTTTAGTTCGTCTTCCGTAGACCAGCTCTCGCCGCACTGCGTACAAGGCCTGCAGACAATAAATCAATTGAGGGTACACTCTGGGCTCCCTTTCCCGCATTTAGGCTCCACTTGGCCCATCATGCGTAGGAGGGATTGGGGTGGTTAGTCCAACCATCCCAACTCCTTCCAGAAGCACAGAAGTCTTTTAGGACGTTCGCAGGCTTCTAAAAGGGAACTCCTGTGCATTCCAAAATCACATGTGTAACCTCTACAACTCTACATAGTGGGCTGTCTGTGGCATTAATTGAGGATACAGATAATGTAGATAGACAGATAGATAGATAAATTCTTTATTTGCATGGCAATAAGGCACACATCAAGAAATTAAAAGCACACATGCAGTAAATTGCAAATAATAACAACACTCATCAAATTTAAAAAAATAACAATTACTTATTCTAAGTTATGTACATGTAGGTACAAGGATAGTATAGCGCCTTAACCTTCTGTACGAAGCCCGTTTTATGTATCCATTATGTACACCATGATGGCAGTATTATTTATTATATCAATAAAACAAATTTTTGATAATAACTAGCTGACCCGGCAAACGTTGTTTTGCCATTAGGTAAAATGATTAAATTACTAAAATGGCTATTAATCCTCAACCCCCAGGAGGCAGGCGCGTGCCGCGATAACAATTGATTTCAATTGTGTCTGGAAAAACTCACGATCGAGGGATTAAAAAATAAAGGTAAAAAAAAATTTTGTCCAAAAATTTACAAAAAAATGTTAAGGGTGAACAACCCTTATCACTTAGGGGTATAAAAATAGATAGTAGCCGATTCTCAGACTTACTGAATATGCATATAAAATTTGGTAAAAATCAGTAAAGCCGTTTCGGAGGAGTAAGGTAAGAAAGACCTGAGCCGGTAAACATAGATTAACGATTAATTTGACACAATTCCCATACAAAATATGTCAAATAATATTTTAAACGCTGTTTAAATTTTAACCGTCTGTTGGTGAACTCGGGTCTAGCATTGTGACACGAGAATTTTATATAATAAGATTTAAACAGTCGTTTAATTTTGAAACACGCTGTGACGCGCTCAGTGGGTCTAGCACGAAAAACTATAGACTTCGAATCGTTTGCGTATCGAAAGCAAACGACACAAAGTTCGTGCATTGTTTTGTAGTTCTCGTTTTGACCGCGCGAGCGCTGTTTAAGTTTTCATACTAAATATTTCGATGGCGATACGAACACGGAAACGATTCGAATTCGATAGTTTTTCGTGCTAGACCCAGACGTATTATATTGCTGCAATTTGAATGAACCTTGCACAGCTATGCGAGTGCGTGTCACAGCGTATTTTAAAAGCATCAGTGAAAAATGTTGCAAAAATAATCGCGATCATAATAACAGAAATTGACTATAAAGTCACGAGCAACAGCTAGTCGCCTAATAAGTTCTTCAAGTCGAAGGTGTTTTATCCAAGTCCGCGGCTCACTCACCTCAAACTATCATCGCACTTAAGGTCTTCCGAATCTTTCGTGTGCCTTCTCAAAGCGTCCGCGTTGTTGAATTGCACGTCACAATTGTTGCATCGTGTCTCCGAATCCGATTCGGAATTCTGCAACAAAAATACTGATAAAAAACTTAATCACGCTCACAATAAAACATACAGAGAGAGAGGGAGGGCCACACACGCACACACACACACACACAAGAGAGAGGGAGGGTAAGACGGTGTAATGATACAATAGTTTGATAATTTAAGTTTTAAAGAAAAAAAAAAGTTGTGCGTGTACTAGTGTACACACGTAAGAAGTGAAACTTCTTTATGGCCTTATTTTTCGAAAAATGATCTACATGCATTTTTCCAGAAATTGGTTAAATTGGTTAAATTAGTTAAATTAGTTAAATTGGTTAAATTGGTTAAATTGGTTAAATTGGTTAAATTGGTTAAATTGGTTATATGGTTAAATTGGTTAAATATTATTTCACTTTACCTTTTTGCTATCGTCTGAACCAACCGTGGTAGGGGCAAGAAAAAGATGGCGCGTAACCGAAAAATCTGACGCGTCAATGTGACACAAAACGTGACGGTAAATTTTTTCCAACGCCCATAATAAAGTTTCACTTCAAAAATCAGAGTCATTTAGAGCACATAAATAAAAAGTTGTTTTCAAAAAAGGTATTTTTACTTCATCGTTTAATTTATTTACAGCTTTATTCGCCTGCAGCACGGCCCCCGTGAATGAATACATTTATGACTTACACCCAAGGTGTAACCATTGTCAAGGTGTGCGTTCAAAAAAGTTGAATTCGCTTTACTTTTAATCTACAAACACACTTAAAAAAAAAGTTGTGCGTGTACTAGTGTACACACGTAAGAAGTGAAACTTCTTTATGGCCTTATTTTTCGAAAAATGATCTACATGCAACTTTCCAGAAATTGGTTAAATTAGTTAAATTGGTTAAATTGGTTAAATTGGTTATATTGGTTAAATTGGTTAAATTGGTTAAATTGGTTAAAATGGTTACATTGGTTAAATTGGTTAAATTGGTTAAATTGGTTAAATTGGTCAAATTGATTAAATTGGTTAAGTTGGTTAAGTTGGTTAAGTTGGTTAAGTTGGTTATGTTGGTTAAGTTGGTTAGGTTGGTTAAATTGGTTAAATTGGTTAAATTGGTTACATTGGTTAAATTGGTTAAATTGGTTAAATTGGTTAAATTAGTTAAATTCGTTAAATTGGTTAAGTTGGTTATGTTGGTTAAGTTGGTTAGGTTGGTTAAATTGGTTAAATTGGTTAAATTGGTTAAATTGGTTACATTGGTTAAATTGGTTAAATTGGTTAAATTGGTTAAGTTGGTTAAGTTGGTTAAGTTGGTTAAGTTGGTTAAGTTGGTTAAGGTGGTTAAGTTGGTTAAGTTGGTTAAGTTGGTTAAATTGGTTACATTGGTTAACTTGGTTAAATTGGTTAAATTGGTTAAATTGGTTAAATTGGTTAAGTTGATTAAGTTGGTTAGGTTGGTTAAGTTGGTTAAGTTGGTTAAGTTGGTTAAATTGGTTAAATTGGTTAAATTGGTTAAATTGGTTAAATTGGTTAAATTGGTTAAATATTATTTTACTTTACCTTTTTGCTATCGTCTGAACCAACCGTGGTAGGGGCAAGAAAAAGATGGCGCGTAACCGAAAAATGTGACGAAAATTTGACGCAAAACGTGACGGTAAATTTTTTCCAACGCCGATAAAGAAGTTTCACTTCAAAAATAATAGAAAACAGCACACTCAGGCACGGTAGAAAGAGTGGGAGATACTAGTTCCTCTCCCTTCCCCTCGATCTTACGCTTTTTCGATCAGCATCACGTGACCCTGACGCGAGTTTGGAAGTTTTTACCCATCCAACAAAAAAGTGCTCAGCGCCGCTAAAGAAGTTTTCACTTCAAAAACTTGAAAAAGCAAAAGGGAGCGTGAGAAATTAAACAAAATGTATTTATAGATTTTGGTATGATTTGACCACATGGAAAGATGTTAGAAAGGAGCGAAGCATCAGTGAAAAATTTTGCAAAAATAATCGCGATCTTATTAACAGAAATTGACGCGGACGAAGCCGCGGGCAACAGCTAGTTTATATTATTAAGGAAAATGCATTAAGGTATACCTTCACATCTCTGTGCGCCTTCTTCTTGTGCATGTTCAGCCCGTTCTCGCCTATGAACGACTCGCCGCAAACGAAGCAAGTGTGCTTCGATGGGTGATGCAAGCGTATGTGGGTTAGATGACTCGTGGATTTGCTGGTAATTAAATTATATACAAAGTGGCGTACACACCGGTTTTCAAGGCGTCGCCTGCTACGAGGTCCCGGGTTCGATTCCCGGACGGGTCAATGAAGGAAAGAAGTTCTTTTTACATTTGTTCCGGGTCTAAGTGTTTGTGGTTGCGTTACTTCTGTTATCCACAATACGAGTGCCTTAAATAATAGGGGTTAAAGTATGAAATTGCCGATTATTTTCTCACTTTTTATTTTGTTTATAGCTCTTAAGTATAGTTGTATTATTGCGTAATTCTTTTTGTATTGTATCAAAAACTAAATAAAGTAACTTTTGACTAAAAAAAAATGCAATACTAGTGCCTATTACTTCAAAGGAAGTCGTTGAAAAGACCCCTTACAATGTGTCAGCTGACCTTCTTGCTTCAATTAAGTATATTTGTATTATATACTTTGATTTTCAGAAATTTTAATACTATAATGCGTAGCTTTATAACCATCTAACTTTCACCTTTAATTGCATCGAAAACGGTTCAGGCGTTTTTAAAAAAACTAAAAAATTGTTAGTATGGACACCATAGTCAACCATACTGTCAAAATTCTTATTTTCTTCTAAATTCTTTTAAATTTCGGAAATTCAAAATAGTTCGATCGTGCCTCGCCCCGAGTGTTAGGTTAGGTTATTTTCGTTACGGAATTTCTGGATTCGGTCCCCACGCTCAAGACCCGCGATAGAAGCTATGCAATAGCCAAAAAAAATATAATAAAAATCTCCTAGGGGTTGTGAATAGTTGTGATATCTACTTACGTGAAAGAAGCTCCGCAGAATTTACACACGAACGTATGGCCGCTGTGCCATTTTGAATGTTCCTTCGCTCTGTGTCTAGAAAATGGAAGCGGAGTCATCGCTTGTTTAGGGTATCGAGTCTTAATTCGGCACTGAACATATCAAACTTTGAAAATAAAATTTCATTAATAACATCTTTGACTGCGCGTTTTAAAAATAGTCTGAATCAATATTTAACGACAAACATGGTGGAGTGGCGTATACACCGATTTTAAAATTTTACTGCTCTATGGTCCCGGGTTCGATTTCCGGACGGGTCAATATAGAAATGAAAAGTATTTTTCTTCTTTCTGTGTAACTTCGTTCGTTGTTTCTGCTTTCCACAAGCCAGTGCTTTAAATAGTCACTCACTATGGAATAATAAAAAAACTAACATTATTTATTATTATTGATAAAATAAAATAACACTGCCAAAATGTTATACATAACGGCGCAAGACCGTTATTTCAGAACCAAATAACTATAATTTATATACTTTATTTGATATTTTAGCAACTTAATTGCACTTATAATATCAGTATATAAACTTGAAAAATTTTGTCTCAGGCGGGACTCGAACCCGCATCTCCTCGCAAGTTCGAGTCCCGCCTGAGACAAAATTTTTCAAGTTTATATACTGATAACTATAATTTATTTGTTTGTGGATAGTAATTAACGTTATAACCTTTAAATTGATTTGATTAGAATTCATTTAAAATTAATTCATGATTTCATTACTTTATTTTAATAATTGTTGTGGTAATTTTGTTGTTAGAGCGGCTAAGGCCGAACGGAGTTGTGACTGTCATGGCGGCGGATCGTCATTCGTTGAACGACCGTGGTGCGCAGTGCACAGGCACAAAACCGTTGGCTCTAATCTTAGTTAATTTCAACCTACTGAAATTGTTTAAGTGTCCAAATAATTAATACAGTGTTCAAGCTATATTTTCTTGTTGTTATTTCGGTTCAATCTCCAAAATTAAGTGAAACATGGATGAAGAAAACAACAGTGAGACGCCCCGGCCGCTCGATATCCCGTCATACATAATGGTCACATAACGTGTGCTTTGTTTGTCAGACGGTTAATAATGCTCGAAGTATATGGAGAATTTTTGCAAAAAAAAGTTCATAACGGGTGGGGTATCAAATTAAAACAAAATATTTACACAATACAGCAAATACAGGGTGAAATTTTAACCACCTTCCAAATTTTAATATATCAATCTACGAGACAAGAAGCAAATAACGTATTTTTTCTTTCGGTATAGCCCAATACAAAAATGTCAAGATAAAGCACTTAGAAAATGTCCGCCAAAAATCTAAAACTTTTGATACGACCTCCTAGCAACACTTTTTTTACGCAATGCACATCACATTCATTCATTACGATACTAATCATAAGTTTTTGATTTTTCCTTTATACCTAAACAGGCCTAAAACTGTTAAAATTATAAACTTTATTGCGAAAAATATTTTCGGGTGACAACTTGATTTATATTTTTTTACTTCATAAATGGGCTCTAGAAAAAAAAATGAACGCCTGTAAATCATTTTGAAGATGATTATAAAATCGTCCTGTATAATTCAATCATGTACTTACCTAGACTTGGAAACATGGTTGCACAGTTTGCACACAAACTTCCTCTCATGGGAGGTCATGACGTGGGCGCGGAGGGCGCGCATATGCGAGAGTCTTATGTGGCATATGTCACACTCGTGGGTACCGCTATTCTGAAAGATTTTTAGTTTGGGTCGGTCGAAATGACAGAACATGGCAAAAAGATCGGAAAGGCGATGTGGGCGGGGCAGGCGCGCCACAGAGGTTATGAGCAAATGCTTGTAATTGAGCGCTGTGATTTCTATGACGTCACGCGACTCTATTGGTCGTGCAACGTCAAAAGAACTCGCTTGATTGGCGTTCTTTGAACTCGTTCGTGTAGCGGGGCGCAGGCGGCGACATCGATTCACATACAAATGGCACATGACAGCCTATCTATAATTATAACCTTTTTCCATGTTCCGTGGTTGAAATGTTATTGATTATTCTATTGACATACCTACTTATTTATTACAATCTAATCTTTAGACATACAGGGTGTTAGGTAAATGATATACCAAGCGGAGACCAGCCTATGTAATTGTTTTTCATTTTTTATGTTTTTGTATAAACTAAAATTTTGAGATTCCTATTTGTATGAAAACACTAGGCTGCTGCAATTTCTGTTATTATGAACGCGATTATTTTTGCAACATTTTTCACTGATGCTTCGCTCCTATTGGTCGCAGCGTGATGTTATATAGCCTAAAGCCTTCCTCGATAAATGGACTATCCAACACAAAAATATTTTTTCAAATCGAACCAGTACTTCCTGAGATTAGCGCGTTCAAACAAACAAACTCTTCAGCTTTATAATATTATAAGAATAGATTTTTTCAAGCATGATGACATCATAATAGAGGTTAAAGTATGAAATTGCCGATTATTTTCCCACTTTTTATTTTGTTTATAGCTCTTAAGTATAGTCATATTATTGCGTAATTCTTTTTGTATTGTATCAAAAATTAAATAAAGTAACTTTTGACTAAAAAAAAAATGCAATACTAGTGCCTATTACTTCAAAGGAAGTCGTTGAAAAGACCCCTTACAATGTGTCAGCTGACCTTCTTGCTTCAATTAAGTATATTTGTATTACTCGTATATACTTTGATTTTCAGAAATTTAAATACTATAATGCGTAGCTTTATAACCATCTTCGTTGTTTCTGGTTTCCAAAATACGAATGCTTTCAATAGTTATTCAAATTGGGATCAGAACAATGTATGTGATGTTGTCCACATTTATTTATTTATTTATTTATCTAACTTTCACCTTTAATTGCTTCGAAAAAGGTTCAGGCGTTTTAAAAAAACTAAAAAATTGTTAGTATGGAAAAATGACTTTTCTCGATTTCGTCCATACAAAACGGCAATTTCATACTTTAACCCCTAATATTTTTGACTTCACCATCACTTTATATAGGTAAATATGTTAACTATACGAGTACTTTATTCTATTGCATGATGAATTTGCTTTTGTGATGTTTAGTTGTTAACACTATATTTAATAGTCACGAGTCCGATTTTTTCGAAAGCCGTAAGAGATAGTTAACCTAAGAAGCAAAAGGCCGCGTATTATTATTATTTTTATGTCATTATTAGGTCATTTCGACCTTTATCTGGCGGCTCGACGAAGAGTCGGCACTAATTATTCTACTCTTAGATAATTATAACATAATATGTACGATTTGATGAAATAACCATGTAATGGAACTCTGTAATTGGCTTAAGTGATTTATTTTATATTAGTTGTGTCAAGCACACTGTAAAAAAGCTGTAGAGTTTCTTAATAAATAAAATAAAAAATAAAATAAAATATGTTGGTTTCAGATTGTCATTCATTTACCTAACACCCTGTATACTAGTGCATATTATAAATGTGAACTTGTTTCAAGTCAAAAAAATGTAAGGGACGGTTCATCGTACTGAATAAAAATTTTATGAAAATTATATAAATATTTTTAAATGCTACTTTATAAAACACATTTAAATTATGGAGTAAGATAAAACATCCAAAATGCTCCATTCCTTGAAATAGTTGATTCCGGAATGTATCAATCAATAGATAGGCACTGGGATATATTTAAGATTTTACTAAATATGAGGAAAGCCGATGAATGCGGGCACAGTGGTACCTATCGTGGTCGAAATCTTAAAGGAAGCCAATGCCCAGCAGTGGGCTTCACTTAGCTTAAACAATATTTGGTAGGTATGAGAATGTCTATCCGTTGGTTCACAAAAGTAATATGATATATTAAATGTAAAGCGCAGCGATTTTAGTTTTTGTTGTCGTTCTTTGGTAATTTACATGGCCAAACAGCACATGCCAAGTCAGTTAGTATTAGAACCGAAAAAAACTTACTGGATCATGCCGGGCCATATGATTCTTATAAGTTGCATCTGTTATAAAACCTTTATAACATCTGTCGCACTTGTAAAAAGAGTTCAGATAGTTCATCGATGTCTTCCTCGATTGAACCTCTTCTATTTGCTCTTCTTTTGTTAACACTATCTCTCTCACTTCTTCGTTAGGAAAATCCTCATCATCCTGTGTTTCTGGAAATTCCGTGAGCCCTTCATCTTTAACCGTTAGTTCTGTTTCGCTTTTTTTTATCTTACTTGACAATGGCTCCTCATCGCTGGATTCGTTTTCTTCCACCTTGTATTCTTCGATGGCCCAGTCCCATATTTCATCTTTGACATCTGGCTCGTAGACACAATCCATTGGCTCGTTGGATTTTATTGAGAAGGCAAACGGTGAAGTGACTTTTAGATTCTGAATGTAGTCTGTAGACAACTGTAATAAAAATGATAGATTTAGGTTTAGGTAATAGTAACGCCCCATTGATGGTAGTGGTTTCAATACCGGACCAAGATCTCGGCAACCAAAAGTTTGTAATTTTCGAACATTGCACGGGTTTGTGATCACCAACCCGCATTTGGCAAGCGTGGTGATTATGCCTGTACCCATCATTGCTGTGGTAACTTGAATTCAATCATGGAGGCCTGCGCCCTGCAGTGGGATGATTATAGGCTGTTACTTGCTTTAGTATAGTAAAAGCCGCTAATCATCCCACTGCAGGACAAAGGCCTTCATCATTGAATTCGAGTTACCACAGCATCATTGCTGCACGCATAATTACTACGCTTGCTAAGAGTTGGTCATAATAAAAGCAATGATTGAAAATTCGTAACAATTCTTAAGCCACTAATGCTGAATGGAGGGGGGGTTATAATTAATGTATTTAATATAATTTATGAACTCAAGAAAATTGAGTTAAAATTCTGTGTTTCGTCAGCGTTTAAAGGAATACTGGCAGATGAAGACAGATGAATTTTTTTACACTGCTGGACCACGATCGTCAATGCAACTACCAAGCAAGGCAATTATGAAAAAAATTAAAAATAAAACTGTAGTAATCAATGGGGGCTATCGCTAGTAAATTTGCCACTAGAGGCGCTTGTGTCGCGTGAGGTCCAATATCATTCACTTTGTACTGGTTTTAGCGGAATTTGTTGCATAAATTATAATTTCTTAAATTTACCTGCCGGAAAGTGATCTCTATCGTAAAATATAGCAAATATGGATTATTTGGCGATTAATGTGAACGCTTTAAAAGCGGAATTAAGAAAAAGCGCAAAAATAGGCGGCCTCAAGAGCAACTATTTCAGAAGTTAGTTTGTTGATATCAAGATAGTTATTTATAAACAATATAACCTTAATTAGATTCAAGATATAACACTTTGTTTCGGCGCCAATCGCCTTTGACTGTTATACCGCCGGACCTCAGTCTACAGTGGCGCCAACTGGTGAGCAAAGAAACGGTAGTACCCATTGAAAAATTCATATTATTGTACAAAAAGCGTGGGGTGCTTGTTATGATATCCACAGATATAGTAAATTATTGATAAAATATTTACAACAATCTAAATCAAGCCCCCCACGCTTTTTGTACAATAATATGAATTTTTCAATTGATTACTACAGTTTTATTTTAAATTTTTTAGTTCAATCTGTTTTAAAAGCGTGGTTTTTTAGTTTATTAAACTATAATTTATTTTTTACTTTTTAGTTTAGTTTATAAGATTTGATTCCTTCTTTACCGACTGTAAGTCCAAACCTATGCAGGAAACATAATTGATACAGATCGCGCGCTAGCTCTATCTCTTTTACTCCCTCTTACAGAGGAAAACTGGGAAAACTGTTATTAAATTATTGCATTGTCATCGGCCCTTGATACGTGTGCAAAGTTTCAAATTAATCAAACTTCTGGAAATCGGTGAAAATTAAGCTCAAAGATTCCATTACATACAAACATACATACATAGATACAACCCAAGCTAATAAAAGCGTGGTAAAAAATCCTCCTACTGGAGACGCCTGCTAAATAGTGGACTTAAACGGGCTGTTGATAATAAAGAAAACACATTACCGATCGCTGTGTTAACGCAAACTTGAGTATATCGTGTGAATTGTCGCACATTCGCTTAAAGGATAAGCTCTTGATGAGGAGGGTGCTGCAAACACCGCAGGCATACGGTGGGAGCCCATCTGAGATGGCCATCTGAAATTATAAATAGACTTTTAACAACTTCAACATTTCAGTCTTTTGGGATATGTATCCCTAATTTATCTCTGACTCGATAGTGACCATAAAAAAATAATTTTCTTTATTTCCTTCTTTATAATAATAGTAACAACTATAACTGACTAATAACTTGTAGGATTAACTAGATTCTTTTTAGTACCTAACGTCATCATCATCATCATCATATCAGCCGAACGACGCCCACTGCTGGGCATAGGCCTCCCCCAAGGATCTCCACAACGATCGGTCCTGTGCTGTCCGCATCCAGCGGCTTCCCGCGACCTTGATCAGATCGGTCCACCTTGTAGGGGGCCTGCCCACGGAACATCGTCCGGTACGCGGTCGCCATTCGAGAACCTTTCCGCCCCAACGGCCATCGGTTCTCCGAGCTATGTGTCCCGCCCACTGCCACTTCAACAATGCAATCCTTCGAGCGATATCGGTTGTTTTAGTTCTCCTGCGGATCTCATCATTTCTGATTCGATCGAGTAGGGAAATACCAAGCATCGCTCTCTCCATTGCTCGCTGGGTGATCTTGAGCCTTCTTATGAGACCCATAGTAAACGACCACGTCTCACTCCCATAGGTCATTACTGGCAACACACACTGGTCACTGGTACCTAACGTACATTCTTACAAAAAATATATTTAAATTATATTCCTAAAACATTACAACATAACAAAACAACATAATATTACTACTAAATATCGATGTCTTCACAATAAAATTGTATGTAAATAATTAACATACAATAAAAAACATAATTAAAGCAGTAGTAATTAAAATAAAACTAGGAATTTATTAAGAAACCTAACCTCAACTCCAGTGAGACTCGTATAAGCTGTATGAAGACGAAACTTGAACATATTGAAGAGTTTTATATTTGTTGATAAACACAGACGACAAGCTAGCGTTTCCGCCATGGTTTGATAAATGGTTTCACTTATTTTCAATTAAAATGCATATTTACAAAATTGTAAACAATGACGTCCATTACTTTTTTATCTTTCCGGTTTGAAATCGGCTAAGGTCAAAGACTGTAATGCCAAGTTGTAAATATATAGGTACCGTAGTGATTACGTGTTCTGTGATAAGAACGTAATCCTGAAGAAGCTTATCTTCTTGGTAATCATCATTCATACTTTATTAATCATCATTAATATGCTGTATATATGAATCACTGAACAAGTAATCACTTACATTAATTGCTCAAGAATTCAAGTTAGCGCAATCTATAGACGATCAATTTTGCATCAGTTTCGTCAACATTGATGTCAGATTGATCTCCTATTGAATTGATCGAAGTATTCAAATACTTAATCGGAAATCTTTGAATCCTTATAATACCTAGCACCGTCTCTCTTTCGTCCAATTTTTGTCGTTAGAAGTGATTATAGGAGTTCTGTTAAAAGTATTGTTTGATCTCTACTACTGTCAAAACTGCGATCAACTTATTGAAAAATAACTCTACGTAGGTACTACATACAAGGATTTTTTATCATCTCAGCCAAACCACATGAATAAATATTTCCACCAGAATACAAGCTACCTATAAGCGGCCCGCTGTTGTTCCACTCACACATAGCGCGGCGATATGTACGCGTGACATCTCACCGACGCGTTTACCGACGTGTCGCGTCGCCGCGGGGTAAGAACTGGTTTTCACCGATTCAGTTGCGGTATAAATGACAGGGCTGCCGCCTGCACGTCGCGCGGATTAGACGACATTTATTTGAGTGATTTGGCTGACGAATTGGGATTTTACCATTTCTATGATTCAATTATTTATATAATATTGATTATGGAAAATTGGTGTTAAATCTAAATATATAAAACAAAGGGTCAGTTACGCACTGCTAATAGGTAAGTACCAAGATTATTTTAATAATGATCCGAGAATTCAAAATATTGGAAATTAAATATAAAAATAAAATTATAAATTAATTATCTTTTGGCATGCCATGCGAATGTTTTCCGATCAGTTATTTAAGGAATTAGTATATTATATTCAGACTGTATCACACGTTAAAAAGAAATAAGAAATATTTAAAGAAAAAGAAATTATTTAGGGTTAGCCATTTATAAACTAATTCAACCTTAGTATTGTCAAATTACACTAAACCTTATATTTTACTATTACTTACCGTATTTTATTTTTACTCCCTATTTTTTTTTTTTGACTTGCAACAGGTGTCAGCCCTATCAGAATAGTTTAAAAGTTAAGAAGCTTGTACTCTGTAGGAATATTTACTCATGTGGCCAAACTACGGCGTCAGATATCGGTCCCGCGTCACCCGAATGAGGTCGTGGAAAGCCACTGGATAGAAAATGACAACGAGTCGTAGGTATATGACCCGATAACTACATTATTATCTAAAATTACTAACAGTAACAGTGTCACATGTAGCTGATTTGGTTTTCTAATCTCCAAGGCTTGAGTGATAAAAAAAACAGTTGAATAAATTTAACTATCATTTATTTCAGTAACTATCTTCTGTAGATACAATATTATACTAAGGCATACTTATGTATTGCTATACATATATGTATTATTACATACAAAACATAAAAACAACTCAACTGCAGCCATTTCTTCTTTTTAATTACAATGGGGACTACCGTTTCTTAGCTCACCAGTTGGCGCCACTGTAGACTGAGGTCCGGAGGTATTAAAGGCGATTGGCGCCGAAACAAAGTGTTATATCTTGAAGCTAATTAAGGTTTATTATTTATAAATAACTATCTTGATATCAACAAACTAACTTCTGAAATAGTTGCTCTTGAGGCCGCCTATTATTGCGCTTTTTTTTAATTCCGCTTTTAAAGCGTTTACATTAATCGCCAAATAATCCATATTTGCGATATTTTACGAAGGAGATCACTTTCCAGCAGGTGAATTAAAGAAATTACAATTTATACAACAAATTCCGCTAAAACCAGTGAAAAGTGAATGATATTGGACCTCACGCGACACAAGCGCCTCTAGTGGCAGATTCACTACCGATAGCCCCCATTATGGCTGATTTTTCATACGTCAGACAAAACTTCTTCCTTTTTATTGCGACGAACTTGTGTTTTCCGCAGCGGGTACACTGTTTGGCCAGTATCACGTATAAGACTGAATATATAAACGACCGATTTTAAAATGTCGTTTGTATGATTGCTGACAAATAGGTGAAGTTTTCAAATTAGCCATATTGTATTTTATTCGACGAATATTTTTTATCTGACTATTGAAAAATCAGGCCATGATAGTTTATTGAACAATAGATACAGCAAAATCTAAAGAAAATTGACTGCCAGAGGTCCCACAAAATGAAGCACACGTTATATAACATGTATGACATTTTAGCAGAGGAACCGGCCGCAGTAAAATAATACGTCTGCGCGCGTCACAGCATGCTTCAAAATGAAGTCTAAATCAATATTTAGTATTTTTCTAAGATTTTTTTTATTGTTAAACTTAAAATACACTGCCAAGATGTTATACATAATGTTTAAATAGCGTGGGCTCCGTTTGTCGGACAGTTACAAGTGCACGGTTTAAAAAGTTTGACAGTTCAAAAAAAAACATTATAGGATTTTTTTAAACATAATCAAATAAGATCATCCTTCACTTTCAAGTAAATTCTACGAGTACACAAATTTTTTTCAGGTTGAGTGTCTGGAGATACAAGTATATTACTAAATTAGAAACATAATCCAGATAATAACATATCTGTTTTTCTAAAACTTAGTTAATATAAGAGAGACAAAACATAGTTTAAAATATTCGCATTACATTTTTAAAACATTCCAACTTAAATATAAAACACAAGGTTTAGGCAACCTTAAAAGAAATATAGTCTATGGTCTTGCTGTTGAACACAATTCATATTTAAAGTTTACATAGCATATGTATCCAAAAATAAGAAGATACAACATCTTAGTTTGAAGTTAAATAACTAGTATTTGATTTCTATCTATGGTCAAGGTTTTTTTTTTAATTCCATTTTTTCGCCATTTTGAAAGCGTCCATTCTAGGGATGGGCAAATAAAACAAACACGTCGATATATATCGTGTAAAACATCGATATTTTAATAAATGAGTTAGGTTTTTATAATTTCGAAACAAGTATTTAAAGCCTAAGTATTTCAGAGTGAGAAAAAAAGACAAATGTACTATCTGTACGTAAAGCAACAGAAATGCCCAGTCGTCTGGAAATCTCTTTGAAGGAGTCTATAATAGTGTTGCCGTTCGATAGGCATATCGATTGTCTATCGATAATAATAATTTATCTTTTAAAGCAATACTACCGGTAAACAGAAATGCTGTCAATAGTATTGATAATTTAGATCTATACAAACCAATTGCTGTTTACCGATAATACTGGCAGTGTTGCTCTACAATATCGACCAAACTATTGATAGTGTCGATACTATCGGTATTGCAGTAAGAAATCGATACTATTGCCCTATCGATAGTATACAAGATGAAATTTTAATTACCTTCCAAATTTAAATACATCAATCTACGACACAAAACAGTGTCGCAGCGTAGCCCGTTTCGGTCGCACGTTCGCTACTGTCCTATACCGTGTTACGTTCCCGCGATAAGGAAACCGGTTAGCCGCCCGGTGCGGCGAGCCTGCTATACGCGGCTCGGGTCGGTGTTTACATTATTATGAATGATAATAGTTTAATTCAAGACGCAGATGGAGTGTATGTTAATTTAATGATCGATGGAGTGGATGATTTAGGAGAAAGGGAGATTGAGGACCGCACACAAGATAGTAGGAGTACTGAATACCAGACACAATTGAGAAATCGAGAAATTAGTGAGGACCACACGGAATGTATGGAGGATAGTTTATTACGAGCTGAAAAAAGAATGCGCACTGTAGATGAAGAAGAGATTTGGACACAAGTTACTAGGAGTGGTAAGAAACGAGTAAGGGAAGGAAGAGGTACAATGAGAGAAGCGGTGGAGAGTAAAATAGAGATTTGTGTAACAAGTAAGGAAGCCTTACCTAAACAATTCGCATTGGCACGATTACTCAAATCTGAAAATATTAAAGACATATCCAAAGTTAAGTATGTTAACCCGTATAAAGTCTTGATCACTTTCGATAACGACACCAATGCAAGTCAACTGTGTCTTAATAAAACCTTTTTGGAAAAAGGCTGGAAATGTCAAAAGACGCTCGAAGTGGGATTATCGTATGGTGTACTGAGAGACTGTGAGGTGGAGTTAGAAGAGAAAGAGATTTTGGAAAGTTTGTCATCACCTGTAGCGGATATTATATCAGTTAAGAGGCTCAACTATCGAGATATAGAAGGAAGGTGGACACCAAGTGGCTGTGTGCGAATATGTTTTCAAGGATCATCACTGCCAGCTTTTGTATTTATCCATGGTATCAAAACAAAAGTAGACCAATTCAAATTTCCAGTGACTCAATGTTCTAAGTGTTGGCGTTTTGGTCACTCAGGTAAACTGTGCCCTTCGCGAAAACTAACGTGTCCTAAATGCAGTAACAATCATGCAAATTGTGAAGCCCGAATGTTTAAATGTTCTAACTGTGGAGGCCAGCACATGGCTATGTTCAAAGGCTGCTCAGCATACTTAAAAGAAAAGAAAATAAGGGATCTTATGGCAGAATTCAATTGTACTTATAAAATGGCAATAAACATGTACGTCCCAACATCACCACGGACGTCACCACGGACTTCACCAAGGACTTCACCACGGACTTCACCAGTAAGAGACAATCAAAACACACCCCTGCCCTCTAATGTGAGAACGGACCAGACCTCCTCTGTGAACAGCTCATTTCCAGGCGAGACTGAGAAAATGTCAGTTAGTAATAAAACCACTCAAAGTAAAAAAAAAACAACCCTCAAAAAAACAAAATACTCAAAGAAGCAGAGAGCAAACTCAATCTGACTGGGAGGCTATGGCTTCAACAACGGAATCGACAACTATAAACATAGCTCCGAATGATGATGACCAAGAAACAACGGAAACGAGCGGTGGACCAGGGTTACTTCAACGGTTAAAGGAAATTATATTTATGAAGAAATACGACTTGAAAACTAAAGTTAAAATGACCGTGCAAGTAGTTGGAGAGTGGATTTTATCGTATTTAATTAATAATATCAAATATGTGTCACTTTTAAAAAACATATTTGATGGGTAGTACAACTAAACACTTAAAATTAAATATCGCACAGTGGAACGCGCAAAGTTTAAGACCTAAATTAGTAGAATTCGAACAAATACTATGCCAAGAAAATATACACATAGCAGTAATAAGTGAAACTTGGTTAGAGCCTGATAGCAGTTTGCGAGTGAATGGTTATAATATATATAGAAAGGATAGGGATGACTCGTACGGAGGTGTTGCAATAATGATTCACTATTCAATTCAATCGCAAATAGGTCAGCAGGTGCAATATTGTACGAGCGGGATGGAGATTATCAGTGTGAGGGTGTTCAACTGTGATCAAATAGAAAACATAATTGCGGTTTATTGTCCATCATATGTGCAAACTACTCAGCGGGATTGGGATCTGATATTTAGCTCAGGGGCACGTAAAACCCTGGTACTAGGGGATTTTAACGCCCATCATTCAAATTGGTCTTACAAAACCGATGCAAGAGGTGTACAAATTTTTGACTCGCTTATCGATAATAACTTAGTAACATTAAACGATGGCAGCCCTACTCGTATAAAGCTCGTAAATGGTTTAGTGCAAAAATCATCACCCGATATTTCAATGGCTTCCTCTGATCTGGCAACTAAATTAGTTTGGTATGTTACATGTGAATCCCTTGGAAGTGACCATCTTATTATTAAATTAGCAACATATATTGAACCCACTTCGTCACCTCTTATAAAAAGAAACTTTAAAAATGCCGATTGGGCTTCTTACACAAAAGATATTCGGGAAAACCTTGTTAATTTTCCACTCCCCCATGACAATCAAGAAGCATATGACATGCTTGTAAATATTATAAATAAATCAGCAGACAAATACATTCCTATAGTTAAAATTAATATGAACCCGGCTAATAAATTCTCCCCTAAACCATATTGGAATACAAACCTTTCCAAAGCTATCGCCGAACGCCGTCTTGCACTCACAAAATTCAGACGTAATCCCTGTCCTAGGAACTACGATGAGCTCAAATTAAAAATCAAGGACGCTCAGAGACTAGTTCGCAACGCTAAAAGCGAAAGCTGGCGCAACTTCTGCAGTTCTACGGATGAAGTTATGTCTACTGGGGATTTATGGCGAAAAATGAAATGGTTAAAAGGATACAAAACCCGCGGTAGTTATGTAGACATGGATAGAGCAAGTGCCCTACTTCACAGTTTAACACCTGACTACGTCTCCATGCCCGCCTGAGTGCATTTCTAGGAATCAGGTATTGGAAGATTGTATCACACTTCATGAACTCGAGAGCTGTATTAAATCAAAGGACACTGCCCCAGGGATGGATGGCATTTCGTATTCAATGATCAAAAAGCTCCCTTATGTATGTAAACAAATTGTATTGGATTTATTTATTAGATTTTTAGCTACTGGTTTTGTTCCTGCACAATGGCGCAACATATCGGTGATCCCAATTCCAAAGGCTGGCCGGGAACCTACCTCATTGTCATCCTTGCGTCCTATTTCATTAATGTCCTGTCTATGTAAAATCTTTCACCATATCTTAAACAAGAGACTCGAGTGGTTTATAGAGAAAAATTGTTGGTTATCTGATAAAACAGTAGGTTTTCGAAAACAGAGGTCCTGTATAGACAGTCTTAGTCGATTGGTCTCAGCTATACAAATTGGTTTTTGCAAAAAGCAAGTTACCGTTGGATGCTTCCTAGATATTAATAATGCTTATAACAATGTTAATGTGACTTCTCTTATTAGTAAATTAGATAGTCTTAAAGTAGGTGCTAAAATTTGTCAATATCTCTGGAATTTTTTAAGTAATCGATGTCTACAAATTAAAATTGAGAATTCTGTGTTAAGTAGAACCACTGGCCGAGGTCTAGCACAAGGGGACCCTTTATCGCCCTTACTATTTAACATTATTACAATAGAAGTGTGTGCCATTCTAACTAATATTAATGTATCCCAATATGCGGATGACTTTGTCTTGTACAGCTCGGTGACTAACGCCCTGGAGGCCAAGACTACATTACAGGCAGCTTTAGATAGTTTTACAATGATTTTAAATGAAATTGGGTTGGAATTTTCTCCGGAAAAGTGTAAGGTATGCATATTCACAAAAAACTCAAAAAGAATACTAATAAATCTAAATATAAATAATCAGCATTTACAGACGGTAGATAACGTGAAGTACTTGGGAATGTGGTTGGACAGGTCATTAAGATGGACTAAACATGTAAATGAACTTACTGTTAACGTTTTAAAATATATCAATGTTTTTAAGGTCTTGGCAGGTTCAGGCTGGGGAGTTCACCCTAAGCACCTAAGGAAGCTGTACATATCTACTGTCAGAAGCCGGATAGACTATGGTAGTTTTCTCTACGATATGTGTTGTAAGACTCATTTAGGGAAATTAGATAAAATTCAAAATCAAGCTCTACGCGTCATAGGCGGTTTCATCAGGAGCACTCCAATCCACGTTATGGAGAGTGAACTATGCCTCCAACCTTTAGAACTACGCAGATGGTATTTAGGTGCAAAATTTTGCTTAAAATCAAAGTCATTTGCTGGCAACCCCATTTCTTGTCTATTAGAAACTTTATGTGGTCTATGTGAAGCTAATTTATGGAAAAGGAAAACACCGATTTTAACTATACTTCATAAATATATAAAATCTAAACCTGTTAACAATAATAAACAATTGGGAATGTTCACCTTAGACACTTGGGTAAATAATATAGGTTTGGATAAAATTGTAATTCATAGTATTCCATCGATGGAAATGGCTAAGCAAAAATATAATGTAGTCAAATTAAGAAAATTGTGCACAGAATATCTCAATACTAAATATTCGAACTTTTGGCCGATTTATACTGATGGGTCAAAACAAATAAATGGTATAGGAGCTGCATTCTTAGACACAAACACTGGAAGCTCAATGAAATTAAAAATAGATGCGACCATTTCAATTATGCACGCGGAACTAATCGCTATTGCCGAAGCCTTGTCATACATTACCACATTAGATTATGACAAGTTTGTTATCCTAACCGACTCAAAAAGTTCGCTACAACATTTGGCTCGATGCACCTCGGTAATACGAGGTCTACCGATCGCCTATGACATTTTGAAATCAATTCGCTCTCTATTGACACAAGATAAACTGATTACACTTCAATGGATACCATCTCACATTGGGCTCCCAGGTAATGATGAAGTTGATACACTGGCCAAACTGGCCTGTCGGGATGGTGTACAATTTTCCGTAGTTCCATTTCACACTGAACACATTCCCTCTATTAAAATACGATGCAATGAATTGTGGCAAGAATATTTTGATAAAAGGTCGGCGGAGAAAGGTATATGGTATAGAACTGTTCAACCACACCCCTTGAGTTCTCCATGGATTGATTGTGCTCTTAGTCGAAATTACATAATGCTGCTATTAAGACTTCGTTCCGGTCATATACCACTGAATAAGTTTGCTTTTATGATGAGAAAGGTTTCATCTCCTAATTGTAGTCAATGCAAGGTCCCTGAAGATACATATCACGTTATGGTGGAATGTGTCCGGGGCCAGATATTGAGACATATTTATTTCGGAAGTAGACTTAATGATCTAGGTGCCTGTAATGAAGTTTTGTCTTCCCCTCTATCAAAAGAGGCTATGTATTTATGTAAAATTGTTAAAGAATGTTTAGATAAAAGAGCTTAGTGTATGATTGTTTGTAAATGGTATTGAGCGACATGTTCACTCAGTGAACAAGCTCATAAAATAAAGATTAAAAAAAAAAAAAAAAAAAACGACACAAAAAACAAATGACGTATTTTTTCTTTTGTCATAGCCCAGTAAAACAATGTCAAGAGAATCTTCAATTTTTGATACGGCCTGCTAACAACACTTTTTTACGCGAAGCGTATCTCATTCATATATTACGATACTATTAATAAGTTGTTGGTTTTTCCTTTGTACCTTAACAGGCTTTGGACCGTAAAAATGTATAACTATGTTGCGAAAAATAGCATCGGGTGAAAACTTGACCTACATTTATTACTTCATAAATGGGCTCTAACTACGATACTGAACGCCTACGAAAAATTTTGATGATGATCAAAAATTCATCCTGTAATGATGATGATTCTAACCTCAAACTATCGATAGCAAAACTATCGACATTTCGGCAACACTATACGTCATACGATATCACTCGTATACCACCTCGTAAGCCACGTCATCGCCTTCCATCCCCGGGTCGCTTATGTAATAATATACTTCGTTATCCGCCGGCTCGCACTTGACCGACACATCTTCAGCATCGGTCTCTTCAACTACGGTAGGGGTCTGGTGAAAAAAAAAGCTTTAGTATAAAAAATATAATATCAAATTTTAAGTATTTTTGTACTCAGAGTTTTGTCTTCTTTCATTTGATTTTTTTTTCTCGTTATGAACGCAAACTTTTTTGTAGTAGGTACCCCAATATATCATCGTTGCATTCGCCATGTTGCTTTTTAAGGGTTCCGTACCCAAAGGGTAAAAACGGGACCCTATTACTAAGACTTCGCTGTCTATCCGTCTGCCTGTCACCAGGCTGTATCTCAAGAGCCGCGATAGCTAGACTGTTGAAATTTTCACAAATTATGTATTTCTGTTGCCGCAATAACAACAAATACTAAAAACAAAATAAAATAAATATTTAAAGGGGGCTCCCATACGACAAACCCGATTTTTTGGCCTTTTTGGTACGGAACCCTTAGTGCGCGAGTCCGACTCGCACTTGGCCGGTTATTTTAAACATAAGGTAACATATTATGTTACCCGGCCTAAAATAAGGTATCGATTGATTCCTCATTCACCGAAATAGGCTCATTATTGTCGACCATTTGGATCAGCGGTAGTAAACGCTGCTTCTGAGCCATGGGTCGCGGGTTCGATCCCCGCACACTACAAATATTTGTGTGCATGAACATGTCTGTTTGTACTGGTCTGGGTGTTTTCTATGTATTATAAGTATGTATTTACGAAAAAAAAAGTATATAAGTAAGATTATCGGTTGTCTAGTACCCCATACGACAGGGTACTTAATAGTTGCTTAATTTGGGACTAGATGGCTCTGTGTGGCCCAGTGAGGCGTGTCTTAAAAATATTTATTTATTTATTTATTTATTAGTTGTTAATGTGGAACCCACAAAAATACTAACATACACATACATAGACTGCTAAAATCATAACCCTTTGCTTTGCTGTAATCGGGTAAAAAGGTACCCGTGTGATAGAAAAAATATTTTTCCATAAAATAATATTAAGGCGAACGAAATCGCGACCAATTTCTCTATTTGAAAAAAAATAAGGAGAATAGCGATAAAACTAATTAGTTAGTATGATTAAATTGCTTGGTTTTTCTTTAGTTTATATAATTCCCAGTAGTATTTTAAATAAGCACTATTATTGTATGTGGTTAAGTTGTGTTTTGCCATAGAATTGTACTCAATTTATACTCAACTAGCGACCCGCCCCGGCTTCGCACGGGTGCAATGCCGATATTAAATACACTACAAAAAAACTGAACGTTGCATATAAAAAAAACATAGTGGCCCGCTCCGGCTTCGCGCGGTTATGAAATATGTCACTGAAAAAATGATTAAAATCGATCCAGTAGTTTTGATTTATTCATTACTGCCCGTGGCCCGCACTTGTTGAATTTGGAGTAAAACAATTCCCCTTTCCCTAATACCATGAAGATTTCCTGCTGTCTTTGGAATATCTAAATTCGTACACTACATTTTTACTTATTTACTTTTTACATTGTCATCTAAGTATTTATTATATTTGTACTACAATTAATATATTACAGGATGTCTTTATATACAACGTTCACAGCTTTCTTGTCAATTTATAGTATTTAATTGGATAAGGATTAATGCTGTATTGGTTAAAATCGCTTCGAAAATTAGCCATTATTTGTCGTAAAAAGTAAATGAAAAAAAATGATATTGTGGGATATCCATAACAGATAGACAAACACCATCGCGGAGTTTTCTGTAGAACTTTTAAATATTTACAATACTTAGTACATTATTTTGATAAATTTCGTAGGGTCCAGCCTGCGTTTGCAATGTAAGCGGAAAAAAATGTGAATATTTACGACATCATATTAGAAACCTCAAAAATAACAGTATGTCTCCACTATTTAATGGATGTTATTATACATATGAACCTTCCTCTTGAATCACTCTATCTATTAAAAAAAACCGCATCAAAATCCGTTGCGTAGTTTTAAAGATTTAAGCATACAAAGGGACATGGGGAAAGAAAAAGCGACTTTGTTTTATACTATGTAGTGATTATTTATTGCTTCCATAATGTAACACAATAATGAATAACATAATGGGCCCTGTAGGGCACGGCAATTTGGAGAGGGGAGGATCATTTTCATGAATTTAGCTATTACTCATATTTTATTGTTATTATTATTGTATTATAAATTATCATTTGAATATTCGCTTATTGTATAATAGTGTTTTGATATCAAAAGTTCTTTTAATTTGTTAACGAATGAAGTTTAATAAGTTTATTTATTTACATTTTTTATTGACGCTGGGAGTTTATTAAATATTTTTATGGACATGGAATGAGGCCCTGATGAGTATAGTTTAATGGGGACTACCGTTTCTTTGCTCACCAGTTGGCGCCACTGTAGACTGAGGTCCGGAGTTATAGCTGTCAAAGGCGATCGGCACCGAAACAAAGTGTTATATCTTGAATCTAATTAAGGTTATATTGTTTATAAATAACTATCTTGATATCAACAAACTAACTTCGGAAATAGTTGCTCTTGAGGCCGCCTATTTTTGCGCTTTTTCTTAATTCCGCTTTTAAAGCGTTCACATTAATCGCCAAATAATCCATATTTGCGATATTTTACGAAGGAGATCACTTTCCAGCAGGTGAATTAAAGAAATTATAATTTATGCAACAAATTCCGCTAAAACCAGTACAAAGTGAATGATATTGGACCTCACGCGACACTAGCGCCTCTAGTGGCAAATTCACTAGCGATAGCCCCCATTGCGTGAGGTGTTTACCTATAATTTTATTGTCGACCATTTGGATCAGCGGTAGTAAACGCTGCTTCTGAGCCATGGGTCGCGGGTTCGATCCCCGCACAGTACAAATATTTGTGTGCATGAACATGTCTATTTGTACTGGTCTGGGTGTTTTTTATAAATTATACGTATGTATTTAATATATATAGTAATTTAAAAATTATATAAAAAAAAATTATATATAGTAAAAAAAGTATATAAGTAAGTGTATCGGTTGTCTAGTACCCCATACGACAGGGTACTTAATAGTAGCTTAACTTGGGACTAGATGGCTCTGTGTGGCCCAGTGAGGCATGTCCTAAATATTTATTTATTTATTTATAATTGGCTATGCATTAAGCTAAAAACTTAAATTGTGAATAGCTTGTAAATCATAAATCATAAAACATAAATCTTTATTTGCTCCAATATGGTAATACAAGGTCTTAATTAAAAATGTCGATGCACATATTGGGCTACATAAATTAGCATGCAAAATGTCACAATAAAAATATACTACAAGTTAAACAATGTCAAGTTAAATTATTATAGCTCCAAATTAAATAATATTAAGAAATACATAATGTCATTATCATCAAAATGCTCTCATTAAAGTTAAATGTCCTTTTATTGCAAATATTTACACGTAGTCAAAGAAATCTTTAAGACTATAAAAATTATGATAATTGAGCCAACGCGAACGGAACAAATGCCTCCTAAATACCGCGGCACTGTGGGTTTTTATGTCATTTAATGACATAAAAACCCACAGTGCCACTTTTAATGTAAGTGTCAATGTAATAGCTGTTGGTAATCCAAATAAGAAAATTAAAAAAAAAACCGGCCAAGTGCTAGTCGGACTCGCGCACTGAGGGTTCCGTACCAAGTTTAACAAAAATACCACAATACTTTGATGACTGCAAAAATACTTTGTTTTTCATAGTGTTTGTATGGAGGACAAAGTTATGTTTGCTGTTGTTGAAAATGTGCTAGATTTTCAAAACTACCAGTTCGATCTCGTTCGAACCAATTTTCGTTGAGAGTATTTGTTAAGATCTACATTATGTATTTTTTTCAAATTTTTCACTTGCTTATTTTAAAAGTCATTTTACCACTTTGGAAGCGTCTATCTTCCAAATGTTAGACTTATGGAAAAAATGGTTTTAGGAACCTCTATGTCATTTTAGAAGACCTATCCATAGATACCCCATATGTATAGGTTTGAGTAAAAAAATAAATTTGTTTTAGTTCTATGTATGGAGCCCCCCTTAAATATCATTTTTTGTATGAGAATCGTTAAGCGGTTAAAGGATACACCTACCTACCAAGTTTTAACTGTGTCATGGTAATACTTTCAGAATAAAGTGGCTGTGACATACGGACGGATAGACAGACAGACAGACAGACTTGACGAATCTATAAGGGTTCCGTTTTTTGCCATTTGGAAACGGAACCCTAAAAAACTAGTGTAAGACCAATTACCTTGATTTCTTGCCTCAGCTTCTTCGGAACTATAGTTGTCAACGCGATCTGTCTTCCCGAAGGAGTCCGCATGTAGCAGACCTCTTCGCTCGGCTGGTCATCCATCTCAGTCTTTTTATACTGTACCTTTAACAATAGTATATAAACAAATATTAGGTCCTTACATATGAAATTGGCGTTTGGTGTGGGAGGAACATAAAGTCAAACATTTTTTAAATTGTGCTAATAATAGGGGTTAAAGTATGAAATTGCCGATTATTTTCCCACTTTTTATTTTGTTTATAGCTCTTAAGTATAGTTGTATTATTGCGTAATTCTTTTTGTATTGTATCAAAAACTAAATAAAGTAACTTTTGACTAAAAAAAAAATGCAATACTAGTGCCTATTACTTCAAAGGAAGTCGTTGAAAAGACCCCTTACAATGTGTCAGCTGTCCTTCTTGCTTCAACTAAGTATATTTGTATTTATATACTATGATTTTCAGAAATTTAAATACTATAATGCGTAGCTTTATAACCATCTAACTTTCACCTTTAATTGCATCGAAAACGGTTCAGGCGTTTTTAAAAAAACTAAAAAATTGTTAGTATGGACAAATGACTTTTCTCGATTTCGTCCATACAAAACGGCAATTTCATACTTTAACCCCTAATATTTGCATTGCGATAGAATATGCTGGATAACCTTTAACTATTACGAACTTTTTGTATCAATATTCTGGCAAATAAATGATTTATTTATTTATTTTATGTGTGTGTCTGTTTGTTTGTGAGTCTTTCACGGCGGACGAATTGACGTTATTTTTTAAGTGGAGATAGTTGAAGGGATGGAGAGTGACATAGGCTACTTTTTGTCTCTTTCTTACCCCCCAATTCCCTTAAATGTGGGGGTGGAAGTTTGTATTGAGAATTCCGCAATTTCCAAGGTAGAAAGCTAAAAATTGGTACCTCTTTGAGACTAACAAAAAACTCGTGCATTTTTTTTTTGGAAATCCACCCCCATCCCCTTAAAAGAGGGGGTGGAATTTTATTGTTACCCAGAGTTATGCGCGATCGAAGCCGCCGTCGATGGATAATCTTATACATAAAATTCTCGTGTCACAATGTTCGTTCCCGTACTCCTCCGAAACGGCTTGACCGATTCTCATGAAATTTTGTGAGCATATTGGGTAGGTCTGAGAATCGGCCAATGTCTATTTTTCATACCCCTTAGTGATAACCTTAACATTTTTTTAAAATTTTTGTTTTTATTTTTCTTTATTGTGGCATTAAAAAATACATACACCCCTAAATTTTTACTTTTTTATCTCCAACCCCTATTTTTTTATAGCCATTTTAGTAATTTAATCATGTTTCATCCCGCTCGATAACTGATCAATTATCGTCTTTTTTGTAAGGGTAGGGTAGGGGTGGGGGTAGGGTAGGGGTAGGGTATGTGTAGGTTAGGGTAGGGGTAGGGTAGGAGTAGGGAAGGAGTAGGGTAGGACTAGGGTAGGGGTAGAGTAGGGGTAGGGTAGGGATAGGGTAATTTTTTTTTAATTTTTGTACAAATTTTTTTGTTTTTATTTTTCTATAATGTGGCATTAAAAATACAAACAACCCTAAATTTTTACCTTTTTATCACCAATCCCTATTTTTTAATAGCTATTTTAGTGATTTAATCATTTTTATGGCAAAGCAACGTTTGCCGGGTCAGCTAGTATGTTATACTTATGTATAACATGGTTACATAACGTGGGCTTCGATTGTCAGACGGTTAAAAAGGCAAGGTATATAAACTGATGACCTGTTCAACTCATCAAATCGTCAATCGGGCTATTTACGGCCTTTCGAACCCGTGACTCGCTGAAAGAGCTCTTCAAAGAGATTAATATACTTACAGTGTCTTCTCAATACATTCTCGAGAATATTATTTACGTTCGTAAGAACATACATTTATTTCTAAGAAAAGTAACGTACACAATTTTAATACGAGAAATAAAGATAAACTCGCCGTTCCAGGCTTCAGAATGCGAAAAGTAGGAAAATCGTTCATGGGAAATTGTATTCGTATTTTCAACAAATTACCAAAGGATATTGCTGAACTCCCTGTACATAAACTTAAATCGTATGTCAAAGTTATTTTAATGAAAAAGGGCTATTACACTGTCAATGATTATTTAAATGATAGAAATGTATGGCATTAAGTTGTCCCAGCTCGTACTTGCTTAAACCTTGTAAAAATTTATTTAAAAAAAAACTGACAATAGTGACCGAGTTCCTTGCGCTGCTTCTTCTCGGCACTAGCCCAGACTTGTCCCTATGCAGTGGTAGGTTTAAATATTGGGACGTGTAAAAGCGCCTCCTGGGGCCTATTTGCAGGAGTAAAACTGCTGATTTTTCAATTCAAATCTCACACAAACCACATTCGATGTACACTCGACAGCACATCAAGTTAAACAGTTGAACTGCGATAACAGCTTTTATTACGTAGGGCATAAAGGCGGTCTCAAGGTCAACATGTATAGTCTGATGTGCCGCCGTGTGTACCTACTGTTTTTCTATGTGCTAACATAAAATTGTATACTTGCATGTGTTTGTGATGAGAAAATAAAGTGTAGGGGTCATCTATAAATTACGTCACACGATTTTTAAGATTTTCCAACCCCCCCCCCCCCCCCTTGTCACGCATTTTTACGAAAATTCCTATACTTCATTTGATATTTTAGCAACTTAATTGCAATTACAATATCAGTATATGAACTTGAAAAATTATGTCTCAGGCGGGACTCGAACCCGCATCTCCTCGCATGTCTCGGTGGCTCAATGGTATAGCGCCCGCCCGGCATGCGAGGAGATGCGGGTTCGAGTCCCGCCTGAGACAAAATTTTTCAACTTTATATACTGAATTCCTATACTATTTTGCCCAATGTCACCAAAAATATGTGTGACGTTTGTGGACAACACCTTATTAGATTTGAAAAAAAAAAAAAAACTTACTTGTGATCTTTCATCTCCATCATCAACATACACTTTGGCTTTCTTCTCCCTGGACACCGGAGGTGTGCCGGTCCTCCGATGTTTATAAGGAGTCGGCAACTTCAGATGTACGGTGTGGTAATGCAGCTTCATAGCGTTCGACTGTGTGAAAGACTTCCCACATTTGGGACACTGGTAGGGCTTGATTCCTGTATGAACCTGGGGATGAAAGAGTTATTATTGCCAACCGATAAGAGGACTACTAGAGGTATGTGCTTCCAACTGATATAATTTTAGTAAGGTAGTTCAAAATAAGATAATGTTATGTTTTGTATTGTCACCCGCTTGTCAAGAATAAACGAGCAGTCACTGCCTAGTTGTGTGTTTGATTGTGCGTCCCTCCCAACACTTGACAGTACTTCTTAACAAAATCAATTCTCAAAAAACTAGAACAGTATCATTTTATTAAATTACCTCTAGTATTTATTGAACCACTGTTAACTGCTTTTCATTCAGGAATATTTTCGTATTGTAAATTATTTCAAAAAGCGGCCGCTTTTGGCGTTAGCGACAAATTCGACTTTATAAACAACTAAATGAAAATTTTATTGTGATTGAATAAATACTAGAGGTAATTTGCTAAAATGATATTGTTCTATTTTTTTGACAATTGATTTTGTTTAGAAGTAATATAATTAAATCAATCGGAGGCAGCACTTAGCTCTAATGGTCGCCATAAGAGGAATTTCTTTATTTGAAGCGTAAGGTATTGTAAGCATGAATTAATTATTAAAAGAGACTTAAAGCCCGTATTCAAAAACATCGCTCAAGCATAAAACATACAAGTTATTATTACATTTGTGAAGGTATTTTATTTAAAACTAGTTCTTCGCCCGCGGCTCTGCCCGCTTGAACTCCACGTCATACCGCGCGGTCGGAAACTTGCGCCTAGCGGTGGCATATAGAAAGATAGATTAGGTAGGCCTAAGGCCGGTCCCAATAATCTACATATCTTCAGTTTTGGCATATCGGAGATAGAAAACAACTTCTGTCTTTGTTTCTCTGGACGGCAAAATCAGAAACAGAATATTTTATTTGATATTTTAGCAACTTAATTGCACTTATAATATCAGTATATAAACTTGAAAAATTTTGTCTCAGGCGGGACTCGAACCCGCATCTCCTCGCATGCCGGGCGGGCGCCATACCATTAGGCCACCGAGACACTGCGACAAGTTTATATACTGATATTATAAGTGCAATTAAGTTGCTAAAATATCAAATAAAGTATATAAATAGCTGTTTCATCTTAACTGACTGTCAAACATCTGCAAAGATGTTTCTTTCGGGTGTTAAGGGTGCAAACTCCTAACATTTGATGAAACAACGCTGGCTTACAGCGTAAGAATATGCTTGAAAAATTCGCGCCGTGTCGCAGTGTCTCGGTGGCCTAATGGTATGGCGCCCACCGGGCATGCGAGGAGATGCGGGTTCGAGTCCCGCCTGAGACAAAAATTTTTCAAGTTTATATACTGATATCAGAGACAGAAGATGTTTTCTAGATTAGATAGATAGGTTATTAGGACCGGCCGTTAATACATTAGTTTCTGTAAAACCATGGAAATAACCAATCGGTCGAGCCGTTCAGTAGTTGACATACCGACAGCAGCGCCACCTACCGGGTCCCGCGGTGAAAAGTAGCCTATGTTCATCAGGGATAATGTCGGCTTTTAATGGTTAGAGTATTTTTCAAAACGGTCCAGTTGGGTTAAGGAAGGGGGGTTACAGTACAAATAAAAACAGCAAATTTTAGAAATTTGCAATTTTTTTATTAATACAAAAATCTTTAAACTTAAGATTAAATCAGCTTCTGATATAATAGAATACTTACAGACAACGGCAGGTCAAACTACCCAACAAGATAAAGGTCAATGAATTGATCTTCAACTTTAAGTCCAACAAGTAGAGATCAATATCAATTGAAAAATAATTTACGTTTTGTGGCAGGTTGACGTGCTGTTCTCGGTACTAACAAAGGATCAACTACTAATTATCACAATTTCTTTTTGCCATCTCTTTAATTTCGGCCTCTAGCAATAATTGTTGCTCCAGAATTTTCATTTCTAATATCTTCTTGCTTTGTAAAAACGCATCTTGCAGCATTTGAATTTCGCGTGCCCTCTTTTTCTTGTTAAAAAGTTCCGTCTGGAGAATTTTAAGACGTAACCTTCGCTCAATCGACCTGAAATCTGGTTGATCAAGAAATACTGGTGGTTGAGCGTGCAGGGTAAGTTGCGCTAGCTCTGATTCAGTTTCTTCTGCATTCATTTGATTATCTTCTTCAAGAATTCTTAGAGATTGATGAACTTGCAGGGTAGATTGCGCTAGATCTAATTCAGTTTCTTCTGCATTAATTTGATTATCTTCTTCAAGAATTCTTAGAGATTGATGACCTTGCAGGGTAGATTGCGCTAGATCTAATTCAGTTTCTTCTGCATTAATTTGATTATCTTCTTCAAGAATTCTTAGAGATTGATGACCTTGCAGGGTAGATTGCGCTAGATCTAATTCAGTTTCTTCTGCATTAATTTGATTATCTTCTTCAAAAATTCTGAGAGATGGATGACCTTGCGATGATGTTGACGGCTCAGATTCTCGTGGATCACCTCCTAGGGTCATCTCCTGATCTTGGTCTACTTCATGTATGTGGGGTCCTGTAAAACAACATACAATAAGCCAAAACCTTATCCTAGTTCCTACTAATAAACACAAAATTTAATTCAAATAACTTATTTTACATTCAGATTGCAGTTTTGCATCAATTTGTCGGTATAATAGTAAATGAGGAAATTTATAGCTCCAGGACACGATGGTATCACTACAAGAGTTCTAAAATGCTGTAGAGACTTTTTCGTCCCGCTGATAAGCCAACTAGCCAACTTGTGTTTTAGAACAGGGGTTTTCCCTAGGGCTTTTAAACACTCGATAGTAACTCCAGTGCACAAGGGTGGCGACAAGAGTGATTTTAATAATTATAGACCAATATCTGTCTTGCCGAGTATATCAAAAATTTTAGAAAAAATATTAAATAGTAGACTACAAAGCTATTTGAACAAGTATAATATACTATCGGATACGCAATACGGGTTTAGAAAAGGTATTTCGACGCAGGACGCAGTTATAGATTTGACAACATTTATAGTAGACAAGGTAGACAAAGGCGATAAATGTCTTACTGTCTTTTTGGACCTTAAAAAAGCATTTGACACCGTCTCCGTGCCCATTCTTGTGCAAAGGCTTGAAAACATTGGTATAAGGGGTGTTGCTCTTTCACTTTTCAAAAATTACCTGCAGGAGAGAACACAAGTGGTCAAAGTCGGCAATTTTATTAGTTCAAAAGAAAATGTCACCTATGGTGTTCCGCAGGGAAGTGTTCTTGGCCCGACATTATTTCTGGTTTACATAAACGAGCTCTGTAGACTGCGGGCTGGTGGCGGGCGGGTATTCTCGTATGCGGACGATACTGCAATAGTGTTCTATGGGCGATCTTGGTCTGCTGTGAAAGTTGCGGCGGAACAGGGCTTGGCTGAGGTGGCTGGTTGGCTTACTAGTAATCTTCTTACCATAAATATATCAAAAACTAATTTCATATGTTTTACTTCCAACCTTAGATCCCAACCCTGTGATGATTACTGTATAGCGTTGCATAACTGTGTGAATCTTGATGACCATAAATGTAGCTGTCCATCCTTGACCAAAGTAGACCATGTCAAATATCTGGGGATCATAGTCGACCAGAGACTTTCGTGGCATTCACACATTGATTTGGTAACCAACAGAATAAGAAAGCTCATTTATATATTTAAAACATTGCGGCATATTATGACGGTTAAGATACTCAATGAAATATATGTTGCCTTGGCGCAGTCTGTTATAACATATTGTATTCCTGTGTGGGGTGGAGCTACAAAAGTAAAATTTTTAGACCTTGAGAGAGCTCAACGTGCGTTACTAAAAGTAAGCTATTTTAAACCAAACAGGTTTGCTACAGCTGAACTTTACAAGTTGAGTAAACTCTTGTCAGTTAGAAAATTATATATCCTTCGCCTTGCCTTGACAATTCATAGGACACTACCTTTCGATCCAACTCAGCCACATAGGAGACGTAAGCGTAAAGTCGCCCACTCTCCTGCGGTTCGTACAGTTTTTGCCAGACGCCAATATCTCGCGCAGTCCGCTTACATTTACAATAAACTCAACACAAAATTAGAAATACACCCTATGCAGTCATACAAATGTAAAATAGCAATCGCAGATTGGCTGACAACCCAAAGTTATGATGACACAGGAAACCTTTTGGTGCGACCTGTCTGAACCTGACACATATACTTTCTTACATAGCAACCAGACGCATTCACGCACAATATACACACATATACATTGACACTCACATGTACACACACACACACACACACTCTCTCACATACACACACGCACACACACATATACACACACACACACACACACACACACACACACACACACACACACACACACACACACACACGGTGCTTACTCAGTTGCTACATACTAAATATTGTGTACTTTTTTTGAATGGATTGTTTACTCTATTTTCCTTATAAGTTAACGCTAAGAGCGAGCCATCTCCAACACGAGTATTTTTATTATTACTACCTGGAGACGTCTCATAACATACATTTGTAAAATACCTTTTGGAAAATAAAAACATTTTGATTTTTGATGATTTTGATAGTTTAATTTTATTAGCTGCTCAGACCAGTGCCGGATTTACCATAGAAGCCGAAAAAGCTGTAGCTCAGAGCGGCAAAATGGCCCCCAAAAAAATTATAATTTATAAGTGCAGTAAAAACCAAGTTTAGTTTTTCTTAGCTTAAAAATGTACCGAAAAAGTTGTAAAAAACAAAGGAATTAACGTTATTGTGAACAGTGTATCTAATTTGACAGGTCAGTAGGGGCGGCAAAATGGTATAGCTTTGGGGCGGCAATTGTGTAAATCCAGCACTGGCTCAGATTTTGTTTTGTCAAAAGTTCCTTGCAAGACCCATTTATTGTTTGTTTATCTTTTACATCTCATATAATGTGGACTAAATTTATGCAAATATTTTCACACATATACAGGGTGTTAGGTAAATGATATAACAAGCCGGAACCAGCGAATGCCAAATATATGCATGTAAATAACTGATATACTTTTGAGAGGATGAATGAAAGCAGGTCGACTAAAAAGATATATATGGCGAGTATGAATGGAAAAGTTGGAAGGGGAAGGCCTCGACGAACTTATCTTGATCAAATCGGGGAAGTTCTAAAGAAAGGTCAGGTCAAGAGTACCCTAAACCGGCGAGCGTGTATGAAAAGATTAACGAATGTGGATGAAGCGAAAGTAGTCTGTAAGGATCGTAGCAAGTGGAAAGATGTGGTCTCTGCCTACCCCTCCGGGAAAAAGGCGTGAGTGTATGTATGTATGTATGTATGTATGTAAATAACTGATATAACAAACGAGGACGTTTGTGAGTATAATTGAATGTATATTTGTTAATCTTTCACGCAAAAATGACTCAACAGCGAATAGATGTCAAATGTATGAAAACGACATAAGCTTACGATCGTTCGATCGTTTGTTAATGTCATTTTCATACATTTGTTATCTATTCGTCTGGCGCAAACAATATTAGAAAACCACTTGTCAAGTGGCTTTCTATTATCGTTTACGCTAGACGAATAGATGTCAAATGTATGAAAATGACATAAGCTTACGATCGATCGATCGTTTGTTAATGTCCTTTTTACCACGCTTTTATTAGCTTGGGTTGTATCTATCTATGTATCTATGTATGTAATGGAATCTTTGAGCATAAATTTGACCGATTTCCAGAAGTTTGATTAATTTGAAACTTTGCACACGTATCAAGGGCCGATGACAATGCAATAATTTAATAACAGTTTTCCCAGTTTTCCTCTGTAAGAGGGAGTAAAAGAGATAGAGCTAGCACGCGATCTGTATCAATTATGTTTCCTGCATAGGTTTGGACTTACAGTCGGTAAAGAAGGAATCAAATCTTATAAACTAAACTAAAAAGTAAAAAATAAATTACAGTTTAAAAAACTAAAAAACCACGCTTTTAAAACAGATTGAACTAAAAAATTAAAAATAAAACTGTAGTAATCAATTGAAAAATTCATATTATTGTACAAAAAGCGTGGGGGGCTTGATTTAGATTGTTGTAAATATTTTATCAATAATTTACTATATCTGTGGATATCATAACAAGCACCCCACGCTTTTTGTACAATAATATGAATTTTTCAATTGATTACTACAGTTTTATTTTTAATTTTTTTATACATTTGTTATCTATTCGTCTGGCGCAAACAATATTAGAAAACCACTTGTCTACGGGCACAGATCTGAATAGAGCTGTAACAAACCGTATGTATTCGGTACTGAGTAACGAGTACTTTGTGTAGTACCGAGTAACGAATCGTTACTCACGAATACATTACGTTACTCGCATTTTCCGTATTAGGTCGCAAAAGTATCATTGATGCGTGTGTTGTAACGTTTGCTGATCGTATGTTATATGAATTCGTGCCTTATTCGGTTATTTGAAAAAGACAAAATGCACCTTAATTTTGTAATTTAGATGTATTTTATCTACATATTACGATTGATGCGACTCCGTGATATCATACTTTATGTATGATATCTCGTACGGAATACTACTCGATTTGTTGTTCCGCACTGTGTTATTAATGAGGTATCAAAAGTAACGAGTAACGGAACGATACGAAAGTAACGAGTACTCTTTGTCAAAGTAACGAGTTCATACGGGTACGCAATATTTCGTTACTTTTACACCTCTGGATCTGAATGGAATTTGGCACGGTGTCAGCTCATTCGCTGGAATAACATGCTCTCAGCTCAGTAAATTAGGTGACCAGCAATGTTGAGTGTACAATAATTTAAATTGTATTAGTTCTAAACCTTAATGTAAGTTGAAATTGATACTTGTTTGTGGTTCCAATAAATTAAAAAAAAAACAACATACAAGCAGGTTACTTTTTATCCCGGGAAAAGGTAAGTTCCCGCAGGATAACTTTAATACATAGTTACTGGTTCCCGTTTAATATATAGTAATATTTTTAATTAATTTACGAATTTAACTAACGAAGTCTCGCACAATGTAAGTTTATTGACTGGAATAACATATAGACTACTGTTTATCCCGGGAATAAGTACGGTTCCCGTGGGAAAAATATAAATACATAGTTTTAATTTATCGGTTTAGAATGAAATCAGGCAGTGTGTTGGTATATGTATTGGCTGGAATAACTTTTAGGCTACTTTTTATCCCGGGAAAGGGACCAGTTCCCGTAGGATATTTTTTTACATAGTTTCAAATTCCAAATTCAAACTAAAACTTGGGCAAAAGCTAATCCAGCTATAAATACATGCTTAACATATCTTTAATTTGTACTGAGTCAGTACCACTCTCACTCACCAGTCATATTGGAGTCAACATCTTCTGATATTTCTACGGATGGAGCCGGAGAAATGTCTTCAGCATCTGGGTTGATGTTTGCATCAGGACAAGGTTCCTGAAAGGAAGGACCTGTGGCTAATCTATGTTGACGCTTCATTATGGTATTCTGCACTAATCTTTCTGATTGGTTTCCAGTAGCCCAAAAGTTAATTATATATAACATAAAACATTTTCGTAATAGTTTATTTTTTATTATAAGTGTAATAAAATCAGTTTTGTTTCAGCAAATAGGCCCCAGGAGGTGTTTTTACACGTCCCAATATCCAAACCTACACTGCTTCGGGTCAAGTGTGCGCTAGTGCCAAGAAGAAGCAGCGCAAGGAACTCAAGCTTGACTGAAAATGAGTTTAGTTTTTTAAGTTTCTGCCTCTACGGAAAATTCTAAATTTCTGAATCTAAATTTTGCTTACGCACGTCCGGGGGGGGGGGGGCTTATAATTGATACGGCAGATACGACGGCCCAGATTAATAGTGCAAGAGTATAATAATACTAGAGAAATGCACGGTACGAAGTAGATAATCGAACCCTACAATACATGATAAAATTTTAACCACTGCCCAAAATTTTTAAAGGCGTTCAGTATCGTATTTAGAGCCACTTTATGAAGTAAAAAATTTACCACCCAAAAATATTTTTCGCTATTTAGTTTTCAATTTTTACGGTTCTAGACCTGTTAAGGTATAAAGGGAAAATCAAAAAACTTATAAATAGTATCGTAATGAGCGAATGAGATTCGCATGGCGTAAAAAAAGTGTTGCTAGGCAAACGTATCAAAAATTTCTGGACTTTTTTTAAGTGCTTTATCTTAACATTTTGGTATTGGGCTATCCCAAAAGAAAAAATACGTCATTTATTTTTTGTCTCGTAGATTGATATGAAGGTGGTTAAAATTTCATCCTGCAAGCAAGCACATTTCCGCTATCTTTCTATTTAAACAAGGAGCTAAATAAAAAAAATTGACTTAGCTGTTTTGTTGAATTTCTCTGCATTTTTTTCTATTTTCTTTTAGTAAGCACTGGCACTGTTTTTCTTTTTGTTTTCTACACCTTGCATTTTATCCGTCCGACAAACGAATCTGAAGTTATATAATCATCTTGGCAGTGTTATTTATTTTATGGTTAAATAATCTTCGAAAAATATTCAATATTGACTCAACAATTCATTTTGGAACACGTTGCGACGCGCACGGACGTAAGTTTTATTTTCTTGAGACCCAGCCGCAGTAAAATAATACATCCGTGCGCGTGCGTGTTTCAGAATACATAGTCAGAATATTTTACATTTTTTTACGATTTTTTCTATTGATTTAATAAATAACACTGCAATGTACACATAATGGTTTATAAGCGTGATCTTCGTTTTTCAGGCGGTTAGATACACGGTAAAAGTCTTTTAACAATTTTATCGACAGACAACACTCGCGTTGGAAAGCTTTTTTTTTTCGTCTATTAGACGTAATGAAAGTACGAATTTTTAAAACGTTCACTTTAATCACGAATAGATAAAACACTATTTAAGGGGACTACTAGAGCTATGTGCTGCCCCCAATTGAGTTTTTACTTCTAAAAAAAAGAAAAGACGTGCGGCCCTCGGAGACTGCCGCGGTAAAGCTAATGCATAGCATTTTTTATCAACTTATGCAATTATAAAACTAAAAAGTATCACCGCTGTGCCGGTCGGAGTGGGGGGTGTTAGGTTATTTTCGTTACGGAATTTCTGGATTCGGTCTCCACGCTCAAGGCCCGCGATAGAAGCTATGCAATAGCTTAATTTTATAATTTTATGTATTTTCTAATTTTGACTTTTGTAATTAAATTTTTCTGTTATTTTGGCAGATATGGTTACCATAGGCAACCATACTGTCAAAATCCTTATTTTCTTCTAAATTCTTTTAAATTTCGGAAATTCAAAATTGTTCGATCGTGCCTCGCTCCGAGTGTTAAGTTAGGTTATTTTCGTTACGGAATTTCTGGATTCGGTCTCCACGCTTAAGGCCCGCGATAGAAGCTATGCAATAGCTTAAAAATTTAAAAAACTAGAACAGTATCATTTTAGCAAATTACCTCTAGTATTTATTGAATAACTGTTGTTAACTGCTTATCATTCTGGCATTCTGGCAAAGCGGCCGCTATTAGAAGTAACATAGGATACTTTTAACTTTTTTGGGGTGGTGGGATCTACCTCCTAGTGGCCCACCCTGGTATCGGTAGCGGGCTCCCTTTCCGCATTTAGGCTCCACTTGGCCCATTATGCGTAGGGGGGATTAGGGTGGTTAGTCCAACCACCCCAACTCCTTCCAGCACAGAAGTCTTTTAGGACGTTCACAGGCTTCTGAAAGGGAACTCGGTGTGCCGAGGATAGATGCCAGGTGGGTGGCTACCCCTGTGCATTCCAAATCACATGGGCAGACGATTCTGCCTGTTCCAGGCAGCCTCTACATATGGGGCTGTCTGTGGCACCAATGGTGAAGAGATGATTGTTTAGGGGGATATGTCCAGTCAGTGATCCCACTACTCTTCGAAGGTCACTTCTGTTTAGGGTGATTAAGTTGCTAGTCAGACGCGGTGAAAGAGCCGGTACGGCCTCTCTGGACTATCTGCAGTTGCTGATATTGGCCCAGCGGTCGTTGTGTTTGACTAGGGTTTGATGTCATGGTTTGGGTCCACCCTGGGCAACGGCATCTTTAGTTTTCTAACCAATGATGACGGCTAACAGATCCCTCTGCGGTGGTAGCCTTCGTGAGAGGCCGCCTGGATACTACCACCCTCCTGCCGGAGTCCAGCGACAAACAGTGCCTCTGTGTTCCGCTGTTGTGTGGGAGAACCGGTGGCTCTGGGTGAGTGAGCTCCATCTTAGGCTTATTCTTAGGTTGAGCATGTAGTCAAGAGCAAGCCCATTATTTATAAAAAAAATAATCTTAAAAATAAATTTTAAACTTGATTCGCGAACGTAGTTCTGGCAACAGCAAGTTTATAATAATATTAAGAATATTATGGATTCTGTATTTTTCTTACCAGATCGTGCCGGAGCAGCGCGCCTCGGTTGCTGAAAGCCTTCGGACAATTCGCACACTGGTACGGCTTCTCGCCCGTGTGTGTTCTGATGTGCATCTAAAACATAAAAAATAAATATGGACAACATCACCAATGAACGGATCAGGTAGTACAATTTTGCGGTATTTCATGACATACATAAATAAACACTAAATATTACAAATACCCAGACCCGAGAAAATGTTGAAATGCAAAATTTTTCAACATTGACCCGTCAGGGAATCGAACCCGGGACCTCGGAGCAGAGGCCTTACTCCGCAACACTTTGTCCGTATATTCGAATCCATCAGTCTCTATCACTCATACCGATGTCTTAAAGTATCTGAAAGAGACAGATATATCCGTAAATACGAGCTTCGTGTTGCAGAGTGAGGCATCCGTCCCTGTCCCTCATACCGATTTCTTAAAGTGTCTGAAAGAGACAGCTATATCCGTAAGTACGAGTTTCGTGTTGCAGAGTAAGGCATCTGTCCCTGTCACTCATACCGATTTCTTAAACTATCTGAAAGAGACAGCTATATCCGTAAGTACGAGCTTCGTGTTGCAGAGTAAGGCATCTGTCCCTGTCACTCATACCGATTTCTTAAACTACCTGAAAGAGACAGCTATATCCGTAAGTACGAGCTTCGTGTTGCAGAGTAAGGCATCTGTCCCTGTCACTCACACCGATTTCTTAAACTATCTGAAAGAGACAGCTATATCCGTAAGTACGAGCTTCGTGTTGCAGAGTAAGGCATCTGTCCCTGTCACTCATACCGATTTCTTAAACTATCTGAAAGAGACAGCTATATCCGTAAGTACGAGTTTCGTGTTGCAGAGTAAGGCATCTGTCCCTATCACTCATACCGATTTCTTAAACTATCTGAAAGAGACAGCTATATCCGTAAGTACGAGCTTCGTGTTGCAGAGTAAGGCATCTGTCCCTGTCACTCATACCGATTTCTTAAACTATCTGAAAGAGACAGCTATATCCGTAAGTACGAGCTTCGTGTTGCAGAGTAAGGCATCTGTCCCTGTCACTCATACCGATTTCTTAAACTATCTGAAAGAGACAGCTATATCCGTAAGTACGAGCTTCGTGTTGCAGAGTAAGGCATCTGTCCCTATCACTCATACCGATTTCTTAAACTATCTGAAAGAGACAGCTATATCCGTAAGTACGAGCTTCGTGTTGCAGAGTAAGGCATCTGTCCCTGTCACTCATACCGATTTCTTAAACTATCTGAAAGAGACAGCTATATCCGTAAGTACGAGCTTCGTGTTGCAGAGTAAGGCATCTGTCCCTGTCACTCATACCGATTTCTTAAACTATCTGAAAGAGACAGCTATATCCGTAAGTACGAGCTTCGTGTTGCAGAGTAAGGCATCTGTCCCTATCACTCATACCGATTTCTTAAACTATCTGAAAGAGACAGCTATATCCGTAAGTACGAGCTTCGTGTTGCAGAGTAAGGCATCTGTCCCTGTCACTCATACCGATTTCTTAAACTATCTGAAAGAGACAGCTATATCCGTAAGTACGAGCTTCGTGTTGCAGAGTAAGGCATCTGTCCCTGTCACTCATACCGATTTCTTAAACTATCTGAAAGAGACAGCTATATCCGTAAGTACGAGCTTCGTGTTGCAGAGTAAGGCATCTGTCCCTGTCACTCATACCGATTTCTTAAACTATCTGAAAGAGACAGCTATATCCGTAAGTACGAGCTTCGTGTTGCAGAGTAAGGCATCTGTCCCTGTCACTCATACCGATTTCTTAAACTATCTGAAAGAGACAGCTATATCCGTAAGTACGAGCTTCGTGTTGCAGAGTAAGGCATCTGTCCCTGTCACTCATACCGATTTCTTAAACTATCTGAAAGAGACATTTTCAGAGGCTACTTTAAGATTTTTTTCTATCGAGAAAAGTTTTTAGAATCGTGTTTTGGAAACCACCACCTGGTCAAAAATATGATCAATTACAACTACATAGAATTTGGCAACAATACTCGTACGAGCCATAGGCTTAAAGCAAAACAATCTTCATCGAGCCGAATTTGGCTCATGTCAGCGTCTTAAGCCACGAGAGCAACGGGGCGCTACAGAATGATAGTTTCATTTTTTCCACTGGCAACACACAGAATGAACGATTACAAGTTGTGATTTACAACACTTACCTGCAAATACAGCTTTAGGGTGAAAGCCTTCGGGCAATAAGTGCATTTGAACGGTTTGAGGCCCAAGTGGATTTTGCGATGGTACCATAACGCAGCATTCGACTGGGAACAAAATTAAATAATCACCGATTGATTTCACAAGTCTGTCAGTGAGAATTAAAAAAAAAAACGTATTTTTATGAAACTACAATATTAAAGGAAAACCTTGTGAACTCTCTGTGATTTTGTGTGCTCGTGTGTATGCGTGTTTCTATGCATGAGAGAGAGAGAGAGAGTGTGTATTGTGTGCTTGTGTAAGTGAGTGAATGTGTGTTTGTGTGAGTGAGAGTATGTGTGTTTGTGTAAGTGAGTGTATGTGTGTTTGTGTGAGTGAGAGTATGTGTGTTTGTGTAAGTGAGTGTATGTGTGTTTGTGTGAGTGAGAGTATGTGTGTTTGTGTGAGTGAGAGTATGTGTGTTTGTGTGAGTGAGAGTATGTGTGTTTGTGTAAGTGAGTGTATGTGTGTTTGTGTAAGTGAGTGTATGTGTGTTTGTGTGAGTGAGAGTATGTGTGTTTGTGTAAGTGAGTGAATGTGTGTTTGTGTGAGTGAGAGTATGTGTGTTTGTGTGAGTGAGAGTATGTGTGTTTGTGTGAGTGAGTGTATGTGTGTTTGTGTGAGTGAGAGTATGTGTGTTTGTGTAAGTGAGTGTATGTGTGTTTGTGTGAGTGAGAGTATGTGTGTTTGTGTAAGTGAGTGTATGTGTGTTTGTGTGAGTGAGAGTATGTGTGTTTGTGTAAGTGAGTGAATGTGTGTTTGTGTGAGTGAATGTGTTTGTGTAAGTGAGTGTATGTGTGTTTGTGTGAGTGAGAGTATGTGTGTTTGTGTAAGTGAGTGTATGAGTGTTTGTGTGCATGTGTGTAAGTGTGTAAGTGTGTATGCGTGTTTCTATGTATGAGAGAGAGAGAGAGAGAGAGTGCGTGTGTGGGAGAGTGTATATTGTGTGCTTGTGTAAGTGAGTGAATGTGAGTGTATGTGTGTTTATGTGAGTAAGTGTATGTTTGTGTAAGTGAGTGTATGTGTATTTGACGACCTCCGTGGCGGAGTGGCGTACCCACCGGTTTTCAAGGTGTCGCTTGCTCCGGGGTCCCGGGTTCGATTCCCGGACGGGCCAATGTAGAAAAAATGTGTTTTTCTACATTTTCCCGGGTCTGGGTGTTTGTGGTACCTTCGTTGTTTTTGGTTTCCAAAATACGAATGCTTTAAATAGTTATTCAAATTGGGATCAGAACAATGTATGTGATGTTGTCCACATTTATTTATTTATTATTTATTATTTGTGTAAGTGACTGTATGTGTGTTTGTGTAAGTGAGTGTATGGGTGTTTGTCTGTGTGTTAAAAAGAGAGAGAGAGAGAGTGTATGTATAATGTCAAACATACTCTGAGTTTCTTTATCTACAAATATGATTCTTACTCACAGAATAATTCTTCCCGCATAATTCGCACTGGACTTTCTTGCGTTGATCCCTTTTCTTCTTCTTCTTTTCTGTACTGTCCGTAACACCCGATGAAATGCTTGAAAAAAATAAAATTTAGCCATAAACCAAAAACATACATAAGAGGATTTATTTTTACGTAATATTATTATTTTTACCAATAATATAAACGTGAAAGTTTGTGAGTATGGATGTCTAGATGTGTTTTGCTCTTTCACGCTAAAACAACTCAACGGAACCGAATGAAATAGGAGAAGGTACGGTTCCCGTGGCAAAAGTTTATTACATAGTTTTAATGTAACGTATCTGAATGAAATTTTTTGCAAGATGTTAGTTCATTGGCTCGAATTAACATATAGGGTACTTTTTATCCTGGGAAGAAGTAGGGTTCCCGAGGGATAATTTAAATTTATAGTTTTTAATTTAATGTTACCCGCGTTCCAAGGGCATCGCACCTCCATGGCGGAGTCAAAAGTTCGCCTGCTCCGAGGTCCCAGGTTCGTTTCCCGGATGGGTCAATGAAGAAAAAAGTTTTATTGTGCCTGGTTTTTATTGGTACATTCGTTGTTTCTGATTATCACAATACAAGTGCTTTAGCTACTTACTTTGGGATCAGAAGTGAACAATATAATATTAGGGGTTAAAGTATGAAATTGCCGTTTTGTATGGACGAAATCGAGAAAAGTCATTTTTCCATACTAACAATTTTTTAGTTTTTTTAAAAACTCCTGAACCGTTTTCGATGCAATTAAAGGTGAAAGTTAGATGGTTATAAAGCTACGCATTATAGTATTTAAATTTCTGAAAATCAAAGTATATAATACAAATATACTTAATTGAAGCAAGAAGGTCAGCTGACACATTGTAAGGGGTCTTTTCAACGACTTCCTTTGAAGTAATAGGCACTAGTATTGCATTTTTTTTTTTAGTCAAAAGTTACTTTATTTAGTTTTTGATACAATACAAAAAGAATTACGCAATAATATGACTATACTTAAGAGCTATAAACAAAATAAAAAGTGGGAAAATAATCGGCAATTTCATACTTTAACCCCTATTATGAGTGTTCAAATTTATAATTGATTTTTTATTTGTTTCAAACAAATTAAATATTTCTAAAAGTTATTCTACAATAAAAATCCATACTGAGGCTCTAAATTAAGATGAATTTTTAATACCAAACAGATACAGACACAATAATATTAATATGGACTGCAGTTTCTTACATCTAAAGTCCCGCAGTGCATTGTTACACACAAAAAAAATTACCTAGGGCTCCGAGACGTGGACGGAAAGATTACATCAGCAATAATTGAATCTTCAACGTCGTCTTCTACCTCGTTTTGAGACTGCCACTCCTCCATGTACGGTATATGATCGATTTCTTGGTGTTCCACGCATTCTTCTTCTGTCTGGTATACTTTTCCACACTGTAAGACAATGTATATGTCACCGTAAAATTGTGTGATTTGTCAGTTTACAAAACAAAGTGTGAGATTAAAATCTACAATTGGGTTAGGTAAAGAAAGTTTTACAGTGATAATGCAGTCACTAGAGAGCACACATGCTACACTTTCATTGATGAGATCCCAAGAGGCTGTGGCCGAATACGGCTGGGATAATTATTAGTACTGTGACATATACACGACGATATACATGACGACCATTTGGATCAGCGGTAGTAAACGCTGCTTCTGAGCCATGGGTCGCTGGTTCGATCCCCGCACAGTACAAATATTTGTGTGCATGAATATGTCTGTTTGTACTGGTCTGGGTGTTTTCTTTATATTATAAGTATATATTTACAAAAAAAAAGTATATAAGTAAGTTTATCGGTTGTCTAGTACCCCATATAACAGGGTACTTAATAGTAGCTTAATTAGGGACAAGATGGCTCTGTGTGGCCCAGTGAGGCATGTTTTAAAAATATATTTATTTATTTATATATTTATATTTATGTTTTAAAAAATATTTATATACACCGCTGCCGTTATGTTGTCACTGTTCTGATGTAGGGGTTGAAGGCCTATAAAACCAAAGGCAAAAAAAGTAGCAGCACAGTTTAAATGTGAATAGAAAATAGCCTTTGTGGGAATATAAAAGGATTATAATAATTTTGCAGTCAACAGTAATTATTTTTTTTTTAAAAATAAATCATGCAAAGGAAATGCATAGAAGTCCTATGTAGTGATCCCATTAAACAGATTAGCACTACCTTTTCTCTGCCCATGGGTGTTATAGGCAAGGAAAATCACCTGAACAAGACAGACCACATTGCCTTGTCTCTACCATGGGCAGAACCAGCTCTCATGGTAAACCTAACTTTTATAGAGACATAATATTATTATGGTCTAGTCTTCTTATGAGTTAACAAGGATAGTCTAGTGTCAGAAATTTCTAACGGCCATTTTCAATAATCTATCTATTTTCAGTTTTGGCATATCGGAGATAGAAAACCGTTTCTATCTCTGTTTTTGCCGTCCAGAGAAACAAAGACAGAAGTTGTTTTCTATCTCCGATATTGGCCGTAAGTCACCTATTACTATACGCCATGTTGGTCTAGTGGTTTAAATACCAGGCTTATATCTCGGGTCCCGGGTTCGATCCCCGGGTCGGGCAACAAAAGATTTCGAATTTTCCAACATTGCTCGGGTTTGTGATCACCAACCCGCAATTGGCAAGCGTGGTAATTATGCCTGAACCCATCACTGCTATGGTAACTCGAATTCAATGGTAGAGGCCTTTTCCCCGCAGTGGGATGATTATAGACAGTCACTTTTAATTCATACTTCTCCACATTTATAATCGATGATAGGCGGTGGGGCTTTCTTTTGTTTAGTCCCGCGCGTTCCTAGCTGTCTTGAATGGTTCTGCTCTACATGTACTTCAAAAGTATCCTTGTCTTCAAAAGTCTCGCCGCACTCACAAGCTAGACACTGTTCCGCCACAAATGAATTTACTTCGGATTTACTCATATCTGTTTACAAAGATAATACAATGATTGTATTTTCTTGGAATTTGAGTGATAAAGATTTCAGTATACCATGTTACGAGAAGAGATTGAAGAAAAACAAATGACAAACAATGACAACTGACATTGAAGAAATGTACTACACAAATTCCGAATATGTCATTAAAAAGTTTATATTGTCTCTGGTGAATGATAAAAAACTTAAAACTTTGACCTTAATTCTAAAAACAATTTGCTAACATTAAACGCTTCACATTAAAAAACATAAAACAGACAACACTGTCTTTCAGTTAAAATAATACTTATTAACTACTTTATAATTTATTTAAATGTGATTTATTTATTTCATCTTTAGTGAAACTGGGACAAGATCTCAGCAGAGCAGAGGACGAGGAAACTACTATAAATTCCATTAAAAAAATGTTGCTAGTTGCTACATAAACGTGAACCTTTAAAAATATTACCCAGAAAACCCACGCACCCGTCAAAACTATTATTAAAAGGAAATGACTATGTGAAATCTTTGAAAATCTCGATCACAGAACTCACTAATTGATCGTAAACCGGCATTTTTTGCACTAGTAAGAACGCAAACAGTATTCACTTCGAAAACGATTCATATGTTGAAACTTTGTCTAAGCTTGTTTTAAAACTAATTTAAGGTTGTTTGCTTATACCATTACAGGGTTTTGTTACATTTATTTTGTAAACAAAATGCAATAAATAAATAAATAAATAAATAGAATAGAATAGGTTTTTATTGCAGTAAATGTGGTACAAAGAGATGAAACAAAATACATGGCTGCTCACATTTAGCCAGAAAACAATGGCATGCAACAAGTGAGAGAGATTAACAATTAAATTAAATTATTAACAAATAAAAAATAGAACAAAATAAAAGAACAACAAAAAATAATTATAGAATACAATAGGATTGATTATTAAATTAATAACAATTCATTCATTCACTCACATTTTACAATTGATAAATTCATTCACACTATAAAAACATTTCTTACTTAATAGCTGCAAAGAATATTTGAGTTTTTTTATAGGTAAGATTTTCATGTCATCTGGCAACTTATTAAATAATTTTATCGACATAAAGAAACAGTTCCTTTGGCAACCCTTAGTTGATTTGATACCTAGTTCGAAAATTACAAATCTCACCTACTTGTTGGACTTAAAGTTGAAAATCAATTTAATGGCCTTTAACTTTTTGGGTAGGTTGACCTGCCGTTGTCTGTACTATGTTGGCGAAGGAAATGCCTTTTCGATAATAGTTTAGTTGATGAAATATCACGTTTATAAACCTTGCCAATTTTTTATTCCAAACTATCGATAAATTTTGCACGTCACTATAAATCATCGGATTCGGACTTCGGATTTTCCATAGATTATTTTCGGAAGATTTGTTTGTCAGGTCAGGCAGTCTATCTAATCTGTGAAATGTGACACAGATACACAGACTAAGAACACAGATATAAAATGGCCGCTTAGGAGGTGCCATAGAAAATTAATTCTATTCGTCTTTCATTGCATTACATACATTTATCTGTGGAGAAATTTGTAGCCATGAGTGATTCGGAAGATAATCCACTTTACTGTTCGTTTGTTGGGGTACAATATCTAGTCTGTGAGTGCGGGGAGGCTTTTCAAAACGAGGAAACACTTAGAATTCATTTAGAGCAAAAGCATCCACTGAAACAAAAACTCAGCGTGCGACGTTTAAAAAAGGCTCCGCCGCCGATTACGGAATATAAATGCGGGGAGGTATGAAATTTTGAAATATTTGAGGTAAAATATCGTTTTTTTACTCATCCGATCCTTTGACGGTTAACTTCTGAATCCGTAATCCGTAAGTCTTCTCATATCAAACTAAAACAGCTGTATAAAAATATGACACATTAAATTATGTGAATTATTTCCAACTTCAGTTATAATGCTGCTTTTAAAATTTTGTAATATTCATAATTGTATTGTATGAAATAACAAATCTGTAACAAAATGAATAACCTTTACAGTTCACTATAGACCCAGTTCAGACCTAGTAATATTAAGAATAGTAGATCCACCATGCCAGATCCTTGGCATTGCATAGTTCCACTTCACGGAGAACCCTATCAATCATTAAGTTACGTCAGTGATGATTGGTGCAGGCATAATGACCATGTAATTAAACAGCTGTTTCATCTTAACTGTTTGTCAAACATCTGTAAAGACTTTTTTTGCTGTACATAAGAATATGCTTGAAAAATTGACACCTGCGATGCAGTGTCTCGGTGGCTAAATGATAAAGCGCCATACCCGGTATGCGAGGAGATGCGGGTCGGAGTCCCGTCTGAGACATATTTTTCAAGTTTATATACTGATATGACCATGTTTGCTGAATGCTAGTTCATGATCACAAACTTGAGCAAAACTTTTGCTTGACCGGGTAATTGAACCTAGGTCCTTAAAATCTTGTCTCATCCTTAAAAACAGGACATTGTTCATGATATAATGAGAATATAATTAACTTTTTAGTGCGGTCAGATATACGATACGGAGGAAGAATGTATGAACCATCAAGAGGTGGATCATATACCGTATATGGAGGAGATGGAGTACGAACTGGAGGATCCGATGATTCCAGATATTGTAATACCTTCCACATCTGCGAGGTCCCAAGGGTAAGGTTTATTTGAGGGAGAAGCTTTTTAAATACTTTAAATAAATGGTTCTGTATATAATGATTTTTTAATTTGTATGAATATAATTTCGTCACTTAAGTTCTAACATCGCCGATGTCAAAATTCGAAACTTTTCAGGAAAGCAAACACAATAATTTATTTTGGATATAATAACCTTATAGAGTTAAGTTTATTTAATATATGATTAAAAGTACTGTGTCATTCACGCAAACGCAAATTTCAAAATAGGAAATATCCTATTTTGAAATTTGATGTATTTGATATGCGTTACTTAGTCGAAATATAACTACCGTTGTGTTAGAACTTAAGCGACGATTTTTAAAATATGAATCTTTTTTCCTTATAATTTTACTAATGCAAAACAGGTAATATGCCACCAATTTACAATTAAATGCAAGTTAAGCTGTAAATAGAGATATATAAATATATTTTTGGCCTTTATTCAGAATACTTTATTAAATATTCTATTTTGAGCAGTGATTGATTCCGTGTGCTTTCGTGCAAAGCCTTCTCCTCTATGAGAAAATCTCTTGAGTGTTTTACATTGACTCTAACCTCGGGAAGGGCCCTCGGAGCAGGCTACATCTTGAAAACCGGTGTGTACGCCATTACGCCACGGAGGTCATCGGTGGATATATGTTACTAGCTGTTGCCCGCGACTTCGTCCGCGTCAATTTCTGTTATAATGAACGCGCAACACAAAAATAATTTTTCAAATCGAACCAGTACTTCTTGATATTAGCGAGTTCTAACAAACAAACTCTTCATCTTTATAATATTTGATATATCTATTCAGTTGTACACATGAACATTGTTTTTTCACCAGCACGCTAGAACAAATGGTGGTAACGGCTGAGCCCACTCTACGTGTACAGAGCTTGCCGTCCACGAGACATGTAGCGTCTTCCGAGAAGAAGAAACGTACTCCAAGGAAGAAGAGGGCATACAAACATCAGAATGTGCAGTGCGAAACGTGCGGGAAGAAATATGCTGTGAGTAATTTGATGTTTAATTGGACATATTCCGCTTAGAGCACCCGCCCGAATAGCAGCTGCGCGAATAGCACCTGACCTAGTCCACGAAGAGCACCTATCGATATTTGGTGCTCTTCGTGGATTCAAGTTTCTTTTTATATTTTTGTCCAAGAACAGTACCTACAACACAGTGGCCTATAGTCCATAAAATATAGCTTGATTTGAATGACACCTGTCAAACTGAGGTGACTAGTGATAGGACTGACTCGACTGATCAAACGAAAAAAAACAGATAAGGCATATAAAATTCGCTAATACTGTATTATATAATTTTTGGAAAGTGTTTTTTCTGATTGTTAACTATAAAATAAATAAATAAATAATTTAAGCAATGATTTAAAATAATAAATAAATCCTTGTTACAGTCAAATGCAGCGATGCGCTACCATCAGAGAGTGCACACCGGAGTAAGGCCTTACAAGTGCATGTTCTGTCCGAAGTCCTTCACAATGTCCCTGTTCTTGCAGGTAAATTGATTTAATTTACTTAATTTTTATACAGGGTGTAACAAAAAGCTTAAAGAAGCCTTAAACCTCGCATTCAGTTCTTCTAACCAAATCGTATGTAAGAATAATAATCGCTAGCAAAAAACTTTTTTTAGGCATTAAAATAAATCAAGTATTTATTGCCCGCAATGTATAGCGCGCACGAAGCGCTGCAGACTTCACACAATATGGGGGCTATCGCTAGTGAATTTGCCACTAGAGGCGCTTGAGTCGCGTGAGGTCCAATAACATTCAGTTTTCACTGGTTTTAGCGGGCTTCGTTGCATAAATTATAATTTCTTTAATTTACCTGCTCGAAAGTGATCTCCTTCGTAAAATTATCGCCAATATGGTTTATTTGGCGATTGATGTGAACGCTTTGAAAGCGGAATTAAGAAAAAGCGGAAAAATATGCGGCCCCAAAGAGCAACTATTTCAGAAGTTAGTTTGTTGATATGAAGATAGTTAATTTATAAATATAATTTATAAATTAACTATAATGATATTATAATTGCAATTTAATTGCTAAAAAATATCAAATAAAGTATATAAATAGCTGTTTCATCTTAACTGACGTCAAACATCTGCAAAGATGTTTCTTTCAGGTGTTAAGGGTGCAAACTCGTAACATTTGATGAAGCGACGTTGGCTTACAGCGTTAAGAATATGCTTGATAAATTCGCGCTGTGTCGCAGGGTCTCGGTGGCTTAATGGTATAGCGCCATCCCGGCATGAGACGGAGATGCGGGTTCGAGTCCCGCCTGAGACATAATTTTTCAAGTTTTATAAATATTAAACTTTAATTAGATTCAAGATTTAAAACTTTGTTTCGGCGCCGATCTTATAAAGTCGCCTTTGAGAGTAATACCTCTGAACCTCAGTCTACAGTGGCGCCATGGTGAGCAAAGAAACGGTTGTTATGAAAAAGTTCTAAAAATTGTCATCAAATGTTTCTAAAGAAAAAAAGTTAAGTAACAAACAAACAGAAGATTTTCACTTTGACCCTCAATATCTCAGTAACTATTCATTTCCCAGGTATGGTGTCTTGGAAAATAATGATCGTACAAATGGGTAGACTACGTAACGTAGTATTCGGCTTCGTTAAGCCTTTTGTTACACCCTGTATGTATTTATAATTATAATAATAATACATACATACACTCACGCCTTTTTCCCGGAGGGGTAGGCAGAGACCACATCTTTCCACTTGCTACGATCCTTACAGACTACTTTCGCTTCATCCACATTCATTAATCTTTTCATACACGCTCGCCGGTTTAGGGTACTCTTGACCTGACCTTTCTTTAGAACTTCCCCGATTTGATCAAGATAAGTTCGTCGAGGCCTTCCCCTTCCAACATTTCCATTCATACTCGCCATATATATCTTTTTAGTCAATCTGCTTTCATTCATCCTCTCAACATGTCCAAACCATTTAAGCATTCCTTTTTCAATACTGGTCACTACATCCTCTTTTACACCACATCGATCCCTTATCACACTATTTTTAATCCTGTCACTCAGATTGACTCCAATCATACTATTAAGGTGTAAAATTTCTGTATACGTATTATCTTTGGCTTACGGAAGTATGATCACGTTTACATGTTCCGAGCTCAGCTTAACTGGCTCCCTATTCGTCTCCGTCGTGATCTGCATGTTCTTTCATTACTATACTCTGTATTATTTAACCCGCGGACTCCTTGCTATCTCAAAGAACGTTATAAATTCTTGCAGCCGACCAGTGGTCCAGATAATTTGCGCTCGGGTCGTAAACTATTACTATCTTTCCCTTCCCATTCTTCACAGTTCTACTCACAATCCTTCACTGTTCAGTCTGTCCGCTTATGGAATTCTATACCATTAACTATGAGACAATCCGAGTCACTTCCTATTTTCAAGACCAGGGTCAAAACACTTTTCCTGTCGCGATCGCAGCATTAGGTTAGCCATGTCGGTTCGTGTATGTGTGGATGGTTATTTTTATTTATCATTATTTAAAATATTATACTGTTCTTTAGGTAGGTGTATGTATTTTAAGTAGGTATATTATTTTGTATTATGTGTATTGTATATTAGGTATTGATATGTAGGTATATGTGTATTGTATTTTAGTAACATGTATGTTATTGTATCTGTTATACATCGCTTGTCTTGCACAGTGCCACCCCTACTCTACTAAAACTTAATTTCCTCTACCCAAAGGTTGTATGGTAGAGATCGCTTAAAGCGATAAGGCCGCCTATTTGTACATTTTCTCTTCTTTGTAATTTATTTGTTTTCTTTTATTTTGTGCAATAAAGTGTTATCTATCTATCTAAGGTAATTTAACTTTTTGACTAATTTTGGTTTCAGTAAAAATTTTATGATTTAATCTCTTAATTTAAAATGACACTTAAATAACGATTTAAATCACTGGTTTGCTTCAAGTTTGGTATCAGTATATAAACTTGAAAAATTATGTCTAAGGCGGGACTCGTACCCGCATCTCCTCGCATGCCGGGTGGGCGCTATACCATTAAGCCACCGAGACACCGCGACACACGCTATAAGCCAGCGATGTCTCATCAAATGTTAGGATTAGATGCGGGTTCGAGTCCCGCCTGAGATATAATTTTTCATGTTTATATACTGATATTATAATTGCAATTGAGTTGCTAAAATATCAAATAAAGTATTTAAATATGGTATTTGTAAGATATTGTTATCTCAACAGGTACACATAAGGACGCACACAGGAGAGAAGCCCTACCACTGCGAGAGTTGCCCGAAGGTGTTCAGTAATCGGGCCGCCCTACTGAGGCACGACCGGGTGAGTTTGCACACAATTTTCAATTACTTCACATAGGCATGTAATAATAGTTATTGTACATACAATCGAATGGACGAGCATACTCGCCGATTCGTGGGTGGGACCTGGAGTCCTGAAATACAGGGTAGCCTTAGTTTGGGCTCCAGTTCACACATTACCTATATTGTTCCATGCATACTCAATTTGATCTGTAACCTGTATTTTGATTTTGTGTGAAAAAATAAATACATTTTTATTTTTATTTATTATTTTTAGTAAAGAAAGAAAGAACGAAAAATTATTTAAAGAAAGAAACATTTTTATTTAACACACATCTGATAAACAATTACACAGAAACATTACAAGTGAAAAGGTGTCAATTCCCGCTCAAGCGTGGTGATTATGCCAGCACACCCATCATTGCTGTGGTAACTTGAATTCAATGATGGAGGCCTTTTCCCTGCAGTGGGGTGATTATAGGCTGTTACTTACAATTCCCGCTCAGCATATATCGTGGCAGCTTAAGGCGTGCCACGACGCTGGTATTCTGCGGGAGCCTAGAATTTAAATAATTTAAATAAAAAATAGACAAAAACAGTTAAAAAAAATACACAACACTACAGTCGAGCCGAATCCTAAAGTTACGTATGACAGCTCAACCACAGGTCGCTATAACCTTGTTACGTCGTCATCTTTTCAAATCAGAATTCAGAAATACCATATCTCTCTAACTAATTACAAACAAAAGATATACATTATGATAACACAAACCTAAAAAAATTGTTTCCTAATATTATTATCATTTTAAATGCTAGAAAACATTTAATTACGTATACTGTAATACGCTCCTGCAAGGTTATATCGTTCGGACGCATATATTTTTAATTGCTAGTGATGTCATCTCAAATAACAGTATAGTACAATGGTAGTAAATAATCCTGACAATATTGAAAATAATAGTATTACTTGTTTTTACATTTGATTTGCCTTTTTATTGAAAACTAGCTGTTGCCCGCGACTTCGTCCGCGTCAATTTCTGTTATAATGAACGTGATTATTTTAGCAACATTTTTCACTGATGCTTCGCTCCTATTGGTCGCAGCGTGATGTTATATAGCCTAAAACCTTCCTCGATAAATGGACTATCCAACACAAAAAAAAATAATTTCAAATCGAACCAGTACTTCCGGATATTAGCGCGTTCAAACAAACAAACAAATAATAAGTAAAACTAGTTAAATTAATTAAACTATGTTCTATGTTAATCTTTGGGGAATTTCCGTTCATATCAATACAATTATAAACGCAATAATTTTCAACCAATGTATTGATGATAGACAGTTTGCAACTTTAATGAAGTTTAGCAAAATCATTTCATTATTTAAATCCAGCGAGATTTCTATAAATGCTTTCTTGTTTTTTATATTATAATATATGGTTGACATCAGTTGTTTTTTTTTTAATATAAATTTGTTAGCATAAGGTAAAAATAGAGACTCTGGTATGTATTATGGACATACTGGGACATGGACATTCTGGGATTTAGACATTTTGGGAAATGGTCATTCTGGGATATGGAATTTGTTATTCCATGCAACGACAAAAAAACTTATAATGACAACATCAATGAGACTATACGTAAAATAATAAATTGGTCGCACAGGAATAATCTTAAGGTAAATTAAGTAAAACGACATTTATACAATTCTGTAACAAAAATGGGAACAAACACTCCCTACGGGTTTTTTCTGGAGAAAATCCGATCAAAGAATCTGTGAACGCATTATTCTTAGGTATCGTAATTGACGACAGCCTCTCATGGGTGGAACATATAAATAGACTCTGTAATAAGTTAAATTCTTTTGCGTATGATCTATGGCGACTTACACGAGTCAGTGAGATGAGTGCTGCAATTCAGGCATACCACGGATATGTACGTTCCTTGCTAAAGTATGGTATTATTCTCTGGGGAAACTCTTATCACATCAACAGAGTATTCATAGCCCAGAAACAATGCATACGAGCTATCTGTAATGTCGACAGTATGACATCTTGTAGATCTCTATTTAAGAAGCTTGGATTACTAACCGTTCCTTGCATATATATTTTTGAAATATTATGTGTATTCGTTAAAAGAAATTCAAATTTGTTCATCACAAAAAAAGGAGTTCTGTAAATTTAATACAAGGTATCCCAACAAACTTGTTTTACCTGTGAAAACTACAACTCTTTACAGTAGGAGCACGTATTGCATGGCCATAAAAAAATTTAACCAATTAAATGACGACATGAAAGTGCTACCCCTCAACAGATTTAAATTTTCTCTCAAAAGGTGGTTAGTTGAAAGTTGTTTTTATTCAATGAACGAATTTTTTGAGACTTTTAAAGCCCGGATGTTGTAACCCACGTAATTTTAAATTAAGACTTTATGATGTGACATTAAATTTTTAAATTAATTGTATATTTTTGCATGCCATTTTATGGTAAAATGTGTGATCTTAAATTGTATTTAAATTGTAACATCTCTGTACCACATTTAAGCGAAATAAAAATTCTGATTCTGATTCTGGAATATGGACTTTTTGCACCCTCTGGACATTTTGGGATTTGGACATTATGAACCGAAAGGGTTGAATAAACGCAATCACCTGAAAATTTTGAAAATAAAATGTTTCATGGATCTATCTATGTTAGATAAAATATTATGACTTTCACGGCTTATTTCTTAAGAACCATGTTACCTGATAAATATGTTTGAAACATTATTTTTTTCTTTTCTTTTGACACCAAAATCGCAGAAAATCTTAGAATTGGATTTATCCAAGTTTGAAGTTGGTTGACTCATTTATACTTAAAGGTCATCCATAAATTACCTCACACGATTATTAAGATTTTCGGACCCCCCCCCCTCCCCTCTTGTTACGCATTTTTACAAAGATTCCCATACTATTTTGCCCAATTGGGACGTGTGAAAGCGCCTCCTGGGGCCTGTTTGCAGAAATAAAACTGGTTTTGATTTTAACAATGTCAGCTCCCCCTTAATGTGTGACGTAATATGTAGACAACCCCTTTTGAATTTCTTCTCCCAGGTCCACACGGGCGTGAAGCCCTACCAGTGCCCCAGCTGTGGGAAGTGCTTCACGCAATCCAACTCGCTGAAGCTCCACTTTCACACCGTGCACCTGAAGTTGCCCGCACCTTACAAGTCCAAACGACGCCGGGCGGAAAGCCAAGCGCGCGCCGACCAGAAGGATAGGGGAGAAGAGGCGGAGGTGAGCCGGTACTAATCTATACAGGGTGAAATTTTAACCACCTTCCAAATTTTAATATATCAATCTACGAGACAAAAAATAAATGACGTATTTTTTTTTTGGTATAGCCCAGTACAAAAATGTCAAGATAAAGCACTAAGAAAATGTCCGCCAAAAATCTAAAATTTTGATACGGCCGCCTAGCAACACTTTACGCAATGCACATCACATTCATTCATTACGATACTAATCATAAGTTTTTGATTTTCCCTTTATACCTAAACAGGCCTAAAACTGTAAATATTTAAAACTTTATTGCGAAAAATATTTCCGGGTGAAAGCTTGATTTACATTTTTTACTTCATAAATGTGCTCTAAATGCGATACTGAACGCCTACAAAAATTTTGGAAAGTGGTTTATATTTCATCCTGTATATGTATCTATATTAAGGATGGGCCGACTACATAGTTTGTAATCGGTGACTAGTCGGCGACTATTCGGTAAATTATGCCGATTATAATCGGCGTATAACAAAAATATCGTTTGTTTTTTTCACAAATCTGTTGTTACAGAGAACGAAGCGGCACTGAGCACTCTTTTTCGTATCTGAGCTTTATTCTCGTCGCAAATGATGGGAGTTTTATTTTTTATCGAATATTTCCTACTACAATATGTAAAACGTATTTTGGTTTGAAATTCTTTACAGAATTGATAAAACCAGTGTTTTGAACTAAAGATAATAAATTAAAGGTTTTGTTATCTAACGCAATTATCTTTCATATTGCAATCTCTTGATCGTGAGTCCTGAAGAGACCACTGCACCGTTAAACTTTTTTGTAAACTTCGTTGTTTTTGTATTTCCCGCCGGAATGTGTGACACGTGCGACAAGTAGGTATTTGAATGATCGGCACTGCCGATTAGTCGGCTAGTCGATTAATCGGCAAATACTATTAGTCGACCCATCACTAAGTACTAATTTGTTTTCAGGGCCTCATTCCATGTCCATAAAAATTTTTAGTAACTCCCAGCGTCAATAAATATACACGCATTTTAAACCACATGGATAACGAAGCCCTCGTTATTTAACCATTATGTATAACATCATGGCAGTTGTATTTAATCTACCAATAAAAATGTTTTTTGAAAAATGATAATTATTTATTCAGACTTTTAATTTTGTAACACGCTGTGACGCGCACAGACGTATTATTTTGCAGCGGCGGGGGTGTCGGGTGAATGGACCTTACACAGCTACGTCCATGCGCGTCACAGCGTGTTTCTGAAATAAATAGATTGACCAATATTTTATACTAGCTGTTCCCCGCGACTTCGTCCGCGTCAATTTCCGTTACTATGATCGCGATTATTTTTGCAACATTTTTCACTGATGCGTCACTCCTATTGGTCGCAGCGTGATGTTATATAGCCTAAAGCCTTCCTCGATAAACGGACTATCCAACACAAAAAGATTTTTTTCAAATCGGACCAGTACTTCCTGAGATTAGCGCGTTCAAACAAACAACAAACTCTTCAGCTTTATAATATTAGTATAGATTAAAACAAAAATGTAAAGAAATGAAAATAACACTGCCAAGATGTTGTACATAATGGTAACATAACGCGGGCTTCGTTTTACAGGTGGTTGAAATTGCACCTTGTATAATAACTAAACATGTATTAACAAACTAGCGGACCCGACAGACGTTGTCCTGTCTTAACTATGAATATTGATTTTGAATAATAATAGGGGTTAAAGTATGAAATTGCCGATTATTTTCCCACTTTTTATTTTGTTTATAGCTCTTAAGTATATTCATATTATTGCGTCATTCTTTTTGTATTGTATCAAAAACTAAATAAAGTAACTTTTGACTAAAAAAAAATGCAATACTAGTGCCTATTACTTCAAAGGAAGTCGTTGAAAAGATCCCTTACAATGTGTCAGTTGACCTTGTTGCTTCAATTAAGTATATTTCTATTATATACTTTGATTTTCAGAAATTTAAATACTATAATGTGTAGCTTTATAACCATCTAACTTTCACCTTTAATTGCATCGAAAACGGTTCAGGCGTTTTTAAAAAAACTAAAAAATTGTTAGTATGGAAAAATGACTTTTCTCGATTTCGTCCATACAAAACGGCAATTTCATACTTTAACCCCTAATAATTTGTATAATGTAAGTATTTAAACTTGAAAAATTATGTCTCAGGCGGGACTCGAACTCGCATATCGGGCGCGGCGCTTTACCATTTCAGCCACCGAGACACTAAGTCAAAGGCGTCAATTTTTCAAACATATTCTTATCGCTGTAAGCCAGCGTTGTTTCATCATATTTTAGGAGATTTGCACTTATAACACTCGAAAGAAACATCTTTGCAGATGTTTGACAGTCAGTTAACATGAAACAGCTATTTGAATACTTAATATGATATTTAAGCAATTTAATTGCAATTATATTATCAGTATTCAAACTGAATTATTACAGATTCAATTGCTAACAGAAGAGGAGAGCGCCCCACGTAAGGTCTACTACGAGATCAAAACGCCCGCTGGACGCTTGATCAGTTTGTCCACGATAGTTCCTAAGAGGGTGAAGCAAGAGGTAATAGGGGTTAAAGTATGAAATTGCCGATTATTTTCCCACTTTTTATTTTGTTTATAGCTCTTAAGTATTTTCATATTACTGCGTAATTCTTTTTGTATTGTATCAAAAACTAAATAAAGTACCTTTGACTAAAAACAAAATGCAATACTAGTGCCTATTACTTCAAAGGAAGTCGTTGAATAGACCCCTTACAATGTGTCAGCTGACCTTCTTGCTTCAATTAAGTATATTTGTATTATATACTTTGATTTTCAGAAATTTAAATACTATAATGCGTAGCTCTATAACCATCTAACTTTCACCTTTAATTGCATCGAAAACAGTTCTAAAAAAACTAAAAAATTGTTAGTATGGAAAAATGACTTTTCTCGATTTCGTCCATACGAAACGGCAATTTCATACTTTAACCCCTAATATATATATTTTATTATAACTAGCTGACCTTAGCGTGCGTAATTTTCCTTTTTAGCCTCAATGCCTGATAGGTAGAAACGAGCAAAAATATGTACACTCGAAATTGCTATAGCAATATGCTCAGCTACTATAGTCCATAAAATATAGTATGATTAGAATGACACCTGTCAAACTGAGGTGACTAGTGCTGGGACTGACTCGACTGATCAAACAAAAAAAAACAGTTATGGTGAATAAAATAAAAGAAAATAAGATATATTAAGATTTAACAGTAAGTCAATATCGTGATCATTATTAGAATCAATCAGATTTTTTTCTATCGCATATAGAATCTAATAAATTTGAAATTTTTTCGTATACTAATTGCAATTTGATGTTCTTAGCATCAACCAATGCTCATTAAATCATTTGTAACATTTATGTTAAATTACTTCGATTTTGAAATATTGTTAGTCTGTCGATTTCGATTTGTCCAGTTTACGTCATCACTAGCGATTATGAATAATGGCGTAACCTTGTAAAGACGTCTTTTAGAGTTAGTTGTAATATTTGTGACTGGATTATTTTAATGTTTTAAACTTTAAATATCTATTTTATATAATTAAATTGATTAATATGTACAGCAATTTATAAAAAAATATTCTTAACATGCCAGTTAACAATATTTTTTAGTGTGCAAATGTGTTTCACTTGTGTGACGCTGGTACAAAGTTACGTCGTCTCTTTCAGTGAGAACTGTCATTATAATCAAGCTATATTTTAAGGACTATAAGTGAGGGTAGATTGATCGATACTTCACTTCCATGATAGCTTGAGGTACGCAGTTTTAAAAGCTTGACGGCACCAAACGGGAAATTTTGGCCGATAGATAATTCATCGATTCCACGCACTTACGGCCGGTCCCAATAACCTATCTATCTTCAGTTTTGGCATATCGGAGATAGAAAACATCTTCTGTCTCTGATTTTGCCGTCCAGAGAAACAAAGACAGAAGTTGTTTTCTATCCCCGATATGCCAAAACTGAAGATAGATAGGTTATTGGGACCGGCCGTAAAGGTATCACAGATAGGTGATCGGCCATCGAGACATCAGGATGGCCGCTCACGCTTATATGTTATTTTTCTGCTAAGATGTGATGGCACCAATTGGCTACTTGTAGGAACCAAAAAAGAAACAATTGGGCTACAATTATTAGTCATAATTCCAACAATAAATACGTCTAGTGACCGGCCATCCTGACGCTAACAAATAATGTGCAATAAAAAAATAATGCGCCAATAAATTGAGTTAAATAACTATCCTATCTTTAAGTTGGATCAAACTGCACACAGTGTACAAAATTTGATTAAAATCAGTTGAATAGTTTAGGATTCCATCGTGGACAAACAACGTGACACGAAATTTTTATATATTAAGAAATATTGATGAACAGATAGTTTAATTTTAATGATTCTGATAATTATCTCACCAGGCTTTGGTGTCGGTCAAGCAAGAGCAAACGCAAGAGACGTCTGAACAAGTGGAGATCAAGGAGGAAGTGTTTTATTACAGCGTGAAGCCTGAGGCCATAGAAGACGACGTGGCCTACGAGATTGTCTACGAATAGAAACTGTTTTAGTTTTACAAGAAACCTATAGGAATTAGGGACTTGTATGATTATAAATTATTTTAATATGTTAACGCATTTAGAAATTTCCGAGGTTTTCCAAATCTGTTCGCTATTCATTCAGTTTGCTTTATGTTAACCTTTTTTTGTGTAAAAACAGGCTACACATACATAGGGTATCTCAACGACGTTGACACAGATGAGTTTAAAAATGAAAATTCATACCTGAAAAAGTAGAACATTTAAAGCTATAATTTCGCTCAATATATTACATTATGTTGAACAATATAGTGTTAGACGTAGAAAAGGTTAACACAATACAAACGGAAATAAGGATGCTAAACTTGATTTAAATGTGTATGCACCGTGCTTTTTATACCAGCTTACAAACGAAGCCTACCTACGTTATATAACCATTATGTAGGTATAACAAACATCATAGCAGTTATTTTTGTTTATTAGAAATTATCTTTGAAAAGAGCATAATGTTGATTCAGACTTCATTTTGAAACACGATGTGACGCGCACGGACGGTTTTGCAGCGGCCGGGGCCAGCGTGAATGAACCTTACACAGATATGTCCGTGCGCGTCACAGTGTTTCAAATTGAATCGTCTGTTTCATTATTTTATGTTTTTCTAAAATTATTTATAAAATAAAAATAGCACTGCCAAGATGTTATACATAATGGTCACATAAGGTAGGCTTCGTTTGTCTGACGGTTCTAAAAGCACGGTGTATACAGGATGAAATTTTAACCACTTTCCAAAATTTTTATAAGCGTTCAGTATCGTATTTAGAGCCTATTTATGAAGTAAAAAATGTAAATCCAGTCGTCACCTAAAAATATTTTTCGCGATATAGTTTTCAATTTTTACGTTCCTAGACCTGTTGAGGTATAAAGAGACAATCAAAAACTTATGAATAGTATCGTAATGAATGAATGAGATGCGCAAAGCGTAAAAAAGTATTGCTAGGAGGCCGTATCAACAATTTTCGATTTTTGGCGTACATTTTCTAAGTGCTTTATCTTGACATTTTTGTACTGGGCTATACCAAAAGAAAAATTCGTCATTTGTTTTTTGTCTCGTAGATTGATATATTAAAATTTCACCCTGTATAGTTTCAGAGGTTATACAACTGCTGGGAACGGATTCCGGGATTATCTCCAGTAATAAATCCCAGGATTTTTCCAAATGTTTAGTAAATTTTAACAGAATCCACTTGTAACTTATTTGGATTGTATATGATTTTAGTTAATATTGCCTTACTGTTGCGGTGTACCAACATAAATATATGTAAATAAAAGTTAGTCATGGAAATAAATAGTATTTAATAATTAATGTTTTTTTTATTAATTTCAATTTTATGATTTCAGAACGGTATTATTAAAACAACTAAAAAACTTAAAAAAATAAAATAAAATAACTAAAGTATAATAGTAAAATGAGTCTCTTTAGGTAAGGTTCCGAAGATACCGGCAGCTTTACCCCTTCGAATAGCTAGACTAATTCTTTGTCCGAGGTAGCTGCCAGCTCTTCGGTCTCCTGTGATGTCGACTAACCTTTTTGCTATTTCCTTGAAAAGCCTTATAGCGCTAGGACCCCACGGACCAAGGGTCTCGACACCGAATGGGACAAAATCATATTCGGAGCCTAGACCCCTGTATTTGCATGCTTCAGCTTTTTCGGCCGCTTCACAAGCCGCACCAGCTCTTTTTTTATTTATATATTATTGCCATATAAAGGTGGTGTGGCCGTTACATAATAAGGCCTAGAGATTATTCTCTATAGTCTTAGGTTTATTTTTGTTAACGCCCAGTTGGTCTAGTGGTTTAAATACCAGGCCAAGATCACGGGATCATGGGTTCGATCCCCGGCTTGGTCAACAAGTTTCGAATTTTCGAAGGTTTGTGATCACCAACCCGCATTCAGCAAGCGTGGTGATTACGCCTGTACCCATCATTGCTGTGGTGACTTGAATACAATGATGGAGGCCTGCGCCCTGCAGTGAGATGATTATAGGCGGTTATTTTTCTTGTATTTACCCTTTCAACAATGATATTTAAAAAGTATAGATAGGTTATGCCCTTACAAAACTATCGAAATATATGTGCCGCTTGCGAACAACTGCACACATGCGTAATTCTTATTTTGTCCTTGTCATACTCGTGAAAAGAACAATTACTTTCTCTTTCATGGATTCGAAAAGACGTCACAATTGTGACGTTTTAGGGACGCATATTGAGAGCGCATGTAACATATCTATTACTTTTTAAATATCATTGCCTTTCAACTATAATTTCTTATACATAAGACGAATCATTTTCGGATTTGGCCACACGGCTAGTCCGGCCGGTTGGCGGCGTTCGTAGAATGAGCTGATAATACCTATAGTGGAATGTAACGCAAGCGATGCTACCCATTTGTAATTTTTAGTGTGCTATATTTTGGTATGACGAACAGTGTTTTGCAAGTGAGTAAGCAAAAGTTTTGCTGTGTGCTTGCCCGGGAGGCCATTCTTAATTCTTAATACCCAATATTGCACCTGTTAGCTGCCGGACAGTCATATAATGACTACCTACATTTAAAATTGTTAATTTCCCATGTAAGTGACTGTATGGTTTTTTATGAGAAAAAAATATTCTTTAACCTTAACCTTATTTGACGCATACCGTTATAACGTAACAGAATATCTGGGGTACCCTTGAAGAGGAATACCCTCAGAAACCTAGGTTCTGCTACGCTACAAAAGAAAATTTGGAAAGAGAGAAGTTAATGGGAACCTACCTCCCTATAATTATTCCCTAAGAGTTAAATAAAATACAAGACAAGATATAAATTAAATATATTAAAATTAAAAGTATGATAAAATATATATACGTAACTTAAATTTACACGTGTAAGTCCAATTAGTGGTTTGATAAATAGAGGTGGCCCGGCGGTCGACCACGCCAGGATCCAACTGCGCAGCGGAGGTGAGATAGTCCGGCGATCTGCCTGATCCAACCGAAATGATGGAGATGGCCCGGCGGTCTACGTGACCGCCAGGATCCAACAGCACTAGATGGAGAAGGCCCAGCGGTCTACGTGACCGTACCAGGGTCCAGGAGTAATGAATAAATAGTGACCAAGATAATTTTCTCAATAATAATATTAAGTTCACAACAATAGAATAAGAAGAAGTAATCCTTTCTTGACATAAAAACGTCTATTTATATCAAAATTGATGGAGCCATAATTTATTTTTAAACATTTCAAAATTATAGCTATATTTACATAAGCAGTTATAAAAATTACATAAAGAAGGTAAGTTTAATATAAAATTGGCCAAAATACAATATCTCCTAACCGAAATTTAGATGAAATTTACATAATTAAAAAATATATATCATTTGACAAGGTGGTTGCCAGTGGTAACGATGTCTGTCAAAATAACAAGAAAATTTTAATATTAGTGTCAAAATTAGTAAACAAAAAAAATTACAAGAAATTATAAGTTATATGATAAAAATAAGAGAATGTATTTAATGAGATGAACCAGAAACAAATGGTAAGGTATTTACATATGTTAAAAGGTATCTACATACCACATATTCCCCAAAAATAGTAAAAAAAAATTTTCGACTACTTAAGGGATTTTTTTTTATGAGTACACAGAAATTTAGAGGTTGAGAATGTGTTCCAAAATCTTTCATACAATCTTTCAAAATCTTTCATACGACCTTTCATACATTAGGGTAAGGGTTCACGATTTCAGAAAATCCATGACCCAAACTCAATTGGATACACATTCGCTCTAAGGGCATGGGACACGATAGGCTTATTTAGTTTAAAGAGGTGTTGCGATCCGCACCTCTGTATTGAAACAAGGTAGAGAAGGTAGAAAAGGAGAGCTTAAAAAAGGGCTCAAAGAAGTAGAAGTGGAGCTAAAGGACTCAGTAGTGCTTGGGAACACCTAGGGTTCCCAAACAAGAGAAAAGTTACGAATGGTGTCAGAAAGTGACAGATCCATCCGGCATAAAGGCTTTTTTAAATATAGGGTGAGTTATGCACCGCTCACGAAAAAAATATTTACAAAGAAGGGAAAGGGAGAGAAAAAAAATGATTGGGAAAGGGGTATTTACAAGGCCGAAAAGGTTTATGAATGGAAGATGAATGACATGAGATAAAAAGAATTAAACATTAGTAACAAGTTAAAAAAAAGAACAAGAAAGTAAAATAAAATTATACAGTATATACAAATTAATATAAAAAATAGTTAGGGAATCATTACAGAAAGTATAGGAACCAGAAAAAAATTTGGAATAACGACTGAGACTGCCAAAATATAAAGAGTGTATGAATGAAAATCCGAAAGAGTGTGTGTAATAATTTGGAAGAATTGTTTAGATCTTCAAGTCTTTGATATGCCATCTCCCTCTATGATTATTATTACAATCTTCGAGCAAGTAAACCAAAGGTGATAATTTTTGAATAACTTTTGCTTTGATATAACGAGGAGCCAATTTAGCTGAAAAATAGGTTCCAGCATTACTTTGTACATAATTTTTACGCCATACAGTATCACCAACATTAAATTCTTTAAATGATCGTTTCTGATCGTAATATTTAGCGTACTTTAAGTGAGCGATATGTAATGCAACTTGGACTTTATCAAAAATAGAAGATAATAATCCTAAATTTGCAGCGTAAATGTCACGAGGCAGGAAGATAAGCTCATCAAGATTTGAACATTGAGAGTAGTGAGATCCACAAGGTACAAGTTCTCTACCAAAAACAAGAAATGATGGAGTGAAGCCAGTCGAAAGATTAACAGAATTATTGATGACTAATTGAATTTTTGGTAAGTAAAGATCCCAAGATCTATGGTCATCATTGACTAATGAAGCTAATGCAGTAACGATGGTTCTGTTATACCTTTCGGTTGGGTTAATCTGTGGACAGTAATTTGGTGAATAGAAAGGAAATGGAACATTGTATTTTTCTAATAGTCTTTTAAATTCATTGGATTGAAATTGTGATCCATTATCCATAATTATAGTTTGAGGTACCCCGTGAACAAGAAAAACTGAATTTTCAAGATGTAGAATAATATTAGATGTAGTAGCTCGTTTGATAGGAAAAATTAAACAATATTTAGTAAATGTACAAGTAATTACTAAAATAAATTGATTACGACGTCTAGTCATTGGTAAAGGACCCATTAGGTCTAGAGAAATAGATTGAAATGGTCTTGAGCAAATTTTTGGTTTACCCATTGGACCAAAAGGAGAATGATTGGAATGTTTATAGGTTAGACAAGTCTCACACTTAGAAATAAAAATCGACACATCTTTAAACATACCTTTCCAATAATAGAGGAGTGATAATTTCTTATAAGTTTTAAAAATACCTACATGTGGAGTATCACTTTCTCCATGAGCTATTTTAATGAGATTTAACCTTTCAGACGGAGGAGGAACTTGTTTCCAAGCAAAATCATCAATGAGAGGATAAGAAGCAGGAAGATGCTTATAGAGTTTATCATCAATAATTTGATAATTAGGAAAAGCATCAGGATTATTGCGACAGCTATCATAAAGTTGATTAAACTGTTCAGAAGAAGATAATGGGTTTCTAGAAATAGGTTGAACCATTTTCAAATTGTCTGAATTTCGAGATAAGAAATCTGGAACAACATTATGATTTCCTTTTTTATGTTTTAAAATCATATTAAAACAAGACAGACGAACAGACCAGCGAGCTAATCTACCAGTTGGGTTATTGAGATTCAAGAACCATTTTAAGGCTGAATGATCGGTGTACACCGTAAATTGTAAGCCGTTATCAAGGTAACAACGCCAATGTTCGAGAGCTGTAATAACAGCTAGAGTCTCACGTTCAGTAGTAGAATAATTCTGTTCGTGTTTATTAAGAGATTTGCTCATATAGGCAATTACAACTTCATTGCCATCACGAATTTGAGTCAACATTGCACCTACACCAAAATTTGAAGCATCACAATGAACAGAAAAAGGAAGTTCAAAATCAGGACAAGCAAGAACAGGAGTTGAAACTAAACAGTTTTTAAGCTGAATAAAAGCAGAATTTGCATCATCAGACCATATAAATTTAGTGACCTTTTTCTTACTAGTAGAGGTTAATTTATTTAGAGGAGCAGCAATAGAACTGAAGTTAGGGATAAACCGTCTGAACCAACTACATGTTCCAAGGAATCTTCTGACCTCTTTAGGTGAAGTAGGGATTGGGTAATCAAGAATTGGTTGAATTTTAGATGGATCAGCGCGTAAACCATGTTCATCCACAACATAACCTAGATATTTAAGCTCCTTACGGAAAAATTGACTCTTTTCATAGTTAATAGTTAAATTAGCATAAGTTAATTTTGCAAGAACTTTAAGTAATAAAGAAATATGTTCCTCAAAAGTAGAACTGACAACTACAATGTCATCTAAATAACAAAAAACTTTATTATCGAATTCAGGAGTAAATAGAGTATCCATAAGTCTTTGCTGAGTAGCTGGAGCATTAGTAAGACCAAATGGCATGACATTGAATCTATACATTCCTTTAGTGGGAACGTAGAACGCAGTTTTGTCTTTATCAAGGGGATTTAAAGGAATTTCCCAAAATGCTTTTGCAATATCGATACTGGATAAGAATTTAGCGTTCCTAAGACTGTCAAGTATTTCAGAAATGTAAGGAAGACTATAAGAGTCCTTTCGTGTTATGGAGTTTAATTTCCTACTATCAATGCAAAAACGCCACTCTCCATTCTTTTTAGGAGTAATTAAAACCGGAGATAACCAGGGGCTTTCACAACTTTCAATAACGCCAAGTTTTAGCATTTTATCGACTTCAGAAATCAGGCCTTTCTGTTTACATAAAGATAGGCGATAGCAACGCTGTTTAATAGGAAGAGCATCACCGGTATCGATACGATGCATAATGAGAGAAGTACGACCAAGTTTACCTCTATCTTCAAAAGAAATACTTTTAAAACGATTTATAATGTCTAAGGCAATATTTTTCTGATTTTCAGATAAATGGTCAATATCAAGGACCTTAGCATCGACAGTATTCAATTGAGTTTGATTATTATATATTAAATTAAGAGAAGATAGTTTAGAAGAAACGTTAAAGACTTTCCAAAAATCCCATCCTAAGATAAGCGAAGGAAAAATGTCAGGAAAAACAAAAGCCTTAATAATATGAGTTTGATTGTTAAAAGTAATTGGTAAATTGAAATATCCAAGAGATTTGGATTTTTGTCTATTAGCGACAGCAACTTGAATTGATGACTTGAATAACTTAAATCCTAACTTTAAGATGCTTAAGTGGGAATTATTGCCCAAGATAGTGATACAACTACCACTATCTAACAAGCCTGAAAAAGCTATGTCATTAATCAAGATGTTAACAAAGGGTCTTTCATAATCAACTTCTTTATCGAAAAGTACGGAAGTTGTTTTATAACAAGAAGAAAAGTTTTTAATAGTTATAAGCCAATTTTCCCAATCAAGAGGATCAAAGTAGTTATTCAAGTCAGAAGTTAGTTTTTTGTTTGACTAGAAGTTGAACAATTAGGGCAATTTATAATCTTAAAACCTTTTAAACCACAATTAAAACAAATTAAAAATCTAGGTTGAGAACAATTTCTTAAAGAGTGGTCATTAGTACGACAACGAAGGCAAAATAAATTATTATTATATTGAGGAGTATTAGAATTAGAAACTGCATTGATGGGTTTCGAATTATAATTAAATTTAGGGTTATTAGAATATTGAAAATTATTATTTGGAACAGCTTTATTAGAACTAACTTTTGAAGTAGAAGCAGTAGGAGGACGGTAAGTGAATTCAGAAACGAATGGATTATCATCAAATTTAGGTTCAACAAATTTTTTATCTCTATCAGCAGTCTTTTCAAATCTCTGACAAATATCAATTAAATTATCTATAGAAGAAATATCATTCAAAGCGATAAAAACTGAATAGCAAGGTCTAATATTCCTAAGTAAAATATTTAATTGTTCAGTTTCAGAAAGCTTATTAGTCAGACGATTAAACATACCAAACATTATAGAAACGTAAACAATAATAGATTCGTTAGGACCTTGGGTTCGTTTCCTAATGGATTGTAATAGTTGAAAATCATAATCGTGGGAACCAAAATCTTTTATCAACTTATCACGAAGATCTTTCCAATTTGAAACACAACCTCTAAGATATTGAAAACGAAACCAGTGAAGAGCATCGCCAGAGAAGAATTCAAATGCATATTTAATTAAAAGATCATCAGAGATGTGACGAGGTAAACGAAACTCTTCAAGTTTTTGAATAAAAGATCTAGGACAAGTTTTACCATTAAAGCTTAAGGATTTCAACTCTCTAGCAAAATTTGTATTACTAGCATTAAAACAGGAATTAGTAGGTTCAAGAACATTATCAATAGAGAGAACTTGAGGAGATTTGTTTTGATCACTAAATAAAGAAATAGGTTGAACTGTTGGGGATTGAGTAGTTGTTTCAAAAGGAGGTGAATCATTATCATTTGATATAAGAACATTGGGTTGCCTAAAGGAATTTGGATCTAATAGTGAATCAGGTTGTTCTTCAGTTTCAATAACTTTGTCAAAACGTTTATTTAATAGATAGAATTTAGATCTAATATTAGAACACAATTCGACATAAGGTGGAAGTGCCTTAAGACGTTCTAATCTATAATATAAGTGATTGATAAATGTTTCTGTTTTTGACAATAGAGTTTTATCTTTATGAGATTCTAGATTGATTATTTTACTTTCGATATAAGAAAGAGTATCTTCTGCTTGGTCTAAGTCATCCTTTAAAGGAAGAGGTGAGGACGTAATTTCTTCAGAGGGAATATTTAATGTTATTAATTGCTCTTTTAAAGCGGAAACAGTATTAGCAGGTGTTTCAGATCTAATCAATACTTCATATTGAAGTTCATTCTTATTAAGAAGGTTAAATTTTATTAATCTATCCATATTGAAGTAATAGGAAGAGTAGAGTTATAAAAATCGCGTTTAAGAAAAATGCGTTTCAAAGCAAGAAAATGACAAGTTAAGAAAACCACTTCTAAGAGGGGAATAGTCTAATTAACTAAATCACTTTTCGAAAGGAAAAGTCGAGTTCGGAAACTCGCTTTTCAAAGAGAGATAAAATCAAGTAAGGATACGTTAAGAAACTCGCCTTTCGAGAAGAGGAAAAGTCGAGTAAAGAAACTAGTTTAGTAAAAAGGAAAAATCGAGTTAAGATAATCACCTATCATTAAGAAGAGAAGTTAAGTTACGAAACTAGTTTATTAAAAGGCAATAGCAGAGAAGAGTTTTTAAAAAAAAATGTGTTTCAAATTACTAGTTAGAGAAGAGAATTGAATAAATAGTAAAACACAAAGTTCCGTTTCATTACCAAGAGTTTAACTTTTCAATATATTGAGTGAAATTGTACCTTGTATTGCTTTGAGAAGTTACCGCCTGAAGTCGAAGTGTAGGGAGATGGCAACTGTAGACGAAGACAGGAGTAGTGTCGTCGAGGTAGGTGTGAGCGTCTGGAGTCAAAGCGTAGGAAGCAGTCGACTGGAGATGAAGACGAGAGTAGTGCCGAGGTATGTGTGAGCTGAAAAATTTAGGAAATATCTCAGGGTCGTTGTGGTCTAAAGAAGGGTAAGAATAAAATTTAAAGAATCTATGCCAAAAATAAGTATTCAAATTAAAGAGGATCACAGATGATCTTTTAGAATTTTGAAAAAGGAGGGTGAGGTTCGAAAAAGAGGGGCGCCACTTTATAACGTAACAGAATATCTGGGGTACCCTTGAAGAGGAATACCCTCAGAAACCTAGGTTCTGCTACGCTACAAAAGAAAATTTGGAAAGAGAGAAGTTAATGGGAACCTACCTCCCTATAATTATTCCCTAAGAGTTAAATAAAATACAAGACAAGATATAAATTAAATATATTAAAATTAAAAGTATGATAAAATATATATACGTAACTTAAATTTACACGTGTAAGTCCAATTAGTGGTTTGATAAATAGAGGTGGCCCGGCGGTCGACCACGCCAGGATCCAACTGCGCAGCGGAGGTGAGATAGTCCGGCGATCTGCCTGATCCAACCGAAATGATGGAGATGGCCCGGCGGTCTACGTGACCGCCAGGATCCAACAGCACTAGATGGAGAAGGCCCAGCGGTCTACGTGACCGTACCAGGGTCCAGGAGTAATGAATAAATAGTGACCAAGATAATTTTCTCAATAATAATATTAAGTTCACAACAATAGAATAAGAAGAAGTAATCCTTTCTTGACATAAAAACGTCTATTTATATCAAAATTGATGGAACCATAATTTATTTTTAAACATTTCAAAATTATAGCTATATTTACATAAGCAGTTATAAAAATTACATAAAGAAGGTAAGTTTAATATAAAATTGGCCAAAATACAATATCTCCTAACCGAAATTTAGATGAAATTTACATAATTAAAAAATATATATCATTTGACAAGGTGGTTGCCAGTGGTAACGATGTCTGTCAAAATAACAAGAAAATTTTAATATTAGTGTCAAAATTAGTAAACAAAAAAAATTACAAGAAATTATAAGTTATATGATAAAAATAAGAGAATGTATTTAATGAGATGAACCAGAAACAAATGGTAAGGTATTTACATATGTTAAAAGGTATCTACATACCACACCGTCCCATTCGCATTTCGTCACGAATTCAAAAATGGTCCCATTCGAAAAATGGTTACACTCAGATAAAAGTTTGTTTTTAACATTTTCAACTGTTTTTAATCTACAAGTGTAGACATGTTATTGAATTACATTTAGTTTTGTCAAGAAGTTTATTATACTTTTTATCAAAAACTTTCTGTTGCGTCTACAATTTCCAAAGCTGACTAAAACAAGGGAAGGGCGTAATACAAAGAGATTACGCGCAATTATGCCAATGGGGACTACCGTTTCTTTGCTCACCAGTTGGCGCCACTGTAGACTGAGGTCCGGAGGTATAGCTGTCAAAGGCGATCGGCGCCGAAACAAAGTGTTATATCTTGAATCTAATTAAGGTTATATTGTTTATAAATAACTATCTTGATATCAACAAACTAACTTCTGAAATAGTTGCTGTTGAGGCCGCCTATTTTTGCGCTTTTTCTTAATTCCGCTTTTAAAGCGTTCACATTAATCCATATTTGCAATAATTTTACGAAGGAGATCACTTTCCAGCATGTTAATTAAATAAATTATAATTTATGCAACAAATTCCGCTAAAACCAGTACAAAGTGAATGATATTGGACCTCACGCGACACTAGCGCCTCTAGTGGCAAATTCACTAGCGATAGCCCACATTAAATAAAACAATTTTGATTTTGAGATCAACACAATTTTATTCATGCTTATAAAATACACACAGGGGTTTGTGAACCCATCATCATGTAGCATAAAAATCTAATTACACAATCAACATCAAACATGTCATTGTCCCAACTAAAAATGCACCCATTTGACATAAGGGTGAACTTTTTAATCGAATAGTTACATGATATAAATATCCATACTATTAGTCTAAGATCCCACCATACAACGACCTTCACCGAGCTGTTTATTGGATGAAAAGTTTTTTATATACAATTAAATATACCAAAAAATATATTACAAATGGGTTGACAAAAATATTCAGTCCAGAGTATGATTACAGATATAACATTTTTTTTAATATTTTAATTTAAAAAAAAATCTGGTTTTGTTAATAGACAAATTTCATACCAATTGAAAATATGAAGCCCAAAGAATATGCAAACGTTAGGTTGACTATTTTTTTCCCGTCACAACTCTTGAGTAGGCAGATATAAACAGGTAAATCGAACTAGTAACTTGCACCGGTCTGGTTAATTAAATAAAGTTAAATACAAATAAATATTATTAATTTATGAACACAGTGGTATACGGTTGAATGCAAAAAAAAAAAGTCATGAAATTCGGTTGTCAAATTTTTATAATTCTACTCTGGACTGAAATTTTTTAGGCAACCCATTTGCAATATATTTTTTGGCATATTTAATTGTATATGAAAAACTTTTCATCCAATAAACAGCTCGGTGAAGGTCGTTGTATGGTGGGATCTTAGACTATATATGCATGCCGACATAATTCGGCCGGGTTATTAATTTGACACTGACATAATGGCGACGAATCTGTGTTGAATATGTCGCAGCCAACAAGCTTAATCAGGAATTTAGTTAACAGCCTAGGCCGTTCACTAAATGCCGGCATCCAAATGAATAGCTGAACAACAACCATCCAATTAATTGACCGAAACGTTACAAAACAGATGACTAAACGTTATGTAGTTAAATTAGGTTTTCTTTCATCATCATCATCATCATATCAGCGGAACGACGCCCACTGCTGGGCATAGGCCTCCCCTAAGGATCTCCACAACGATCGGTCCTGTGCTCTCCGCATCCAGCGGCTTCCCGCATCCTTGACCAGATCGTCGGTCCACCTTGTAGGGGGCCTGCCCACGGAACGTCGTCCGGTACGCGGTTTTCTTTAAGATCCTTAAATTAATAACATACTGTAAGTAATTTTGACAATAACGCGAAACAAAGTAATTAATAATAACAGTAAACCACCAACCTTGAAGTTATAATTAATTATGACTTACATTTCTTGTAAAAACTCGTATTATTTTCCACCTGTATGTTTGTGAAATTCATATAAAATTAGAAAGAAAGAAGATACATTTATTGAAATTTGGACATCACACACGATAGTAGCACACAAAAAAGATTTATACAGACAAACACAGAACCTCCTCCTTTTTTTCTGAAGTCGGTATAAAATAATAATGAAACTAACACAAAAAAAAAATCATAAACATAGAACAACAAGAATATCGAGCAATGCCACTACGTGTCCGTGACGTCCACTTTAAAAGGACCTCACTCAGCATATTACGTAAATATTCATTTAAAAATGTAGCGTAAACGAAAAATAATACACTTTGCTGTGCTACAGTGATGAACTGAACTAAATTTGAATCACTTGGCCGTGTCTCGGTCAGTCATTTCCAAAAGGCTAACTTTCAATACGACAAGTTGTTGAACGTTGAATGAGTGATTTAGGCCTAGGCCTAGGCGTTGGCTGGCTAATTTAACTAGATGGCTGCGACACATACACTGTCCCGCCCTAAATCACGGGTGCATCTTTTACACGGGACAAATCCGTGTCAATCATTTAATCGAGGACAGCTTTAGGTTTTTTCCTTTGTTTTTAATAAATAATGGGCTTGCTCTTGACTACATGCTCAACCTAAGAATAAGCCTAAGATGGAGCTCACTCACCCAGAGCCACTGGTTCTCCCGCACACCAGCGGAACACAGAACAACTGTTTGTCGCTGGACTCCGGCAGGAGGGTGGGAGCATCCAGGCGGCCTCTCACGAAGCCTACCACCGCAGAGGGATCTGTTAGCCGTCATCATTGGTTGGAAAACCAAAGATGCCGCTGTCCAGGGTGGACCACTAGGAGGTAGATCCCAACACCCCAAACATGGTGACATTTTCGTATCGCTCTATATCTTTTATACTACACAATGGCTGTAAGGAGTCATCCATAAATTACGTCACACGATTTTTGAGATTTTCAGATCACCCCCCCTTGTCAGGCATTTTCACGAAAATGTACTATTTTGCCCAATGACACCATAAGCACGACCCCCCCCCCCCCTTAATGAGTGACGTAATATGTGGACGGCCCTTTAAATGTCTAAAGTAGTTTGAAAGTAAAAAGTATAATATTAATACAGTAGCCATTTTGTAATTATCAAATAACTTTCCCTATCTAAATACTTATAAGGTAATATGTGGCCCCAGTCTAGCGTATCAGGACCCAATTTATTATATAGCACAATATCTCTTAACATTCCCGGGACCTCCAGAAACATTCCTATCATTGTTATGTACTTGATTTCATTTATTTAGGTATCAAAATTTAAAAAAACATTTTGTTGTTATACATTAGCAGTAGTGACAGCAAAAATTAAAATAGAAATGTCCCGGGATTATAATTTGTTATACAGGATGAAATTTTAACCACTTTCCAAAATTTTTGTAGGCGTTCAGTATCGTATTAAGAGCCCATTTATGAAGTAAAAATTGTAATATCAGTATATACACTTGAAAAATCTTGTCTCAGGCGGGACTCGAACCCGCATCTGCGATGTGAGGAGACGCTGGCTCACAGCGTAAGAATATGCTTGAAAAATTCGCGCCGTGTCGCAGTGTCTCGGTGGCCTAATGGTATGGCGCCCGCCCGGCATGCGAGGAGATGCGGGTTCAAGTCCCGCCTAAGACAAAATTTTTCAAGTTTATATACTGATATTATAAGTGCAATTAAGTTGCTAAAATATCAAATAAAGTATAAAAATTGTAAATCAAGTTTTCACCCGAAAATATTATTCGCAATATAGTTTTAAATTTTTACAGTTTTAGGCCTGTTTAGGTATAAAGGAAAAATGAAAAACTTTTGATTAGTATCGTAATGAATTAATGTGATGTGCATAGCGTTAAAAAAGTGTTGCTAGGCGGCCGTACCAAACATTTTTGATTTTTGGCGGACATTTTCTAAGTGCTTTATCTTGACATTTTCGTACTGGGCTATACCAAAAGAAAAGATACGTCATTTGGTTTTTGTCTCGTAGATTGATATATTAAAATTTGGAAGGTGGTTAAAATTTCACCCTGTATAAATTCCGGGATCATGAAAGTCTTAACAGTCAAACTAGACAAATTGTTTGGTTTTGGTCTCACCGGTGACCCCTGGCGCTAAACGAGTAAATTAACTTTGTGGATAACGGTGTGGGTTTTGTAATTTCCTAATAATATGTTTAAAAAGGTTGGATTTAATAAAAATAAAAAACTAACCCTGAGTTCTCCAGTATCAATAACACACACTCCTAAGATGTATTCCATTCCACATCTCCAGTAGCTATCCCGGGATCACTACGTACTCCAGGCCAACCTTTGATCAGCATTTTTATTCCGGAATCATTATTCCAATCTTTCGGGACCTTTCAGGGATGTCCAATAACAATCCCGGGGTGTATCGGAATTCCCAGAATCTTAAATACACCGTGCATTTTGAACCGCCGAACAAACGAAGCCCACGTTATGTAAGGACTATGTGAAACTATTGGAAGGGTTTTTTTTTATCAAAAAAAAATCTTAGAAAAATCTCTGTGACGCACACGGACGTATCTGTGTAAGGTCATTCATCCAGGACCCGAACGATGTAAAATAATACGTCCGTGCGCGTCACAGCATGATTCAAAATTAAGGCTTATTTTTTTAATTTTTTCTCAGACAATTTTAATTAATAAAAATAACACTGCCAAGATGTTATACATAACGATTACGTCATAACGTAGGCTATGTGTGTCATGTAGTCAAAAATGCATGGTTCACAATCACGGGATCTTTCCGGGATGTCCAACAACGATCCCGGGATGTCCGGGATCTTTTATCCAATCCCGGTATCTTTTCAAGTTATCAAACAGTAATCCCGGGGTATCTTCATAATTCCCGGGATGTCCGGGATCTTAAGTACTAGCGTGTATACAGTGTATAGGCTACGCGGCGACGTGGAAGTACAGGTCGCAGGGCGGCGGGCCGGGCCGCGCCCACTCCTGTTTGGGGAACACTTGCTCTTTGTTCTCGATCTGTTCCACGGGTTCTGTGTCCACCTGTGACAAAAATAATATACATTTACGATATAAAAAAAAACAATTATTTAATTTTGTAAGTATTTGTATATAATAATTATAAGATGTAAATATTGTATGGTATTTTTTTAATGCTTTAGCTTTAATTCTCATTAGTTTTCTTCCGTCTAAATTACGAGATTCATGACTAAAAAAAAAAAACAACAATTTCTTACATTTCTCAACATTATAAATCAAGTCTTAATTTAAGACTGTTGCATTGCATTACTAGAGACCGGATACTCGGATGTATATTTGCCAAAAGTTGAAGTGTTGACTGTCATTTTAAGCCTTTTACTGCCGAAGTACTAGACACAATTAAAATTTTATTGTTTGGAGGTCACCCCCATGGCGCTCAATGTGTTAAGTGAAAATGTTCTCAATTAGGTATTAGTGCTTGAAGACTACATGTTTCTGATTAAAAGATGATAGCACACTTCAAACGTTTATTTCGGCAAACACGTGTTTTTACAGTTACGGAATGCACTTGCGCTCGCGCCCGATGATGCTTACAGACTAACCAAGGGCTCGCGGTGTACCGCGATCATTAACAATTTTAAACAATGTAGGTAGAAAAATATCATTTACTAGCCAGTGGGTAAATTTACCTACAATATACAAATTCGCATCGTTGGTCTAGTGGTTTAAATACCGGGCCAAGATCTCGGGGTCCCAGGTTCGATCACCGGGTCGGGCAACAAAAAAAAGGTTCGAATTTTCGAACGTTGCTCGGGTTTGTGATCACCGACCAAGCATTCGGCAAGCGTGGTGATTACGCCTGTACCCATCATTGCTGTGGTGACTTGAATTCAATGATGGAGGCCTGCGCACTGCAGTGGGATGATTATAGGCTGTTACTTTACTTTTTACTTATACAAATTCTTACTATACAGGATGAGCCGCAACCGCAACAGTGCTATAAATCGATTTAGCCTGTCCTCCCCCGCTACCGTATTTTTAACCTACTTCAAATAATGACAAAATCAGCATCCGACACTTAAGGGACTGTAGAGCTGACTATTAGTGACTATGCTTTTAATTTTAAACCTCCTGAACAACGAAGTCCACGTTATTGGACCATTATGTATAACATCATGGCAATGTTATTAATTTTTTCAAAACAAATATTTTTTGTAAAATATTAAATTTAGATTCAGACTTTTAATTTTGTAACACGCTGTATTATTATGCTGCGGCGGGGTCTCTGTTGAATTGACCCTACTCAGCTACATTTGTGCGCGTCACAGCGTGTTTCAAAATAAATATCTGAACCAAAATTTAATAATACCATAATAAAAAATATTGTAAAAAAATTAAAATAACACTGGCGAGATGGATTTTTTAGCCAGATATTTACCTAGTTTACATTGAAACGCATACAGCCACAACATTATAGTGTATGACGAAAATGATCCTAGAAGGGTTCCCTACCTTAAAACGACTTAAGTCTCGTCTTGTTGTAATGCCGAGCTATAACAAATCATTCCTACCTTCCCGTGCTTCTTCACCTTCATATGCACGAGTCACGTGCGTGCGCATGGCGGACCGCCCCTGCGAGAAGCCGCAAGTAGTTCACACCAAAATCAACAGATGGCGTTGTGTGTATGTTACTTCGCGATTGCATATGGATTTTCCAGCCAGATATTTACCTTGTTTACATTGAAACGCATACAGCCACAACATTATAGTGTATGACGAAAGTGATCCTAGAAGGGTTTCTTAGGATTCCCTACCTTAAAGAGACTTAACCCCCGTATTTATAAAGAAGTAACTACTTACTGCTTAAGAAAGTCATAACTTAAAGTGTTCATACCTAGTGCTTAAGTGAAAGGAATTGGTCACCATTAATAGTCATATTATTTGGCTGAAAATGCTAACTTTTGGTAGTTATAACTTCTAGTAATTCCTTGATTAATCCCTTGATCGTGAGTTATTCCAGACACAATTGAAATCAATTGTTATCGCGGCACGCGCGTGCCTCCTGGGGTTTGAGGGATTAAGGCATACAAATTGTCTCTCAAGTATTTACTTGTAGGCAAGTAATTACTTTTACTTGTTTATAAATACTGGGGTAAGTCTCGTCTTGTTGTAATGCCGAGCTATAACGAACCATTCCTACCTTCCCGCGCTTCTTCACCTTCATGTGCACGAGCCGGTGGTGCGTGCGCATGGCGGTGCGCTGCGAGAAGGCGCGTCCGCACGCGGCGCACGCGAAGGGCTTCTCGCCCGTGTGCGTGCGCACGTGGTTCACTAGCACGCTCTTGCCCTGGAATAGAGGGTATACTATATCAGGGGTCGGCAACCTTACGGCAGGCTAGGGCCAAAAGATGTTGAAATGAACTAATGTCGGGCCACACTTGTGATATAAACGTACTAGCTGTTTCCCGCGACGTCGACCGCGTCAATTTCTGTTGATAAGAATTCGATTATTTTTGCAACATTTTCTACTGATGCTTCGCTCCTATTGGTCGCAGCGTATTGTTTATAGCCTAAAGCCTTCCTCGATAAATGGACTATCGAACACAAAAATAATTTTTCAAATCGGACCAGTACTTCCTGAGATTAGCGCGTTCAAACAAACAAATAAACAAACAAACAAACTCTTCAGCTTTATAATATTAAGTATAGATTATAATTGGTATTATTATAACCCATAGAATATAAACGAACAATTAAAAAAAATGTGGTGTCTGAGATCCTAAACGCAGGCTATTTCTTGTATGTTAGCTTTCATATTTCTAATTGCATGCGATTCGTACAATGGCACTCGAGTTCTAATCGTGGTTCGTTCATGCATTTAATTTGATATGCTTCGCTCCTACTGGTCGAACCGTATTATAAAATTAAAAAAAGAAGGACTTTTAGAAACATCGTGATTGACTCGGGATCTTTACTGACTCCGGGATCTTTTAAAACACCAGGATTGACCCGGGATTCTTAGTGACTCCAGGATTTTTATAAACTAGGGAATGACCCGGGATCTTTTAAAATTTCAAGATTGACCCGGGAACTTATACCGGGATCTTTTAAAACACCAGGATTGACTCGGGGTCCTTAGGGACTCCAAGATCGTTTAAAGCACCGGGATTCACCCAGTATCTTTAGTAATTTCAGGAAAGATACAAGGTCTTTTAGAACTCAGGATTGACCCGGGATCTTTAGTGAATCCGGGATGTTTGGAACTCCGGGATTAGTCCAGAACCGTTTGAAACTTTGGGATCGACCCGGGATCATTTGCAACACCGGGATCTTTTCTAACTCCGGGATCTTTAGTTACTCCTGTATCTTTAATTACACCGGGATCAACCCGGGGTCTCTTGTAACTCCGGGATCTTTTCTAACTCCGGGATCATCTGCAAATCCGGGATCTCCTGCAACTAGTGGATTTCAAACTACAACTCACCCGGAAAGCCTTCCCGCAGGTGGAGCACACGTGCCGCGGCGTGGGCTTCCGCCCGCCGTGCACGCCCCGCTCGTGTTTTAACAGAGAGCTCCTAGTGGCGAGCGCGGCGGGGCACAGCGCGCAGCGGTGCACCCTGACCCCCTCGTGCTGGATGAGGGTGTGGTTCTGCAGCGATGATTCCGTCTCGAAACGCTTGTCGCACCTCGGGCAGGTGTGTCTGGGTAGAAAAAGGGATTACAATGGGGGCTATCGCTAGTGAATTTGCCACTAGAGGCGCTTGTGTCGCGTGAGGTCGAATAACATTCACTTTTCACTGGTTTTAGCGGGCTTCGTGACGTAAATTATAATTTCTTTAATTTACCTGCTGGAAAGTGATCTCCTTCGTAAAATTATTGCAAATATAAATTATTTGGCGGTTAATGTGAACGCTTTGAAAGCGGAATTGAGAAAAAGCACAAAAATAGGCGGCGTCAAAGAGAAACTATTTCAGAAATTAGTTTGTTGATATCAAGATAGATATTTATAAATAATAAACTTAAATTAGATTCAAGATTTAAAACTTTGTTTCGGCGCCGATCTTATAAAGTCGCCTTTGACAGCTATACCTCCGGACCTCAGTCTACAGTGGCGCCAACTGGTGAACAAAGAAACGGTAGTCCCCATTGAGAGACGAACTTCTTAGCGTTCCATGGATTCCCCGTGCGGGTGCCGGGTCCATCGTGCGGCAGAAAGAGGAACTCCGAGTAGCTCCCGGGACTCGTGACACGAGTGCAGGTTTAAGGGGCCCCTTCTAGGCATGAGTTCGATATATCAAAACGTACTCGTAACTAATAACCTTTATTTAATATTTTAGCATCTTAATTGCACTTATAATATCAGGCGGGACTTGAACCCGCATCTCCTCGCATTTATATACTGATATTACAATTGCAATTTAATTGCTAAAAAATATCAAACAAAGTATAATGTATGTAATGTTGTCTCTTTATTCATTCATTAATTCCACACTCATTCATTCATTCAATCATCTACTTACTTGAAATTACTCGTGTCCTTATGTTTCAAACTCTTCTCTAGATGCTGTCGGAGCGTGTGCGCAGATTTGAATCTGTAACAATGTTAAAAAAAATCGTATTTATTTTCTAAACCGAAACGCATTTGCTTTGTTATTTTGAATATGATTGAAAAATTGACGCCTGTGACGCAGTGTCACGGTGGCTAAACTGCTAAAGTACCGCGCCCGGTATGCATGGAGATGTTCGGGTTCGAGCCCCGCCTGAGACATAGCTTCTAGTTTACAAACTGATATTATAATTGCAATTAAATTACACTAATATTATAAGGAGGGAAGATTTGTATTTTTGTGTGTGTGTGTATGTTTGTAATGAATAAACTCAAACACTACTGCGCCGATTTCAGAAATTCTTTCACCATTGGAAAGCTACATTCACCCTGAGTGACAGTGGCTATGTTAATTGCTAGAATTTATTAAACAGTATATTTTTTTCACGCTTGCGTACGAGCAGACTAAACACACAAACTATGCATTACTATAGAATGAAATTTTAAACACCTTCCAAATTTTAATATATCAATCTACGAGACAGAAACAAACGACGTATTTTTTCTTTCGGTATAGCCCAGTACGAAAATGTCAAGATAAAGCACTTGGAAAATGTCCGCCAAAAATCTAAATTTTTTGATACGGCCGTCTAGCAACATCTTTTATACGCGATTCGCATCTCATTCATTACGATACTATTCGTACATTTTTGATTTTCCCTTTATACCTTATCAGGCCTAGGACTGTGAAAATTGATTACTACAATGCGAAAAATATTTTCGGGTGAAAGCTTGATTTACATTTTTAACTTCATAAATGGGCTCTAAATACGATACCGAACGCCTATAAAAATTTTGGAAAGTGGTTAAAATTTCACCCTGTATAAACTGCTAAGATCTTAATCCTGTGTTTTTGCAAATAAACGTTTTGATTTGATTGCATTTAGAAAAGATAAAGGATCCTTACTAAAATTTAACGGATCCATTCGTGCGAAGCCGGCTAGTCACTACATACTCGTAGTATGAAACAAAGTCGCTTTCTCTCTCTATATATGTATGCTTATGTATGCTTAAATAATAGGGGTTAAGTCGCTGACTGCAGCCGATGACCTTGAGCAATAAACACGCCCACAAATTTATTCGTCTTTGAATTTCTTTGGAACGCGCCACAGCTATCACTGTCGATTCTCGTAGGAGTGACAGAGAAAAAGCGCATGGAATAGAAGGGCCTAAGTGCCAAACAACAAAATTCGTTGTGCAATTTAAAATTGCCATTTTATTAAAAATCTAAATCAGCCATTTGCTTAAGCAACATGTAATATACAATATAGCAAAATTTTATTATCATTGTTATACAGACTGCTGAGAAAAATGGTAATTTATGTATTTTCAGAGGCTACTTTGAGATTTTTTTCTATCGAGAAAAGTTTTTAGAATCGTGTTTTGGAAACAGCCACCTGGTCGAAAATATGATCAATTACAACTACATAGAATTCGGCAACAATACGAGCCATAGGCTTAAAGCAAAACAATCTTCATTGAGCTCAATTTGGCTCATGTCAGCGTCTTAAAGTATGAAATTGCCGGTTATTTTCCCACTTTTTATTTTGTTTATAGCTCTTAAGTATAGTCATATTATTGCGTAATTCTTTTTGTATTGTATCAAAAACTAAATAAAGTAACTTTTGACTAAAAAAAATGCAATACTAGTGCCTATTACTTCAAAGGAAGTCGTTGAATAGACCCCTTACAATGTGTCAGCTGACCTTCTTGCTTCAATTAAGTATATTTGTATTATACACCGTGAAATTGTAGTGGTTGTTTTCCCGCAGTAAAATGATTCTATCTTAGTAGTACAATAGATTTAGGCAGTTTTCTTTTATTCAAATAAAAAAATATCAGTTTCGTAATTATGATGAACGAAACTCGAAAGCAACCTCGAACCGATGGTACCAGCCGCGCCGCAGCCGGTCACCGGCCGGGGTCATTGCCCCTCGCGCGGTGCAGTTTATGCTGTATTACTTAGTGCGTAGAGCTTCTTTTGCTTTGAACATTGATTTCGTGCGGCAAGCAGTACCCAAACACGTCACATTTTGTAAAGATACTATCGTATCTCACGCTTTTGAGTTGATGATTATTTTTTTGATTAGTTGAGAACAACGATATCTTGATTTTCAAAAAATAACTCGCACGATTCGATGGTGCTACTAAAGGTAAATCGTTCTGTTGCGGTAAAACAACCACTAAAATTTCACGGTGTATAGAGTAATGATGGACATACCTGACATCGCATTCGACGCAGTAGTAGTCCTTCAGGTCGCTGTGCTTGAGCTGGTGATGTTTGATCTGCCCACGCGTCCTGAAACGCTTCCCACAAGTGGGACACTCGTAGTTCTTCACGCCCTGGTGGATTCTGGATAGGAAATAACTTATATGACAGAATAAATGACAATAGAACTTATCTTTTATTTACTTTGGTTAACGCCCCGTTGGGTGATTTGCATACCGGGCCAAGATCTCGTGGTCCCAGGTTCGATCCCCGGGTCGGGCAACAAAAAGTTTCGAATCGCCGAACATTGCCCGGGTTTGTGATCACCACCCCGCATTTGGCAAGCGCGGTGATTATGCCAGTGCCCATCATTGCTGTGGTCACTTGAATTCAATGATGGAGCCCTGCAGTGGGGTGATTATATGCTGTTACTTCACTTTTTCTTTTTTTTTTTATGACAATTGTTATAATCCTAAAATAAAATATGCCTTGTTTTTTGTTTAATGTTTACATGTATCGTTCTTGACATTTCATTTACTTATAACGATATTTGATTGTATTCTGATATCTAGTTATGATTGCTTTGTTTAAATATTTTGCGCTTTGTCTCAAATAAGGACAATCAGCGTCACAAAAGTATCCCAAGTGTGTGTGTGTGTGTGTGTACTGAATGTGTAAATGTGAATGTGTGTGTGCGTATCTCACTCTGTGTATGTGTGCGTGTGTGTCTTTGTCTAGTAGTTAAAATTTCATCCTGTACGAATGACTGTGTCTATGTCCTTCTCTCAGTGTATCTTTCTCTCTCTGTCTCTGCCTATCTCTCTCTCTCTGTCTCTCTCTCTCTCTCTCTCTCTCTCTCCGTGTGTCTCCCTCTCTCTCTTACTGTATCTCTCTCTGTGTCTCTCTCTCTGTGTGTCTCTCTCTCTGTGTCTCTCTCTCTCCCTGCCTCTCTCTTGTCTCTCACTCACTGTCTGTATGTTCACTCTGTGTGTGTCTGAGTTATCTCTCTCTCTCTCTTTGTGTGTGTGTGTGTGTGCCTCAATCTCTGTGTGTGTATGTCTCTGTGTGTCTCTCAACTGTCTGTATGTTCACTCTGTGTGTGTCTGTGTTATCTCTTTCTTTCTCTCTCTCTCTCTCTCTCTCTCTTTGTGTGTGTGTGCCTTAATCTCTGTGTGTGTATGTCTCTGTGTGTCTCTTAACTGTCTGTATGTTCACTCTGTGTGTGTCTGTGTTATCTCTCTCTCTCTCTCTCTCTCTCTGTGTGTGTGTGTGTGTGTGTTGTCTCTCTGTGTGTGTATGTCTCTGTGTGTCTCTCAACTGTCTGTATGTTCACTCGGTGTGTGTCTATGTTAGTATAGTGACTCTTGCGCTGCTACTTCTCGGCTCTAGCCCAGACTTGTCCCTATGCAGTGGTAGGTTTAAATATTGGGACGTGTAAAAGCGCCTCCTGGGGCCTATTTTCAGAAATAAAACTGATTTTAACTGTTGGCACTCTCTCTCTCTCTCTCTCTGTATACTCACAGCAAGTGATCAGCCAGCGCGTCCTTATTGATGAAGCTCTTCCCGCACTGGTCGCATTTCGGCCTCTCGCCGCTGTGGTGGTTCCTCATGTGGCCTCGGTGCGTTTTGTTGTTGCTGTAGATTGATAGAATAACACTCATTTTATTTTATTACACTAGCTGTTGCCCGCGACTTCGTCCGCGTCAATTTCTGTTATTATGATCGCGATTATTCTTGCAAAATTTTTCACTAATGCTTCGCTCCTATTGGTCGCAGCGTGATGTTGTATAGCCTGAAGCCTTCCTCGATAAATGGACTATCCAACACAAAAATATTTTTTCAAATCGGACCAGTACTTCCTGAGATTAGCGCGTTCAAACAAACAAACTCTTTAGCTTCATAATATTAGTATAGATATAAACACTCATTTCACTCACTTACACTTACTAAACAAATGCACACACACACACACACACACACACACACACACATAAAAGTAAAAGCGCCTCCTGATGCCTATGAAATATTTTCAGAAATAAAATTGATTTTTAAGACGCTGACATGAGCCAAATTGAGCTCAATGAAGATTGTTTTGCTTTAAGCCTATGGCTCGTATTGTTGCCAAATTCTATGTAGTTGTAATTGATCATATTTTCGGCCAGGTGGCTGTTTCCAAAACACGATTCTAAAAACTTTTCTCGATAGAAAAAAATCTCAAAGTAGCCCCTGAAAATACATAAATTACCATTTTTCTCAGCAGTCCGTATAACAATGATAATAAAATTTTGCTATATTGTATATTACATGTTGCTTAAGCAAATGGCTGATTTAGATTTTTAATAAAATGGTAATTTTAAATTGCACAACGAATTTTGTTGTTTGGCACTTAGGCCCTTCTATTCCATGCGCTTTTTCTCTGTCACTCCTACGAGAATTGACAGTGATAGCTGTGGCGTGTTCCAAATAAATTCAAAGACGAATAAATTTGTGGGCGTGTTCATTGCTCAAGGTCATCGGCTGCAGTCAGCGTCTTAATGACTTTACTAATGATTTATTTATTCATTTATTCATTTACACTTTTTTGCACAGACAAAATCAAGTACAAAATGGCGGACTTAACGCTAAAAGCATTCTCTACCAGTCAACCATTGGGCCAAACAGAAATATCACGAAAAAAAAAACAAGAAATAAAAAAGCAATGCATCAATAAAATAGAAGAACACATAAATGATGTTACGTATGCATTTCAAACGGCATCTGCTTAGCAATGATACATTATGAGTTAAGGAAGAGCCGCTTTGTTCTGATACGAACGGTTATCAAAAGAAGAAGTCTACCTTCGGTTTTGCTATTGTAAGACCGTGTTTACTAACACAACCTTTTCATTTCTTTAATAACGGCCGGTCCTATCCTGTTATAACCTGTCTATCTTCAGTTTTGGCATATCGGAGATAGAAAACAACTTTTGTCTTTGTTTCTCTGGACGGCAACAACAGAGACAGAAGATGTTTTCTATCTCCGATATACCAAAACTGAAGATAGATAGATTATTAGGACCGGCCGTAAATAGATAGCTATTAGGTATATTTACTTCTTTTATTAACCGCCCCGTTGGTCTAGTGGTTTACCGGACCAAGATCTCGGGGTCCCACGTTCGAATCCCGGGTCGGGCAACAAAAAGTTTCGAATTTTCGAACGCTACTCGGGTTTGTGATCGCCAACCCGCATTTGCATATCTTGGTGATTATGCCCATACACCCATCATTGCAGTGGTAACTTGAATTCAATGATGGAGGCCTTTGCCCTGCTGTGGGATGATTATAGGCTGTTACTTACTTATCAGTATATAAACTTGAAAATTTTTTTTTTTAAATATTTTTTTTTTTTTTTTTTTTTTTTTAAAAAAAAAATTTCAAGTTTATATACTGATATTATAAGTGCAATTAAGTTGCTAAAATATCAAATAAAGTGTTACTTCTTTTATGACCAAAGAAATTCTTAACGCTAAGTAACGAGCAACAGCTATTGTTACAGAAAGAGGAATACATAAATATCGTAGTAGACACATACACAAACACACAAACACACAAAATAGTAAATCGTTTAACTAAGCAAAAATACATTACACACGACCATTTGGATCAGCGGTAGTAAACGCTGCTTCTGAGCCATGGGTCGCGGGTTCGATCCCCGCACAGTACAAATATTTGTGTGCATGAACATGTCTGTTTGTACTGGTCTGGGTGTTTTCTATGTATTATAAGTATGTACTTACAAAAAAAAAGTATATAAGTAAGTTTATCGGTTGTCTAGTACCCCACACGACAGGGTACTTAATACTACCTTAATTTGGGACTAGATGGCTCTGTGTGGCCCAGTGAAGCATGTCTTAAAGATTATTATAATGTCGGTCTGTTTCCTATCACGGGACTATGGAGTCCCGGACATTTGGAAGGCGTACGAGGGGCCGAAGCCAACTCGCAGAGGCCCGTTAGACGACATTTATCTAAATGATGTAATGTGACACCAACTGACGACTATCCCTGTGCGCACTATACAAGTACACCCAAGGATAACCCCCGTTCAGTGCAGGACTATTGTAGAATGTGGATACAAAGGATACTGGGCTATGGGTTTGGGCGCTAGTAGACTGGGTAACTGGGACTACGGAAGGACTATGGCCCCTGCCTGACCAATGTTACTCACACGGATAAAATGGCAGGGGCTGACTCGCACACTCGTTTAATGGGCCCCCGAAAACGGCCGCTAGCACTTAGTGACGTAGCAACAAGGGGGCAACATAGCCTGAGATGCTTGAGGAGTGGAGAAGTATTACACGGCTCTCAGGACAATCCCGGTAATCCGTTCAAGATTCCTACAAGCATCTTACTGCAATAATTCCTTCCTCCGAGCATTTCTGCTCTAGCGACTCTCCACTCAAGCCGGCCAATAAGGGAAGCAAGAGGTGGGAGATAGTGTTCACTCCGCCCGACCAATGAAGGCAAGTCAGAGGTGAGGAACATGGATACTCCCAGGAGAAATCAGGTCCGTGGGGTCGCTACTGCTCAACAGCTCGCCGCAAGCTGCCCTGCGCGGTATTATTATTATTATTACATTCACTCACTCACTCTCTCTCTCTCACTCACTCACACAATCACTATCTCGTCATACAAAAAATGGATGCCATTCAGAAGATACTCCTTTATTTCTCGTCAGCTAAATATACTTACGTAGAAACTTTTCCGCATATATCGCATTTATATGTGTTCGTGATGCCTTCGTGTTCACTTCTGTTAACAAAAAAAAAGAATTATATTCTTATACTATTTTTTGGACAGCCTGGTTATTACGCCTGTTCCCATCACTGCTGTGGTAACTTGAATTCAATGATGGAGGCATTAGCCATGCAGTGGGATGATTATAGGATGATACACTACTTTAAAAAAAAAATGATTTTTCCACATTTCTCGGTTCTGGGTGTTTTTGGTACCTTCGTTGTTTCTGGTTTCTGACTTAGGGTCAGAAAAATGTATGTGATTTTGTCACAATTTTTTTTTTTTTTGTTATTTTGCTCCTTTCGGAGCCGGCTAAGGTCTGAGACCATGCTGCCATGTCTTCAGTTGTAATTCTACATTTTCAGTAAATACATAAAAAACATAGCTTGATTAGAATGACAGCTGTCAAACTGAGGTGACTAGTGATGGGACTGACTCGACTGATCAAACGAAAGTATTCATTCATTCATTCATACAACATACCTATAATGATCGAGTATGGACGACCGGTCTATCATCTGCCTGCCGCATTCCATACATTCAAAACGCCTCGTGTGTATGAGATTGTGTACGGAATAACTGTACATAGTTGGCAGATACATCTTGCATAGTTTACATTCGAAGGAGCCGCGGGACTGGAACAAAATTATAAGTAGTATTAAATATCTTCTGAGCCATGGGTCGCGGATTCGATCCCCGCACAGTACAAATATTTGTGTGCATGAACATGTCTGTTTGTACTGGTCTGGGTGATTTCTATGTATTATAAGTATGTATTTACAAAAAAAAAAGTTTTAGGGTTCCGTACCCAAAGGGTAAAACGGGACCCTGTTACTATAAGAATTCGCTGTCTGTCCGTCTGTGTGTCACCAGGCTGTGTTTCAAGAGCCGCGATAGCTAGACAGTAGAAATTTTGACAAATTATGTATTTCTGTTGCCGCATTAATAAAATGTACTATGAAACAAAATAAAACAATTATTCCCCTACAAAAAACGCAAATTTTTTGCCTATATTTGTGCTCGACATCAACAAATGGTAACAGGTAGGTAGGTAGGTACAACATTAACTAAATATACGTACTTACTGTTGTTGACCAAGTCAATGGTACGGAAACCCTTCGTGCGCGAGTCCGACTCGCGCTTAGCCGGTTTTTCATACTACCTCAAAACACTCACCGGACTATGTTTCTCCATGTGGTTCCGTAGTTTCGCTTCGTAGTTGAACCCTTTGAAACAAAACTGACATTGGAAGGGAAATACTATGCCGGACTTGCTTTCCTCCTGAAACAAATTATATGGTAAATCTATCTATCTATCTCCCTCAGATCATATAAAGAAGGAGATATGAAATTACTTGTAAATCCTTAGCGAACCCGTGTCTCCGAATTATTAATGTGTGCAACGCAACTACAATAACACTTTCGTAAGCATCAGAATCACACTATATCAATTTACAACGCTCATTGGCGCGCACACAAACATGGACCCAATCACAGCGGCTACCACTTACTCGCTTACACAATGCGTCATTTGGTGTGTGCAAATTAGTGTGTCGCTACAAAGTGTGGTCGCGACGCACGCGTCGGGCAGTGAACGCTTCGACTAAACCTCGATACATTGCGCAGTCGCATAGTACTCACAACACGGCTAGTTAGTATCAAGCCTTCAATGTATATTGTGCCGATACAATTATCGTTACATGGATGTTTTCATTAAATAATTCGCCGCGGTGTGCAATAGTTCTGTTTGCCCATATTGGATTCGCACGCACCACGCCCCCATTTCATATCTATTTCTTTATATGATCTGAGCTATCTCCTGAAAAATATATATTTATAAAAATCGGAATCTGATAATTTTAGTTTGTATAAAAAAACATAGTATGAAATCAGACTAATTTCTGTATGATTAATAGTATATGGAGCTAAGTGCTGCCAATTGATTTAATTTTATTACTTCTAAACAAAAGCAATTCTCAAAAAACTAGAACAGTATCATTTTAGCAAATTACCTCTAGTTATATTGAATAACTGTTGTTAACTGCTTTTTATTCTGGCATTCTTTCGTATTGTACATTATTGCTAAAAGCGCCCGCTTTTGGCGTTAGCGACAAATTCGACTTTATAAACAACTAAATGAAAAGTTTACTGTGATTCAATAAATACTAGAGGTAATTTGCTAAAATGATACTGTTCTAGTTTTTCGAGAATTGCTTTTGTTTAGAAGTAATAAAATTAAATCAATTGGCAGCACTTAGCACTAGTAGCCTCCTTAAGGATTTTAAATGCGCTTATACGCGAGTTAAATACATAAATATACACCGTGAAATTTTAGTGGTTGTTTTCCCGCAACAGAACGATTTACCTTTAGTAGCACCATCGAATCGTGCGAGTTATTTTTTGAAAATAAAGATATCGTTGTTCTCAATTAATCAAAAAAATAATCATCAACTCAAAAGCGTGAGATACGATAGTATCTTTACAAAATGTGACGTGTTTGGGTACTGCTAGCCGCACGAAATCAATGTTCAAAGCAAAAGAAGCTCTACGCACTAAGTAATACAGCATAAACTGCACCGCGCGAGGGGCAATGACCCCGGCCGGTGACCGGCTGCGGCGCGGCTGGTACCATTGGTTCGAGGTTGCTTTCGAGTTTCGTTTATCACAATCGTGAAACTGCTATTTTTTTTATTTGAATAAAGAAAAACTGCAACTACGCTACTAATATTACTTATATCATAAATGGGAAAGTATGTGTGTCCGTCTTTCACGGCGAAACGGAACGACGAATTGAAGTGATTTTTTAAGTGGAGATAGTTGAAGGGATGGAGAGTGACATAGGCTACTTTTTGTCTCTTTCTAACCTCCCACTTGCCTAAAATGGGTTTTCCCGCAATTTTCAAGGGAGAAAGCTAAAAATTGGTATGCGGACTGTTTGTAACTAACCAAAAAACAAAAAAGGGAGTTCAGTGAAATTGTATTGTCTCCCCGAATTTAAAGCGAGCGAAGCCGCGGGCAATAGTTAGTATCATCGTCATATTTATAGTTTGACTGTATCCTGTCTTGATGCGGGCGAGACTGTAGCTATCCTCTGGAGAGGCCTATTATGCAGACGTCGCCGTCGTTTGTATTCGATATACTTATTCTGGAAAAAAAAAAGTTGGTATTGCCTAACCGCTGGTCGACGTAACCTAATATGTCTAATTTGCTTAACCAGTTTTTTAATTTAAGTTGTAAATCAATAAGAGTATACACCGTAAAATTTTAGTGGTTGTTTTCCCGCAGTAAAATGATTCTATCTTAGTAGTACAAAAGATTTGTGCAGTTTTTTGATGTGAAACATCTATAGGCGCACGTGAGACCGATTTCTGGCGTGGCGACGCGTCGCCACGCGCAATCGACTGTGCGTTTCTCTCTCACTCGATCCGGCGTTAAGCCATCTCTTTCGCTCCACTGAGCTCGCAACTTAACCAACTTAACCAACTTAACCAACTTAACCAACTTAACCAATTTAACCAATTTAACCAATTTAACCAACTTAACCAACTTAACCAACTTAACCAACTTAACCAACTTAACCAATTTAACCAATTTAACCAACTTAACCAGTTTAACCAATTTAACCAACTTAACCAACTTAACCAACTTAAGCAACTTAACCAATTGAACCAATTTAACCAATTTAACCAATTTAACCAATTTAACCAACTTAACCAATTTAACCAACTTAACCAACTTAACCAACGTAACCAATTTAACCAACTTAACCAACTTAACCAATTTAACCAATTTAACCAACTTAACCAACTTAACCAACTTAACCAATTTAACCAATTTAACCAACTTAACCAACTTAACCAACTTAACCAATTGAACCAATTTAACCAATTTAACCAATTTAACCAACTTAACCAACTTAACCAACTTAACCAACTTAACCAACTTAACCAACTTAACCAACGTAACCAATTTAACCAATTTAACCAACTTAACCAACTTAACCAACTTAACCAATTTAACCAATTTAACCAATTTAACTAATTTAACCAATTTTACCAATTTAACCAATTTAACTAATTTAACCAATTTCTGGAAAGTTGCATGTAGATCATTTTTCGAAAAATAAGGCCATAAAGAAGTTTCACTTCTTACGTGTGTACACTAGTACACGCACAACTTTTTTATTTTATTTTATTGACATTTTTAGTTCCTACCACAATCTGTTCTTTTCTGCATACTACTTTTACGAAATAACGTCGATGTTTCACATCTACCAGGCGTCCCGTGACGGCTCCATTTTTTTTTTTATTCAAATAAAATATAGTAGTTTCACGATTGTGATAAACGAAACTCGAAAGCAACCTCGAACCAATGGTACTAGCCGCGCCGCAGCCGGTCACTGGCCGGGGTCATTGCCCCTCGCGCGGTGCAGTTTATGCTGTATTACTTAGTGCGTAGAGCTTCTTTTGCTTTGAACATGATTTCGTGCGGCAAGCAGTACCCAAACACGTCACATTTTGTAAAGATACTATCGTATCTCACGCTTTTGAGTTGATGATTATTTTTTTGATTAATTGAGAACAACGATATCTTTATTTTCAAAAAATAACTCGCACGATTCGATTGTGCTACTAAAGGTAAATCGTTCTGTTGCGGGAAAACAACCACTAAAATTTCACGGTGTATACATATTAGACTTTTTGTGTCATGAAAAGAATTCTTAGTAAATAGGAACTTTGTTTGACTTCATTCCTTCCTGCTGATTAATTCCGTAATAAATTGATCAGGCTAGGATTATCCTCAAACAGCTAATTATATGTATAGTCAGTAGGAGGCTTGGATGTACTTATACCAATAATTAACTTTTACGATAAAGTTATAAAATCGCAGATATTAGAGCAAGGTCTTAAATTTTCATTCAAGTGATTGTTGATTATATACAGACTTTTATTTAAAAATTTCTGTTTAAGGCCGTGTATGATGTGTTTGTGATTTCTAATTTTTAAAAACCTTACCTATGTCTCAGAGTGTTAATCTTAAACATCTTCCGCTGTGCAACAATTACTTGTTGTAACGTATCAAAAAATCGATCGGTTTCCGATACAATCGCGTTCCAGTAAAGTAGTATTTTAATTGCTTGATAAAATTTTGACAATAAATACCTCTCTCCGTTTGATTTGCTCCTCCGGGTTGAGTGTTATCACTTTTATCTTGGCGGGATCCAACTCTATCTTCTTCCTGATCGTTGTCTTTGGTTCTTCTTGCTCATTGGTGACCACACTGTATGGTAGAATAAAACATTAACATTACTTCATATTATATCAGGCTTTTTTTTGAATCAACATATAGCCACTGCTGGGCTAAGGTCTCCCCCAAACTCCGCCACTGAGCCCCAATTCTGCTAAAGGTAAAGTAGTTAAATTGCACGTCGCTAGCATGGCAATAGCATAGAATGACAGTTTTGGTATTCTGCTCCGTTAATGAAAGTTGAATAGCCGCTACCCAGCCGCTATCGAGTCAATCCGGTATTCTATTAACCAATGGCGTCACAATAGCCTCAGCGCGGCGACATAATTCGGTATACTCTTAGCATTGAACGTTTCTGTCGATAGCGTTGGCATCGTCGACATCTGTCAAAATTTGCCATCGAGAAGCCATCGTGCAGCTATAAGTTTTCAGCTTAGATTATAACGAAAAGTACCCTCTTATGGTCACAACTTTATGATTTGAAGCCAAGCTGAGGCGATTCTGATGACATGCCAGCGATAGGCTATCGACGTTTTTGTAAAAAATTTGTAGAACACCATTTTTATCCCAATGGCGTTGGCATATGATTGGCATGTCCGTGACATAGCAAGTTGTGGTGAAATAGCAGAATTGAGGACCTGGTCTCTATCTATCGCCAACGGCTCCCATTCCCAAGTCAGCCGGACCAAATCGTCACACCACCGTTTCTTGGGTCTACCTCTTCGGCGTTAGCCATCCTCAGGCACCCATCGTGTTGCGATTTGAGCCCACCTATCAGGGTGCATTCTACAGATATGCCCCGCCCACTCCCATTTTAGCTTCGCTATTTTTTCACCAATATCTGCGACCCCGGTTTTTGAGCGGAATATGGTTTTATGTATATGGTGTAAGCTAATATACTCCGCCCTTTGACTATATCAGGCTTTAAACTTGAAAAATTTCGTCTTAAGCGGGACTCGAACCCGCATATCCATGCATACCGGGCTCGGTGCTTCGTCCAATTAAGCTACCGAGACATTACGTCACAGCGCTTTACCAATTTAGCCTGAGACATTATTTTTCAAGTGTAAATATTGATATTATAATTAAGTTTCTAAAATCTATACTAATATTATAAAGCTAAAGAGTTTGTTTGTTTGAACGCGCTTATCTCAAGAAGTACTGGTTCGAATTGAAAAATTATTTTTGTGTTGGATAGTCCATTAATCGGGGTAGGCTTTAGGCTATATAACATCACGCTGCGACCAATAGGAGCGAAGCATCAGTGAAAAATGTTGCAAAAATAGTCGCGATCATAATAACAGAAATTGACGCGGATGAAGTCGCGGGCAACAGCTAGTATCATATTAAGGACCTACCGATTCTTCTTACTTTTCTTGATTTTTTCATCTTTTTTCTTTGTTTTCTTCTTTTTCCTAACTTCCTTCTCTTCTTTTGGTTCTAAAGCGCTTGTGTCGTCTAGAAGTTGCTGTATATCTTCCTCTGTTAGTTTATCGTCTGATCTGTGAATGGTATTGGATAATTGTTTTACACAAAAAAAATATTGACAAACACAATTTTGGTTTTTAAATAAATCCTATATGGCAACTTAAAAATAAAACAAACAAAAAAAAAACAAAAAAAAAAGAAATTCTCGACACCCGCACTTAGAGCACCCGCCTGAACAGCACCTGCGTGAATAGCACCTGGCCTAGTCCACGGAGAGCACCTATCTATACAGGATGAAATTTTAACCACCTTCCAAATTTTAATATGTATATTAATCTACGAGACAAAAAACAAATGACGTATTTTTCCTTTTGGTATAGCCCAGTACAAAAATGTCAAGATAAAGCACTTAGAAAATGTCCGCAAACAGTCTAAAAATTTTAATACAGCCGCCTAGCAACACTTTTTTAACGCGATTTACATTTCATACATTCATTACGATACGTTACCTACGTTTTTGATTTTCCCTTACGGTCCTAGGCCTGATAAGGTATTATCAGGCCTAGGACCGTAAAAATTTAAAAACTATATTGCGAAAAATGTTTTCGGGTGAAAGCTTGATTTACATGTTTTACTTCATTTAATGGGCTCTAAACACGATACCGAACGCCTGTAAAATTTTGGAAAGTGGTTAATATTACACCCTGTATTTGGTGCTCTTTGTGCATTCAAATTTCTTTTACATTTTTGTCTACGAACAGCACCTACAAGACTAATTTGTAAATTATGCTCAGTTAACCAAGCATTTACTTTTGACAATGATGATGATGATTTAATTTCGTGAATTTGGTTATTTTTAATGGCTAATCTATACTAATATTAAAAAGCTGAAGAGTTTGTTTGTTTGTTTGTTTGAATGCGCTAATCTCCGGAAGTGTTGGTTCAATTTAAAAATTATTTTTGTGTTGGATAGTCAATGGACTATCCAACACAAAAAGATATCGCTGATAAATGTATCGAGGAAGGCTTTAGGCTATATAACATCACGCTGTGACCAATAGGAGCGAAGCATCAGTGAAAAATGTTGCAAAAATAATCGCGATCATAATAACAGAAATTGACGCGGACGAAGTCGCGGGCAACAGCTAGTACTATAGATATGTCGTCTGCAAATAAAGAGCAAGGTACATCGATTACACAAGGCAGGTCGTTAATATAAAACTGCCTTGTGGGATAGACATATTCACTTCTGCTTTTTGAAAGCGTATGGTTGTTATGATTTTCAATCTCTACATATTGACTCCGGTTGCTTAAATAAGAAGCAAACCATTTATAAGCTATACCTCTGACGCCTATCCCTTGTAATTTAGAAAGCGATAGGTCATCATACCTTACCCTATCATATGCTTTGCTCATATCGAGCAATAAGCCAATCGCACGTTTTTCATCGTTGAGAATTGAAAGAGCACTTTATATATATAATAATATATAATAGTATATAATTATATAAGAGTTGTTGATTTGTTTTTCCTAAAACCATTCTGCCTGTCATTAAATATTTTATATTTTCCACAGTATGAGTAAAGACGGTTAGACATCGCGGTTTCAAATATTTTAGAAATCGTAGATAACAATGATATAGGCCGATAATTACTAAGATCATATTTATCGTCTTTCTTGAATAGAAGCTTTACTATTGAAAATTTGAGCAAATCCGGAAATACGCCATTAATAAATGATTGATTTATTAAATTAATTCGTCGGCGCATTTCCTCACAAGCGTGGGAGGCAATTCATCATGGCCAAAACTAGTTTTATTTTTTAACTGACGTATTATGTCAGAAATTCTTTTGCATCGACCAACGATAAGAACAATGAGTTAGTAGACGGGTGGAGAACGGGTCGCCGCACGACGAGTCGCCGTCCTTCCCCAACGATGTGAAGTATTTATTAAATGTGTCAGCGATAGCAGATGGATCCTCTATTACTGCGTTATGTATACGTAACTATATATTACTTTTAGGTTTACTATTAACTTTAATTGTACACACGGCGGCACATCAGACTATACATGTTGACCTTGAGACCGGCTTTATGCCCTACGTAATAAAGGCTGTTATCGCAGTTCAACTGTTTAACTTGATGTGCTGTCGAGTGTACATTCTTTTACAATTTGCCATGTAGTTCTAATTATATTATTTGATTTTTTAATATGTTTGATGTTTTGCATCTTTTTTGTTTTTTCTACAATTTTTTTAAGGGTTTTCTCATACTGTTTTTAATATTTATGTAAGATAGGATTATTGTTTCTAGTTAAAAATGACTTTAACCTACGTTTATTTTTACAATATAGTTTTATTCCAAAAGTTACCCAGTTTTTTTTAGTTTTTTTTATTTTTATTTTGACTATAGGCATACACTTATTTATTTATTTATTGTCCTTGCCTCCTAGCAACACTTTTTTTACGCTATGCTCATCTCATTAATTTATTACGATACTATTTATAAGTTTTTGATTTTCCCTTCATACCTTAACAAGCTTAGGACCGTAAAAACTGAATACGTAAATATTTTCGGGTGAAAACTCGATTTACATTTTTCTACTTCATAAATGGGCTCTAAATACGATACTGAACGCCTATAACAATTTTTGAAGATGATAACAATATCATCCTATATGATTCTCACCTGTACTCGTCTAGGGCGATGTCATCAACATAATCGATGGGAAAATCCACCTCCTGCTTCACCGCCTCGTCCGCTTTGTCGATCGGCCACACGATCAGGAAGCCTGCATTGCTTAACGACTGTTTCTCGTGCTGAAAAACATATATTTACTAGCTGTTGCCCGGGACTTCGTCCGCGTCAATTTCTGTTATTATGATCGCGATTAATATCAATATTTTTTCCCGTTTTTGCAACATTTTTCACTGATGCTTCGCTCCTATTGGTCGCAGCGTGATGTTATATAGCCTAAAGCCTTCCTCGATAAATGGACTATCCAACACAAAAAAATATTTTTAAATCGTACCAGTACTTCCTGAGATTAGCGCGTTCAAACAAACAAACAAACTCTTCAGCTTTATAATATTAATATAGATTTAACTTGTTGCAAACAGTTATAATAATAGAAATATTTAGTAAGGTAAATACGAGTATTTATTACTAATATTATAAATAATATTTTTTTTTAAGACATGCCTCACTGGGCCACACAGAGCCATCTAGTCCCAAATTAAGCTACTATTAAGTACCCTGTCGTATGGGGTACTAGACAACCGATAAACTTACTTATATACTTTTTTTTTTTTTTGTAAATACATAATAATATAATAATAAATTCTTTATTTGCAATAAAACATGGTATTACAGTTGTTTTACATTTTACAATAGTGGAGCGACATGTTTTGCCTTATTTAAATAAAAGCATGCAAATCTATAGGTAAAACCAAAACAGTCAACACAGTCTATTTGTTTAAACATACATAACTAAAATAATCTTTGAGATCATAAAAATTTTTCTCATTAAGCCATTTATATAATTTAGCTTTGAATTGTCTATTATTTAATAATTTAAAAATTTTAGGCAATTTGTTGTATATCTTAACACTCATAGCTAGGCAGTTTACATTGTATTTTCTGAATTTCGGAGCTACACTTAAAACTAGTCTCTGGGGGTCACGTTTCAGACGTGAATTCATATCACAAGCTCTCTTAAATAAATATGAATGCTTCCTAACAAAGAGGCATATTTCATAAATGTATAATGAAGGCAGCGGTAGTAAACCAAGCGATTTAAATAACGGTCTGCATGAATTTCGAGGCGATTTGCCGCAAATAGCTCTAATACATTTTTTTTGTGTGATAAAGGCTCTTTTCATATCGATACTGTTCCCCCAAACTATTAAACCATAACGAAGTATGGATTCGACATAAGCGTGATAGGTTACCATAGCCGTCTTTAGGTTTGTTATTTTCTTTATACGTCTGAGGGCATACACAAATCTATTAAGTCTCGATGATAGATTGTTCAAATGTGCCTTCCAATTTAATTCTTGATCGATTATAACTCCTAGAAATTTTGTTTCATGTACTTTTTTTATTTTATTATCTAAATACTTAATATTCATGTCAATGTTTTGTTTTATTCGATTATTATCATTAAATTGAATGTAAAATGTTTTATTAATATTAATTTTTAAATTATTCATGTCAAGGTAATCAATTATATTATTTATTGTAATGTTAATGTCACGTTCGTGGTCTTAAATTGAATTATGTTTTATATCAGACGATACAACTATCGATATATCATCTGCGAACAAGATGCATTTATGATTTGATACATTGATAATGTCATTTACATAAAGAATAAACAACACTGGGCCCAACACGCTTCCTTGTGGGACGCCACAATTTATTTCTCTATACTCTGATGCGTAGGTCACTTCTTCATTTTTGTCGTTAATATTTGTAATCATGACACATTGTTGTCTATGCGATAGATATGTAGATATCCACTGCAATGGGAGTCCCCTAATACCCATATCATCTAATTTACCTAACAATATGTCATGTGAAACAAAGTCAAAAGCTTTTGATAAGTCAATAAATAAGCCAGTAGTCCAATTATTATTATTAATATTAGTCAAAACAATGTCAATTAGTGTAAATATTGCAAGAGTAGTAGATTTATTTTTTTGGAACCCATATTGTTCTGCATTAATTATTTTATATTTTCCACAAAACTCTACTATTCTCTTCAACATGCACTTTTCAAAAATCTTTGAAAAAATTGGTATTAGTGCTATCGGACGGTAATTATTGATATCTTCTCTATCATCCCTCTTAAAAAGAGGCTTGACGACTGATAATTTCAGTACTGCTGGAAAAAATCCCTCTAAGAATGATGAATTGATAAGATGTGTCAAGACCGTAATTATTTCAGGAATACATAATTTTATAACTTTAGTGCTAACCTCGTCAAAACCTTCCGAACTTGTGTTATTTAAAGAAATAATCTCATTATGAACCTCGACCTCCAACATTGGTCTGAGAAACATTGAGTTAGGTAACCTATTTTTATGACCCGTTTGCTTGCAACTGTCAGCAGTAGATGTGTTCGTAGATTCAATAAACTCATCATTAAATGCAGCGGCGATGTCTTTAGGTTCTGTTAGTAATTTACTTTTACTATTTTTAATTTTATATATGTATTTATCAGTATTTCCGTTATTGAGTTCGTCATTAATTAAGGTCCATGATGCCTTACATTTGTTTTTGCTTGATGTTATAAATTTGGCATTTGAATTCCGTTTAGACTTAAAGATGCACTTTTTCAACATGCTAGAATAAGTATAATATTTGTTCTTATTTATAACTGATTTATTTTTATAGTAGGTATAACGTAACCTTCGTTTAGTTTTACAACTCATTATTAACCCTTTACTTATCCAATTTCTTTTTTTATGACAATTACTATTTTTGCTTACTTTAATTTTTATCATAGGGAAACATAGTTTATAAAACAGGCTAAACAGCTCATGGAATACTGTAAATGCTGTGTCTATGTCAGATTTAATGTAAACTTCTGACCACGACAATTTACTTAAGCAGTATTTGAATTTTAAAATATTGTCAGTACTATAATCTCTTTTAAAAATAGTGTAGCATGGCGGCTTAAGCCTTTTCATTTCTACTTGAAACGACAACAACTGTGCCGTCTCATGGTCAGAAAGGTGAAGAGGCAGCACGGTCGCTGTCGCATCTTTGATGTTGCTCAGAATGTGATCTATGCATGATTTCTTCCTTGTAGGCTCAGTGATATGAATTATTAAATTATAATTATTTGCCAGGTCCTGAAGGTGTGTTGTCACATTGCCGCTTTTCAAAGTATTTATGTTAATATCACCGGCTATTATTAATTTTACCTTATCTTGATACTTTTTTGAAATGTCATTTAACAAACAATCTAGTTTATGGAGAAATATACTAGGGTCAGAAGAGGGTGTTCTATACAAACAAATTATTAATGTCTTAGATGGTAAGATATGTATTCCACACAGTTCAAATGTTTTAGACTAGCATAGCTTTTTAGGTGTGTTAGTTCCTGAAGAAGTAGGCCCTTTTTCACTAAGATACAGGTGCCACCTCGCTGTTGATCTCTACAAAAACTAGCCGCAAGTTCATAGTATTCAAGATTTATATAACCTTCATATCCAGCTTTTAAAAAGGTTTCGGTCAAGCAGATGACATCGGGTACATTTCCTTTATCATGTAATTCTTTAATCGTTAGTTCTAAGATCTCCTGTTTGGCCAGTAAACTAGCTATGTTTTGATGAAATATGGTAAGTGTTTTCGATGTTTGATTTACGGCCTCGAAAAAAGTCCTCATTCTTAAGCAGAGGAAAATAAAACGGTATCTTTCCTTTACTGACATTAGGGGAACGGACAGGGGTCGTCGATATTGAGATACAGCCTTTATCTACCTTTTTAGTATTATTTTTTTGTTTTTGCGAAAAGTAATATGGAATTGTACCCCTACGATGAATGTTTCGCGCCTTTAAGATATTCTGGCTTGGCTTAGTACACGCTCTGTCACGAAATATTTTTTTAAAATTTTTGATATATTTGTCATTGTAGTCCATAGAATCAATGTGATAATTTAATAATTTACAGATGTCAAATATATTACTATTTTTACAATTAATGAAATTACAATTTTTAAATTTTTTACATATGTTTTCAATACAATAATTTAGTTTATTTAAGTTGACCTGAATATTCTTTCTCACACTAAGGACAAAAATGGGAACATTATTTAATTTATTTAACAAGGAGTGTAATTGCTTTACCACAAATTCGCAATTGTTATCATTTTCGCCTACGCATAACACTATTTTGTCGTCTTTATTCAGCGATATATTGTGAAGACCATTTAGTACATCTAGAGTCCGCGCGTTAGACTTTAAGTCAGCGATCAAAGCATATTTTTCATAATTATTTTGTTCCCTTGAGTAATACAGAGCTGAGGCCAATCCCACTGCCTGTTGGGTTCCAAAGATCTTTATTTCCCTTTCCTGTGATTGGTTTTGGAAGCTTGCAGTTTTTGACTTTTCATTTATGGTCATACTCTTAGAAACAATATGTAGTAATGGAGGTTTAAGTTTATTTGACACATTGTTGATTTGATCATTCAGTGCTTGTATTTCACGTTTAGCGTTACTCAGTTCACACTGTAAGTTGATGATTCTCTCTTTTAGTGACCTGACTTGATTGCCAGGAGAGAAAATCGACTTATCACTTGGTATTCTACTTGATGGTGGCGGAGTAAATGTCCTGAGTATATCTGGAATCCATGTAGAGCATCTCTTCCTTTTTTTTATAGTACTGTTAGTGATGGTCGTTATTGTGGGTGATTTACATAAGGTTTTCAGTAAATTTATTTCTTCAATTAGTCTATCTAGGTGTCTTTTTTGTTCAATATTTTCTAATATTTTATTGTCTAGTTCTTCTTGTGTAATTCCGAGCTCTTTTTGTGCATTTTGAAGTTCCGAGGTAATCTCTTTTATCGTATGTTTCATTTCCTGGATTGTTATCGTATTATTTAGTGTGCAATCTAAACTCTTTGATAATTTATCTGGTGACGCGAAGGAGAATGAGTCCTCAGACGGTTCGTTTTCAGTTAGAATTTGCGAGTCGTTTAGAGCCGATGGTTCATTATCTGTCAGAGTGTATGAGTCATTTAGTGTATCAGAGCAGCTTATTGAGCTGGGCCTAGACGTTTTTACAGTGTCATCGATGTTTGCACTCAAATTTTGACCCGTATTATTGCTTTTTACTTTATTGTTAATGCCTGTGGTTGCTAGGTATAGTTTTTTTCTTGTAGTTACGGTGCTTTGGGGCATTTTAGGTTTATATTTCCCCGTCTGTGCACATTTGTTACACCTCCATCTGGTTCTCGCTTTTTGGTCCAACATTCTATATAATTTTTCAGAGAAACCTGCACAGTCAAATTCAAAAGTATGCTTACAGCTCGTACACAGCAACGCATTTCGTGGGTCAATAAAAGATTTACATACAAAACAAACAACAGTTGGAGCCATCTTGTGGCCACTTGTCGTAGCTTTCACTCGTCCTTTGGTCGACGCCATTTGAAATATCGTGCTTAAATATCACGTCCTATTATAAAATACAATTACTTCACACCAGATGGCGGACTATTCTGATCTATTTCCCTTACTTTTGAGTGACCTCTAGTGTTGAGTGATCGAATTACACTGATTTACTTTCTTAACTTTAAGTGACCTCTAGTGTTGAGTATCTGCACCAAAAATCTCAATTTGGTCGTTTCTTTATATTTCCTCTAGATGGCACTACCTATGCTTGATATACATTTCTTACGTGTAGTGCATCCGTATAGATTTACAACGGCCTCCAGCGGTGAGTATCAAAACCAAAAAAACACAATGATTCAGTAGCTGGTAAACTCTTGTTATATATTTGAATCAGTAACGTAAATTTAAAATTGTTTTCACTGATTATTGTTTTAATTTTCACCGTGCACTGTTATTGTTTTTATAGTGTGTTTTCAGGGTATAAGGTGATGATAATATATCCTTTTTCTAGGGTTTGTTCAACAATATCACACATTTAAACCACAAATTTTCTCACGCACGAATATTGTTTATAACACCGGAGTTCTTTAACTTTTTGTCAAGATAACACTCACAACTATTTATTGAGTTTATTTTTACGCAATGAACACAATTATTTCCACTTTTACAATATTTTAATATTATTTTGGATTTTTTAATCACGGAGTCAATGTTTACTGTGGCAACAGCGCCATCTGTATACTTATAATACATAGAAAACACCCAGACCAGTACAAACAGACATGTTCATGCACACAAATATTTGTACTGTGCGGGGATCGAACCCGCGACCCATGGCTCAGAAGCAGCGTTAACTACCGCTGATCCAAATGGTCGTCAAAACACGGGTCGACAAAACAAAAATCAAATTATAAAGCTTAAGAGTTTGTTTGAACGCGCTAATCTCTCTCACTCTGGTTCGAATTGAAAAAATATTTTTTGTGTTAGATAGTCCATCTATCGAGGAAGGCTTCAGGCTATATAACATCATGCTGCGACCAATAGGAGCGAAGCATCAGTGAAAAATGTTGCAAAAACGGAAAAAAAATATTGATATTAATCGCGATCATAATAACAGAAATTGACGCGGACGAAGTCGCGGGCAACAGCTGGTTAATATTATACAGCGTGTTAGGTAAATGGTATAAAAAGACGAAACCAGCCTATGCTTCAATAAACATATAAATGCTATGGTGAATTCAGAAAGGACAAACTCGTTTCCCATACAATCTCGGGCCTGACGTTACAAGGCTGGGAATTGGCCATAAATTAAAGCATATTGAAAAGATTCATAAGCCATATTTTCACAACTTCCTACCATGGGAAAGTTACTTAAATCAACTAATGAACTTATTTTATTTTATAACCTATATCATGTATTATTTTACAAAAAAATACCATTTTGGTACTTTACCTGGATAAGATCTAGGTTCCTTTTCTATCTATAGGCAATATAGGTAGTAAACAGAGCACTTCAGCAGGGCAGTGATAAAAATGCAAACCACATTAACTTGCGCACGAATACGAAACATGTTAAAATGTACTCTATGTACGAAACGAAATGTGAGTGAATGGGGGCTATCGCTAGTAAATTTGCCACTAGAGGCGCTAGTGTCGCGTGAGGTCCAATATCATTCACTTTGTACTGGTTTTAGCGGAATTTGTTGCATAAATTATAATTTCTTTAATTTACCTACTGGAAAGTGATCTCCTTCGTAAAATATCGCAAATATGGATTATTTGGCGATTAATGTGAACGCTTTAAAAGCGGAATTAAGAAAAAGCTCAAAAATAGGCGGCCTCAAGAGCAACTATTTCAGAAGTTAGTTTGTTGATATCAAGATAGTTATTAATAAACAATATAACCTTAATTAGATTCAAGATATAACACTTCGTTTCGGCGCCGATCGCCTTTGACAGCTATACCTCCGGACCTCAGTCTACAGTGGCGCCAACTGGTGAGCAAAGAAACGGTAGTCCCCATTGGAGTGAATGACAAATGACAATTAACTGTCATTGTCAGCTGATATTTTTAATAATAGTGCAGCCTGTTACATCAGGAACTGAACTATTCAAAATGTCCAATTGCTTTATCACTGATTACTTATTGAACTGCAAAGCTCGTGGAAAAACAAATGTTAATTACTTTCTCTAAGTTTTTTATATTTATATCAGGCTTTTAAAATGAATTATTTAGCTTATTCCTTGAAAAATGCAATTGTAAAGAAGTATTACTATGAATCGATTTATTCCAAATCGATTAAAACGTTAAAAGCCCCGCTCTATGAAGTGACAGAGCGTTTACGGAGATAGTCACGTTTTAATTAAATGTGTGTAAAACGTTTTACAGAGACTGTTTAAGTATTAGGGGTTAAAGTATGAAATTGCCGTTTTGTATGGACGAAATCGAGAAAAGTCATTTTTCCATACTAACAATTTTTTGTTTTTTTAAAAACGCCTGAACCGTTTTCTATGCAATTAAAGGTGAAAGTTAGATGGTTATAAAGCTACGCATTATAGTATTTAAATTTCTGAAAATCAAAGTATATAATACAAATATACTTAATTGAAGCAAGAAGGTCAGCTGACACACTGTAAGGGGTCTTTTCAACGACTTCCTTTGAAGTAATAGGCACTAGTATTGCATTTTTTTTTTAGTCAAAAGTTACATTAAATAATGTAACTTTTGACTATGATACTAATAAGACTATACTTAAGAGCTATAAACAAAATAAAAAGTAGGAAAATAATCGGCAATTTCATACTTTAACCCCTATTATTAGAAAAACAATATGTATTTTATCCATTTTCTCCACTTGTCCATTGCCAATTAAACTATTTTTTGGAGAAATAGGCAAGTAAAATAAAAAGGGATTTTTTGGCATAATTTTCAATGTTGTAACGTCGGGCCCGAAAATGGGGTTCTCCCTTATTCTATATCATCATTAAACTTTTTTTATTTTTATACAAACTGAAAATTTTTAGATTCCGATATGTATGAATACGTCTTTATAATTTGTTTCAGGAACAAAGCAAGTCAGGCCTTCTGTTTCCCTTCCAATGCATATAAATAGTAAATATGATCACATTTTTTTTTAAATCATACAAAACGGAATCTTAAAATTTTGATTTCAATGAAAATAAAATAAAAACGGCTAAAATAGTTATTTATCATGAGGCTAAATACATAAAATAAAAAATAAATAAATGTTGACAACATCACATAGGTACAATTAAAATCAGTTAAAATCAGTTTTATTTCTGCAAATAGGCCCCAGGAGGCGCTTTAACACGTCCCAATTTAAACCTACCACTGCTTCGGGACAAGTCTGGGCTAGTGCCGAGAAGAAGCAGCGCAAGAAACTCGGTCACTATTGTCAGCCTCTTTTCAAATAAACATGTTTACATAAGATATATGCCAGTGCGAGCTGATACAATTTATAGCCAAACGTTCCTATCATTTATATAATCATCAATAGTGTAATAGCCCTTTTTCATTAAAACAACTTTGATATATGATTTGAATTTATGTACAGGGAGGTCAGCAATTGACAGTGGTAATTTGTTGAAAATACGGATACAATTTCCCATGAACGAATTACCTACTTTTCGCAGTCTGAATCCTGGAACGGCAAGTTTATCTTTATTTCGGGTATTGAAATTGTGTACGTCACTATTTTTGACAAAAAATTCGACATACATACATACATACATACATTGTTTTGTACATGTATAAACACCCACAAAATTACCCTATTTAGAGCAAATAAATGATTTAATGATCTGATCAGAGTATCAGTAATCAGAAACAACGAAGGTAAAGACACAGACCCAAGGAAATGTAGAAAAAAAACTTATTTCTACATCGACCCGACCGTGAATCGAACCCGGGACAGAGCAGGCGACACCTTAAAAACCGGTGTTTACGCCACTCCGCCACGGAGTTCGTCAAACATTACAATTACTATATCAGTATATAAACTTGAAAAATTTTGTCACAGACGGGACTCGAACCCGCATCTCCTCGCATGCCGGGCGGGCGCAATACCATTAAGCCACCGAGACACTGCGACACGGCGCGAATTTTTCAAGCATATTCTTACGCTGCATGCGAGGAGATGCGGGTTCAAGTCCCGTCTGAGACAAAATTTTTCAAGTTTATATACTGATATTATAAGTGCAATCAAGTTGCTAAAATATCAAATAAAGTATTACAATTACTGTACGCGACTTCAGTATACAAATAAGAGGCATACTGTTTTCTTGAGTTTACGCGAACACTATGCATTGAAATGAAAGATAAGTAAGTTTACGGATTAACGGCCATTTCCAATAACCTATCCATGTTCAGTTTTGGCATATCGGAGATAGAAAACAACTTCTATCTTTGTTTTCCTGGACGGCAGAAACAGAGATAGAAACTGTTGCCAAAACTGAATATAGATAGGTTATTGGAAATGGCCGTTAGAATGCGTTTATTTTTGATTTAATCCGACGTTTCGAACCCTTTACAGCGTTCATGGTCACGGGTAGACTAACGGCCTGTCCCAATAATCTATCTATCTTCAGTTTTGGCATATCGGAGATAGAAAACATCTTCTGTTCCTGATTTTGCCGTCTAGAGAAACAAAGATTATTGGGACCGGGTAAGGTGTTATTCGTTTTTTTTTCGCACATTCTAAATCCGTGAACTTATCTTTCATTTTAAAATGAGAGGCATATTAGTTTCCGAATGTATACCTGCAGGTCCTGATGGAAGCCGAGCCCTGCACTGCCTATCGACTCGAAGGCGAGCGTGTCCGTCCGCCCCAGCCGTGAACAAGTGTACTTGCTCAGCTCAGGATCATGAGCGTCTATTGGAAACTGTAACACAGAAAAGTCAATAAAATAGATACAATATGACATGATTATCTATACTATTGCATGCCGACATAATTTGTCCGGGTTATAAAGTTGGCACTGACACAAAAGCAACATCAATGGAATACCGTAGAGTCGTACTGAAGCATCTCACCGCCCCTAAAGAGGAAACACAAGGGCCGTTTTTCCATACAAACGTAGTCCCCTGTTTCCTCCCTGGATAAAGCCAATAGAGCAATAATTTTTATTACAAAAATCTATGGCCACTCTTAGCATGTTTCTATGTTTTCTGTTTTTTCATAAATTGTTTAATAAAAAAGATATTATGAGCCCTCAAAAATCTAAAAAATTCGCCAGATTTTCAGCTGTGTTCAAACATTCAGTAAACAATTTGGCTAAATTTTAGAAAAAAAGGAAAACATACGAACACGGCCAAAGTCTTTCTTTAATTTTTAATGAAAAAAGTATTTAAATCGGTCTAGTTTTGGAAGAGTAATCGGGGTCTACGAAACGTTGATTCGGTGTGCTTTTAGTAGGTATTTTCGGTCCAAGAAGCAGTTGTCTCTATCACACTCTGCGGTTAAGGCGTTTGGCACTGCGCGACAGCAATAGATTTTACAAATACCTATTTTTCAATTCTCTCGCCCGTAGTGTTTCCTCTTAATTAGTTAATATATTTTTATTTAGAAAATAATATTAAATATAGCGTTTGTTAGGTTAGCAGTCTAGAGTTTATCTAGTTAACTTTGAATTGTAAGTAGACTTAATTTCTGGCTGTGTTATAAATATTGTTTGTTTTAAGTGAAACATATTTAAGATCTACTAATTTCTAGTATTTTTTGTTATATGTGCATGCTGTGTTTGCCTGTAAGAAGTTATTAAACTGATTTACTTCTAATACTAGATATATTTTTATTTTTTTTAATTTATTTATTTATTTTTATTTTCTTAGGATAACATAGTTTGAGTTACTTAGTAAAAATAAAACATTAAAAACTATCTACCATTTACATGTTTTCGCATATTATGGATTTCTAAATGCTTGTTTTGCGAACTAGATTATTACACAACAATATTAATTTGAGTTTGAGTGCTCATCAAACCAGTCCAATGTAATAATAGGGGTTAAAGTATGAAATTGCCGATTAATTTCCCACTTTTTATTTTGTTTATAGCTCTTAAGTATAGTCATATTATTGCGTAATTCTTTTTGTATTGTATCAAAAACCAAATAAAGTAACTTTTGACTAAAAAAAAATGCAATACTAGTGCCTATTACTTCAAAGGAAGTTGTTGAAAAGACCCCTTACAATGTGTCAGATGACCTTCTTGCTTCAATTAAGTATATTTGCATTATATACTTTGATTTTCAGAAATTAAAATACTATAATGCGTAGCTTTATAACCATCTAACTTTCACCTTCAATTGCATCGAAAACGGTTCAGGCGTTTTTAAAAAAACTGAAAAATTGTTAGTATGGAAAAATGACTTTTCTCGATTTCGTCCATACAAAACGGCAATTTCATACTTTAATATATATATAAACTGTTGGTAAACCTTAATAATGAATAAATCAATCAATCAACCCTTCAATCGGGGCTGTACTTTAGCTCTTATTGTTTATCAATTCAGAAATTTAAATTAAATTAAAATGTTTACTTCTCCCGTGACGGAGTACACACCGATTTTCAAGGTGTCACCTGACGTCCCGGGTTCGATTCCCAGATCTCTTTGTTTTTGGTAGGGGGTCACCCATAAATTACGTCACACGATTTTTGAGATTTTCAGACCCCCCCCTTGTTACACATTTTACGAAATTTCCCATGCTATTTTGCCCAATGTCACAAAAAGTAGGAGCCCCCCCCCCCCCTTAATGTGTGACGTAATTTGTGGACGGCCTCTAGGTATCTTAGCTGTTTCCGATTCCCTTTATGCGAGTACGTTAACTTACTTACTTAAGGATCAGAACAATTTATGTGATGTTGTCCACATACTTTGATTTGTTTTATGTTTAGTATGGAACATTTAGTCGCTTAAGTTCTAACACCGCGGAAGTCATATTTTGACCAAATAACGTTACGCATATCAAATACATCAAATTTCAAAATAGGACTGGTTCCTATTTTAAGATTTCATGTGTTTGCGTGAACGACACAGTACTTTTATTCGTATATTAAATAAACTTAACTCTATAAGGTTATTATATCCAAAATAAATTATTTTGTTTGCTCTTCTGAAAAGTTGCGTATTTTGACATCCGCGGTATTAGAACTTAAGCTACGATTTACGTAAAGCATTATAAACAGAAACAGGAAAGATCATAACACTGCGTCATAAAAATCGCATCGCATAATTTCCATACAAACATGCTCAGTTCAGAGGCCTACAAATGTAAAAGTATCAATGCTTTAGTAATAAGTTTACTGTAAATCGATGTCAAAAAAGTTCGATTTTTATTTGGCATTTTTAACTGACTAGAGGAACATGCGAATTTCCTTAAAAAAAAGAAACATGTAGGTTGTTAGTATATAAACTTGAAAAATTTTGTCTCAGGCGGGACTCGAACCCGCATCTCCTCGCCCGCCCGGCATGCGAGGAAATGCGGGTTCGAGTCCCGCCTGAGACAAAATTTTTCAAGTTTATATACTGATATTATAAGTGCAATTAAGTTGCTAAAATATCAAATAAAGTATGTAGGTTGTTGTTTGCATCCCAATAAAGTATGTAGGTTGTTGTTTGCATCCCAATACGTTTGTATGAAACAAGGAAAACCACTTACATTTACATTGACGACCTCCGTGGCGGAATGGCGTACTCACCGGTTTTCAAGGTGTCGCCTGCTTCGAGGTCCCGGGTTCGATTCCCGGACGGGTCAATGTAGAAAAAATGTGTTTTTTTACATTTCCTCGGGTCTGGGTGTTTGTGGTACCTTCGTTATTTCTGGTTTCCAAAATACGAATGCTTTAAATAGTTATTCAAATTGAAAAAAAAAAAGATAATTCTGATGAAATTGGCACATTTCTCTAGTCAGTTAAAATGCTTAATTAAAAATAGAAATTTTCTGACATCGATTTACAGTAAACTTATTACTGAAGCAATGATATTTTTATATTTGTTGGTCTGTGAACTGAACATGTTTGTATGAAAATTACGCGATGGTGCGATTTTGTTAACGCAAAGTGTATTATGTCAACAAAGAAAAGAAAAAATAAGTAGAAGTCAGAGAGGCAACAAACAAAATACTGATCATTAAAATACTTCTACATGAGAATGGTTTTCACAATATATTTAATACAAACCGGTGCACATCTTGTCAGGTAGTCGTAGAGCAGGCTGTGAGCACGAAGCATTTTTAACTTGAACTTGACGGCCTTCTGTAGTAGAAGACTGCATTCCCAACAGATCCATTGGGGCAGACCGTCAGACACCTTCACCTGATGAAATTTTTGTTGCCAAAATATGTAACTGTAACAGCCTATAATTATCAGACTTCAGGACAGAGGCCTTTATCATTAAATTCAAGTGACCACAGCATTGATGGGTACAGGCGTAATCACCACGCTTGTCAAATGCAGTTGCCAAAGACCCCGGGATCTTAGCCTGGTATTTCAACCACTAGAACAATGCCCCATTGGTCTGTAGTAGTTGCTTGTATACAAGGGTGAATTCGAAATATGAAAAAAAAAATCAGATGTTCTATCATATCACATGCGAGAACCCGAGGATTGATCTAAGTGGCGTGCAATTGGAGAGGCCTATTTCCAGCAGTGGACTGCGATAGGCTGATGATGATGATGATGATGATTCTTATCATAGATTAGCCATAAAATAAGTTTTACATTAAATAAAAAACTACCTAATTTAAAAGATAAATATTTTTAATATTTAACAGTAGACTTATAAGGCTTTTGTACACTGCACAGAATGTTAATACCCAATGCGTGCATCACCTGGCTTAGCAAGCATTCTTTTATTTCTTTAGAAATGAAATAAAATAAAATAAAATAGTTTGTTAATTCCAAATTTAATTAATAGAATGGACATTTATCAAATATCAACACATCCAACTCTAATTTATACAACACAGTATGTTTTTTATCAGTTATAGAAACTACCGATTAATTTTGTCGGTTATTCTCAAAATCCCTTCTAGTATAATGGTTTTACTTTTAACTATTCTCACTTAAACTATGATAAGGCTGTCTAGAGTACAGACTTTTGACTCAATCATTGAGTTTTCTACAAACAAATAGTAGAAGTTTCCTCTAAAACTATTTTAATATATATCTAAGATTTCTGAGTTTGCTTGGTGCTTTGGTTCTCAATATCCATGTTTGGTAAGACGTAAAGCAAGTAAGTTTAGGTAAAAATAACACAGCTATTACACATTGCCCTTGCTAGAGGTACACAAGAGTACTTCATGGCATAATCAAGGCATCAACAATTAGTGGCTTTTCTGATTTTAAGCTATCAATTAATGACTTTCTGTCATGAAAATAAAGCCATATATGTACAGAGGTGCATTCATAGATTTAATATACTGCTGATAGATTGGCAATGAAAAGAGACAGAATACAATGCAGCTATACGATAGAACGAGATAGATCACAAGGCCGTTCACGTACACGCTAAGAACCCGTAGCGTTTTTCTGAGTTCTGACGTCTGTCACGCGCAACACAATATTCCCTTTAGTTTTACTAGTTTCATTTTTATTATTGTAAAAAAGTGTCGAGTTGATGTATTTTCATTATGGCTACATGTTCAGTACCTGGAAGTAACTCATCTAAAAAAGGGAACCAACATAATTGTACATTTCACCCGTCAACACACAATCGCGATTATCAGCAGCAAAATGCAATGTTTCAGAGCTTTGACTAAAGTTTTGTATACTAATTGATAGGGCATTTCATTAGAACAAGGATTTAAATTCATATGAATTCAATTAAAAATAATATCAAATACGTGAATTTCAGCAATTACTAACGTCACTTTTGTATTTTAGTGATTGACGTTGTCGATGACATCTTATCGACATTTCATTAGCTGACATATTTCACATTGTAAACCGCATACAGCCTAAATTGTTGAAATACGTTAGAAATGGTTGAAATTGCCTAATAGAAAAGAATGTTCGCCCAATAAATATTCGAGCATTTGCAGTTTACATTTGGACCCTAAGTGTTTTTAACACAGAGGCTGAAGCCTGTGAAATTACGCTCTGGATCAATCTCCATATTGTTCAAGCCCCCATCAATCCCCATTACTTAAACATTAAATATATGTATATTTAGTGTACGTTTGTAATGTGTAATTGAAAAATAAATATCAGTTTTATTTCAACTTTGGCGATCGCGATCACAAAATGAGGCAAAATTGTTAAATACTGGCAAGTAAAGCCTACGATATTTTTTACAATAAATTGATTTTGTTTTATTATACAATAAAAAACATATCTAGGTATTTACTTGCAGTTTTTTGGCGTTCTTTTAATAATACTAAAAATAGGTCACCTGCGTCAACGTAAACTGTGTCGATGGAATCGATATCGAAAGCAAGCAGACAATGCAGTACCTGCACTATTTATCTCACGCACATGCTCACTTTATGCACACTAGCGTAACCTAGTTTTGGTCTCGTTTTCAGGATTCAATTGCCAATCTATCATCTATATTAAATCTATGGGTGCATTTATAAGACGTCTTATTTGTTTTAAAGTAGAAATTAAAGCGTGAACTTACGTTTATACCGGCCAATTCTCTGAAATATCCATCGTAATTAACCACTTCATTCATGCGTCGGTCTGTCGCTAAACAACAACGACAAATAGGCTTGTGCAAATCAAAGTCTATTTTGAGGTCGTCCTCAGCATTTAATAAGTTTAAATCCATAATCACAGCTGTGTTTACAATTTAAAATAGAAAAACAAAGGAAATCTGAAGAATGTTTATGTATTCAGATTCGGTCATTTTTCTGACAACTGACAATTTGTTTGTTTGACCAATGTAAACCATATAGGCTATGGCGTCGTTAAGTTTTTTTTTAAAGTTTAACGGCCTCGGATACTTGTCCATACAGCCAATTCTTTAGTATTATTCTTTATTTTTTTATTTTGCATTAAAACGTTGATGTTAGACGTTTTAATGCTTCGATGGAGTTTTGGAGGCAGTCGAAAGATTGAAGGAATGTAGAGAAGTCCCCAAGAAAGAGGTGAACTGTTCGCGTTCCCGCGCAAAATTCACAGTCCACTTTTCTTGGTTACGATCCATACACCATGTTATTTCACTGAACTGTATATTGTTCATTCGCACGACACTTGTCGCAGTTGGTATTTAGATAGGAACAACCAAGCGTACACAAAATAGATATTTATTAAAAATTTAAGGTTGAGCACTGTGGGTATGGGTTCGTATGCCCGACTGTTAAATTGCTTCCGCAGGCCCGTACTTCCTTTGTGATGGTGACGCGAGGATAGATGTTGGCTCGTTGGACGGACGGCAGCAAGCAGCATGCGAGGGTAGATGCGAAGGTGTGGCCCAATTTCAAGTGTTAACTTCGTTCCCTGGAAAAACGTCCCAGCTTAATATTCATTCTCCTAAATTAATCCGCTGATTGCGATCGCCAACATTTCCCATTACAAGCCAAGCCAAAGCAAAGAAGACGGGTTCTGTATTTTAGTAGATGGTGATGACGTTTCGCAAAATGTCACCACTTTTACGACCCAAAAATCACTATAAACAATAAAATTCGATAAAATAAATGGACTCCAAACGTATCTCACGAACTCCCGCCAAAAATCTTTGCGTTTATTTTGATTAATTTTAATGCATAACAATGCAAATTTAGGGTGACATAGAAAAAAACATCAGACATAAAATATGATAGTTTTAATAATTTATTTGAATAAATAGAAGTAAAACATTTATTTACAAAAAACATGTTATAAAAAATATCACTGGTTTTTGCTGTGGTCACAAGCCAATACATAGATTGGTGGTGAAGACAAGAGAAATACTGGAGCATCTGTAAGAAAAAAACAAAATTTTATAAATCAATATAAAGTAAATCATAAAGTATATGATTTGGCCACTAAGACATAATACGAGTATTACATACCGCAATTGGAAACAGAGGTCTTCAGATTGTCCAAAGAGGCATGTTGATGGCCTTTACTGGAAATAAAAAAACACATTAATTAAAACGCTGTAGTAGAGTCGATAAACCGGCCAAGTGCGAGTCGGACTCGCGCACTGAGGGTTCCGTACCAAGTTTAACAAAAATACCACAACATTTTGATGACTGCAAAAATGACTTTGTTTTTCATAGTGTTTGTATGGAAGACAAAGTTATGTTTGCTGTTATCAGTATATAAACTTGAAAAATTTTGTCTCAGGCGGGACACGAACCCGCATCTCCTCGCATGCCGGGTGGGCGCCATACCATTAGGCCACCGAGACACTGCGACACGGCGCGAATTTTTCAAGCATATTCTAACGCTGTGAGCCAGCGTCGCTTCATCAAATGTTAGGAGTTTGCACCCTTAACACCCGAAAGAAACATCTTTGCAGATGTTTGACAGTCAGTTAAGATGAAACAGCTATTTATATACTTTATTTGATATTTTAGCAACTTAATTGCACTTATAATATCAGTATATAAACTTGAAAAAATTTTGTCTCAGACAAGTTGCTAAAATATCAAATAAAGTATATGTTTGCTGTTGTTGAAAATGTGCTAGATTTTCAAAACTACCAGTTCGATCTAGTTCGAACCAATTTTCATTGAAAGTATTTGTTAAGATTTACATTATATTTTTTTTTTCAAAATTTTCACTTGCTTATTTTAGAAGACAGAGGGGGGGGGGACACTCATTTTACCACTTTGGAAGCGTCTATCTTCCAAATGTTAAACTTTTGAAAAAAATGGTTTTAAGAACCTCCATGTAATTTTAGAAGACCTATCCATAGATACCCCATATGTATAGGTTTGAGTAAAAAACAAAATTTTGTTTTAGTTCTTCCCCCCTTAAATATCATAATTTTTTTAATGAGAATCGTTAAGCGGTTAACAGGATACATCTACCTACCAAGTTTTAACTGTGTCATGCTAATACTTTCAGAATAAAGTAGCTGTGACATACAGACAGACAGACTTGACGAATCTATAAGGGTTCCGTTTTTTGCCATTTGGCAACGGAACCCTAAAAAGGACATAGGCTTATACCTACATCCCACTGCTGGGTACAGTTTTCCGCTGGAAATAGCTTGTAATGTGTAACCCATATACGTACCAATCGCCCAAGCTGTTTAATGACTTCGATAATTGACAGGGCTGTACTGGCACATTCTGTAGATCGGCTAAAGAGCAGGCCTGTCTAAGCCTCGCTACAAGTCTGTGCTGCATCGCATTTTGACAATTACTGGCACAGACACATTGAGCCGTCTCATTTGTTTCTGTATCTTCGATCTTTATTTGCGGTATGGTCTGTGCACTTTGACAGCTGCATCCAGGGTTGCCAGGTTTACTTGTAGTAGGATTTGGTATACGTCGGTAAAATTCTTGGTTTGATGATCTATGGATATTTGGATCTGATCCATAATTTTGACTAAGTTCGTTAAATTGAACCCCTTTTTTGCGGTTCATCATTGACATTTGGTACTGCCCTCTCCTACTCGGAGTTGGGGAAACGTTAGGAGAGCGGTTTGGAGATGTGTAAGCTGATACAGTCTCTCTTGGTTTTTTTAGGGTGTCTTTTAATTCGTATTCTGTCGCTATTGCTTCGAAAACCTGAAATATAAGATTTTATTAGCAAACGCCTTAGTTGAATCGTTTAAAGTAGTTGTATTGGACGTAGTAATGGCCTAAAATTTCTAGTAATTTGATTAATGAGGGTGTCAAGTAATTCAGTAGCTACGGTGGTCAGAGCTGATTTATTCATTTAAGCTTTCAGGCGTCCTAACACTCACAAGAGTTAATTTATTCAAGTCTTATACCATTTATCCTGACTCGTATAAGATTCAGAAAGAATCTAAGTTAGGTACTTCTTCCGTGATCACGGTGCTTGCAACAGTGCGTATCAGAAACTCATTTAAAAAAAGGTGCATGGGTTTAATCCCGAATAAATTAATTTAACGAAATGAATAGCTTGTAAAAATAGGTCTTATGAGCGTAAAGATAGTTTTTTTTTCTATGTCGATTAGGGTCTAGATGTTCTGCTCTCTTTCTAGCATAAAAATCATTTGTCCCCACTGTATGTATTAATACAGTAACTGAACCTTAGAATAAAGCTAAGGTAAAATGAATTAGATATACTTTTATCAATAACTAGCAGCCCGCTCCAGCTTTCGAAAATAACAGTATTTGTCCATTATTTAATGGATTTTATTATACATAATTATAAACCTTCCTCTTCAATCACTCTATCTATTTAAAAAACCGCATCAAAGTCCGTTGCGTAGTTTTAAAGATTCAATCATACATAGGGATATAGGGACAGAGAAAGCGACTTTGTTTTATACTATGTAGTGATTATATCAAAGAATGTCAATAACACAAGTTAGGTATACCTGTTCTGCTACTAAGTTCCTGGCGTATGGCGAGTCTTTAGACGGAAGTGTTTCTCTGCAGAGCGCGCACCGTTCTAGTCTTGTCCAGCATGCTGTAAAATAGACAGAAATGCAATTAATGCATTTATAAAAGTTGGACGGCTAAGGTGTACCCACGGACAGTTGCACCCTTCTCACTAACTCAAATACACACACAGACACACACACATACACACATACACACAAACACAACGCCGCTTTTTAATAATATGGCACTTTCTTCTGATTACATTTGTATTTCATGTGGTTTGATTTCAAGTGCATGCTTTATTTTATTTGCTAACTTGCACTTACTTAAAGATGTTTATTTAGGTTATTGTGTAGTACGTTTAATCTTATCTATAATCTTGGTCATCCTTAAGGTGAAGTAGCGAGTCATTCCCAATACGAGTGCCTGTCTATGACAACTCACTGGGAGGACTCAACAACTAATGTAAAACAGATTATAGAAATAAATTATTTTTAATTTCATTTTTAATTAATTTAAAATTATATTTGTAATTATAAAGTGGATGACATAACATAAATTGACTTGCTCTCAAAGTAAGTAACTAAGTAAAGCACTTGTTTAGTGGAAATATTGTATTTCTTTTTCTACTTTGACCTGTCCCACAATCGTACCCGGGACCTCAGAGCAGGCGACACCTTTAAAGTCGCTTTTTACACCATTCTACCACGGAGGTAATCTTTCTTGTATTGTAAAAAATAATGCCGTTTGGTAAGTATACATCTCCTTATTATGTACTGTATAGAACATGAGTGCGTTATTAACTCCGACTCGCACTTGACTGATTTTAGGAGGCTGTGATCACAATCCAAAGAGTACAATATAATGTTTTTAAGGACCTATGCCTGTTCCATATATAAGGAGCACGAAAATGTGTCATCGTTGGAAAGAGTGAGCTCACTCTTTCCGTGCTAGTCGCTTGCAGAAAGCAGTCAACGGTGCACGTTTTTGACATTTCGTTGTTTTCGGTAATTAAGTCACTTAATCTACTCAATATGCCTTCCTGTGCCAAGAAAAAGTTGTAATAAATAATAATTCAAGGAACACAAATAAATCCAAGGGAATTACATTTCATGCGTAAGTAGGAACTGAATTAACAAATACTTTTAATTATTTTCACCATCGCCTTCACAATTGGCGAAAGTTCAAATGGTGTCCGTATGACAGAGAGGATTGTTTCTTGTCTAAGTGACCAAATTAGATTGAGCCATTCCATAACTAGCCATTGGCGATTCTAGGGGCCAAGTGATTGTGGACAGCGCACAGTGTTAAAAGGTGGTCAGTTTTTGTAAGCGCTAGGCACATCTAACGATTTAAAACTCTGCTTGTTCCTCATTGTATGGTGAGGCATTGCCCGTACCTTCGCAGTAGAGATGCGAGCGCGCGCACCCGTAGGGCCTGGTGGCGGTGGCGGCGCACACGCAGCACGCGAGCGCGCGCACCGCGCCCGCCAGCGCGCGCCGCGCCCGCTCGCCGCGCGCGCCGCCGCCGCAGCTCCATAGCAACTTTGTACATATAAATAGTGCTTTACTATGATTTGATGACGACCATTTGGATCAGAGGCAGTAAACGCTGCTTCCGAGCTATGAGTCGCGGGTTCGATCCCCGCACAGTACAAATATTTGTGTGCATGAACATGTCTGTTTGTACTGGTCTGGGTGTTTTCTATGTATTATAAGTATGTATTTACTAAAAAAAAAGTATATAAGTAAGTTTATCGGTTGTCTAGTACCCTATACGACAGGGTACTTAATAGTGCCTTAATTTGGGACTAGATGGCTCTGTGTGGCCCAGTGAGGCATGTCTTAAAATATTTATTTATTTTATTTACTATAGAAGCTGAAATGAATAAAAATATGTACAAAAAGTTGACTTAATGCCATATGGCTTTCTCTGCCAAACAACCTTCAGGTAAAACAGATATGTTTTTTAGGTAATGAGAAATCAAAACCATACATACATACATACATACATACACTTACGCCTTTTTCCCGGAGGGGTAGGCAGAGACCACATCTTTCCACTTGCTACGATCCTTACAGACTACTTTCGCTTCATCCACATTCATTAATCTTTTCATACACGCTCGCCGGTTTAGGGTACTCTTGACCTGACCTTTCTTTAGAACTCCCCCGATTTGATCAAGATAAGTTCGTCGAGGCCTTCCCCTTCCAACATTTCCATTCATACTCGCCTTAAATATCTTTATAGTCAACCTGCTTTCATTCATCCTCTCAACATGTCCAAACCATTTAAGCATTCCTTTTTCAATACTGGTCACTACCTACATCCTCTTTTACACCACATCGATCCCTTATCACACTATTTTCATGAAAAAAAAAACATAAACTATAAGAAATTAAGAATTGAGAAAATACAGCAGTAGGTTTACTAAAATAGCAAGCTAAAAGTAAACATAAAATAAACTATATTATAAGTTTACAGCTGCAATATGCATATAAACTGAATAATATTACGGATTACAATAATACAACATTAGGGGTTAAAGTATGAAATTGCCGTTTTGTATGGACGAAATCGAGAGAAGTCATTTTTCCATACTAACAATTTTTTAGTTTTTTTTTAGAACTGTTTTCGATGCCATTAAAGGTGAAAGTTAGATGATTATAAATCTACGCATTATAGTGTTTAAATTTCTGAAAATCAAAGTATATAATACAAATATACTTAATTGAAGCAAGAAGGTCAGCTGACACATTGTAAGGGGTCTTTTCAACGACTTCCTTTGAAGTAATAGGCACTAGTATTGCATTTTGTTTTAGTCAAAAGTTACTTTATTTAGTTTTTGATACAGTACAAAAAGAATTACGCAACAGTACGACTATACTTAAGAGCTATAAACAAAATAAAAAGTGGGAAAATAATCGGCAATTTCATACTTTAACCCCTATTACTACGTAAGTAAATAAGAATAGATACAAATGGCGACGAATTTAGAAAAGCAAAGTTCACTTTACGTACCTATGTAATGCGACTTAACATGTTTTCTAAAAGCAAGTTCATATTATTATTTAGAACAGCCCCGTTTTTTGCGACCACTTTGCTGAACTTTGATCCAACAAAATAAAAAAACTTGTGTTTGTAGATTTTTTTAATTAACTAGTGGGCACCCTTTTGTCGAGGTTATTTTTAAACTAGTTACACTCTTCTTTGGTTATTTTTACTGTGTATAATTTTAATTTTTAGGGTTCCGTACCCAAAGGGTAAAAACGGGACCCTATTACTAAGACTTCGCTGTCTGTCCGTCTGGCCGTCGCTCTGTCACCAGGCTGTATCTCAAGAGCCGCGATAGCTGAAGTTGAAATTTTTACAAATTATGTATTTCTGTTGCCGCAATAACAACCAATAGATACTAAAAACAAAATAAAATAAATATTTTAGGGGGGCTCCCATACAGGAATCCCGTTTTTTTGGCCGTTTTGGTACGGAACCCTTCGTGCGCGAGTCCGACTCGCACTTCATCTATGGCTGGAACCCAGAACCAAAATAAAAAAAATAAAAACAAGTTCAGATTATATTGTACCCGCAATTCGATACTTGGTTGGACACCCAAATAAAAATGATTATAGACTGAAAATACAAAATCTTGAATAAAAATTACGACTTCTCGACCCCAAAATTTTAACTTTGCGTTTACCTCGCGACTGCATTTAATTAAATTGGGACCTGTAGAAGCGCCTCCTGGGGCCTATTTGCAGAAATAAAACTGATTTTAAACTGATTTTGATTTTGATTAACCATCTACCCAGACATTTGGTATGTCCACGAATTTATTACAAATCAAAAACAGGATCCGAGTGTTCACTACCAATTCCTCAAGTCGTAAACCCACAAGGGTACATAGAATTACCTCCGGATCGTCCTTTGGGTCCACTCCGCAGTTCCAGACCAGGAGGGACACGCCTCTGCCGGCGCCGTCACCTCGGATCAGACCAGCCACTTGCCCTACCTATAAGACATACATAGATAGATAAATAGAATAGGTACTCTTGGATCAATTTTTAGAACTCCGTACCCAAAGGGTAAAAACGGAACCCTATTAGGTGCAAAGACTCCACTGTCCGTCCATCTGTCTATCTGTCTGTCACCAGGCTGTATCTCAAGAGCCGCGAAAGCTAGACAATGGGGACTACCGTTTCTTTGCTCACCAGTTGGCGCCACTGTAGACTGAGGTCCGGAGGTATAGCTGTCAAAGGCGATCGGCGCCGAAACAAAGTGTTATATCTTGAATCTAATTAAGGTTATATTGTTTATAAATAACTATCTTGATATCAACAAACTAACTTCTGAAATAGTTGCTCTTGAGGCCGCCTATTTTTGCGCTTTTTCTTAATTCCACTTTTAAAGCGTTCACATTAATCGCCAAATAATCCATATTTGCTATATTTTACGATGGAGATCACTTTCCGGCAGGTAAATTTAAGAAATTATTATTTAAGCAACAAATTCCGCTAAAACCAGTACAAAGTGAATGATATTGGACCTCACGCGACACTAGCGCCTCTAGTGGCAAATTCACTAGCGATAGCCCCCATTGAAAATTTCACAAATTATGTAAGTACCTATTTCTGTTGCCGCAATACAACGATGTTAAAAAAGTTTTTTAAACTAAAATACTTACTCTTTAAAACTTTTTAAATATCATTGCCGCAATAACAACAAATTACTAAAAACTTTTACTTTTTTTTACTAAAAACTACTTAATTAAATATTTAAATGGGGGGCTCCCATACAACAAACGCGATTATTTGCCCTTTGTAGCTTGATATCAATAATGGCAACAGGTAGGCACTAACTAACTAAATTTATGAAAAAATATGTACCTACCTACTGTTGTTTACCTAATCAATGGTAATAATGACTACATTAATGACCTTGCCTTTGCTCATTTAGCGGTCGAGCCTCGGCTATAATGTGAAACCCACGGACGAGTAAATAAGTGTTTTTTTTCTCGTCCGTGGTACAACTAAAACCAAAGGTAATAACTAAAATTGTCAATAATCATGCACTGACTCAAAATGGGTGGTTAATTTCTCGGTTATTGTCAGTTCAATTTAGTAAAGTAAAGTAACAGCCTATAATCATCCCACTGCAGGGAAAAGGCGTCCATCATTGAATTCAAGTCACCACAGCAATGATGGGTAAAGAGTAATTATAATCTATGTATTAAATTACCGACAGTCCAAGCAAATCTTTCCCGTCGGCTTGCAGCAAACAGTCTCCCATTCTGAGACCGGCAGTGTCGGCTCGCGACCCAGACGTCACCTCGCGCACCTGAATTAAAAAAAATTATACACAGTGCATTTTCAACCACCTGAAAAACGAAGCGCATGCTATTTAACCATTATGTATAACATCTTGGCAGTGTTGTTCTAATTTTTTATCAAGTTTTTTTTTAATTTAATATATTGAAATAAAATATATGTTTACGGATTTAGTACGCGCTTATTTTTGATTTTTCATCTAACCCGATGTTTCGCACACTTACAGCGTCTGCCCGTCTGTCATTTCAATGTATAGTATCAGTATATAAACTTGAAAAATTTTGTCTCAGGCGGGACTCGAACCCGCATCTCCTCGCATGCCGGGCGGGCGCCATACCATTAGGCCACCGAGACACTGCGACATGGCGCGAATTTTTCAAGCATATTCTTACGCTGTGAGCCAGCGTTGCTTCATCAAATGTTAGGAGTTTGCACCCTTAACATCCGAAAGAAACATCTTTGCAGATGTTTGACAGTCAGTTAAGATGAAACAGCTATTTATATACTTTATTTGATATTTTAGCAACTTAATTGCACTTATAATATCAGTATATAAACTTGAAATATTAGTATGGCGCCCGCCCGGCATGCGAGGAGATGCGGGTTCGAGTCCCGCCTGAGACAAAATTTTTCAAGTTTATATACTGATATTATAAGTGCAATTAAGTTGCTAAAATATCAAATAAAGTATATCAATGTATAGTGTTCGCGTAAACTCAAGATAACAATACCTACCTATATAAAATATTGGTTCAGCTTTTAATTTTGTAGTAACACACTGTGACGCAGCTACGTAGCTGTCTAAGGTTCATTCATCCGGGAACCTCCGTAGCAAATTAAATACGTCTGTGCGCATCACAGCGTGTCACAAAATTAAAAGTCTGAATCAATACATATATGTTTTTAACTATTTATTGTATAAAATAAATAACTCTGCCATGATGCTACACATAATGGTCCAATAACGTGGGCTTCGATTTACAGGTGGTTCAAAAAGCACGGTGTATAAGAAAATTCAAGCTTCATGTTGCGAATGTGTAGTACACGTAGTCTTTGTAACGCTGTAAGGACCGTTCTAGGGGATCATAACAGAAACAGTACGTACCCACGGATAAGGGTCCCATAAGGTCCTGGTGAGCCGGAAACCAAGACCCTCGCCTTCATCTTCCGGTAAATTCAACTGGAAAAATATACCAATTCATCAATTGACTAAATTAAAAGATCCTCAGTTGATTATTATAAAAAAAGGGCCTTCTATGAGATCAAATAAACATTTTAACAGTTTTGCTACCACCCCCGCACGGGTACGGGGTGAGGTGTACACGCTCGAAGCCGTTCAGGCACCGGTGCGGTCTCGCGTCTTAGTAAATTCATAGACTCAGTTTGGCGCCGGCATTGGGCTATAGGGATATTGTGTTTGGAGCGGCATTAAACATTAAACAAAAAACAATATTTGGCCTCCTATTAATCATATTTTGACGTGACAACGTCTTAAATTAGGTTGCGGCTGGGAGTCACTTATGAAAAAGTGTAACGCTCGGTAACGTTACGATGAGTCACCGAACGAGAGAGAGGCCCGCCGAATGCCTTGCGTCTCTCTCCCACTCAACTATGATCGGTCTGCCGCGCGCGCAGCACTAGAGAATTAGGCGCATTTTAAAATTTGTGCAATTCTTATTTTCATTCAATTCCTTGTTCCTATTGTGCAATTTAATTATATTCATATCAATAAATATTCTACCGAGAAAAAGACGTTGTCACGTAAAATCTTCGCCCGTAAAACCGACTTTACAGGCAACCATTTTTTTTTTGAAGTGGCAGCAAACCTGTTAATAGTTTAAGGCTATTAGTCTTTGAGTATCAAACCAACCTATTAGTGATAAGTATTGATAAGCCATTTATGTAAAAAAACACATTTATTTATTTACACAATTATTGACAAAAGAACGATCACACCAATTTTTTTTTTTTCATAAATACGTCCACAACACATTTTGTAGGCGTTAATTTTTTTACATACATACACACAACACATTTTGAAGGCGTTGATACACTTTATGGTAAGCACTTTAACCTATTCAGCTATTTGTTTATAGAATACAAATTATTTGCATAATTAATTATTTCATTAAACTTGTCTATGAAACATATTATAACATCATAAACATTCTGCTAAAAATTTTGCTAAATATTATTAAATTTATACACAGGCATTTAAAACTTGATGAGATGATGTGTAAGTTTTTAAGGAACAATATCCTGTTTATTAAAGTTAAATGATAGAATAGAAATTAGAATAGCTTTCGTATAAGTTTCTTTTTAAGCTATTGCATAGCTTCTGTCGCGGGCCTTGAGCGTGGAGACCGAATCCAGAAATTCCGTAACGAAAATAACCTAACACCCCCCACTCAGACCGGCACAGCGGTGATACTTTTTAGTTTTATAATTGCATAAGTTGATAAAAATGCTATGCAATAGCTTTACCGCGGCAGTCTCCGAGTGCCACACGTCTTTTTTTGTTATTAGTATGTGGACAAAACCACTTTTCTGATCACTTTTCTTAGTGCCTCCATTGTATTGTTTATGTATGTAATATTGTTGGTGTACCTTTATAAATAAAATAAAATAAAATAATGTTTTTGGACCTGTATACGAATCGAATCAAGAGTCACGAAGCTAGCGATATTTTTTTAACCACTCCACCACGAAGGTCATCATTATGCATTAAAATATAAAAAATAACAAAAAACAAATTTTCTCATAAACTACATGAACCGTTATTATTAATTATCAGACCATAATAAAATTAATTAAAATATACTCACAACGACTAGTCTGACTCCGGTTGTGTATTCGTCACTTCCGCTTCCGCTATCCGCGTTTTGATCCATCTTTGCACACGTATTATGCTATACATTGGAGCATCTTTTAATTAAGAAATATATTTTTTATTCAAGGAATTCCATTCTCAATTAAACCAGCAATTAATGTGCATTTAAAACAATTTCTAAGTATCTTCTAATGATAATAATAATTAAAGATGTTTTGCTTTAAGAATTTATTTAAAAAAATGAAAAGTACTTAATTGTATTTTCAATTTACTGCTTCAGCAATTTATTTCCCTAAAAACAGTTTAAAAACATTTATGAAGTGATTACGATTTACGATTGCTAAATTTTAGAAAAATATTTCGGCAGAAGCCTCGAATAAATTCAGCATTAACAATAGACTAGCTAGGTATGTACTCGATTAAGGGCGCAATGGGGGCTATCGCTAGTGAATTTGCCACTTATGTTCTATAGCCTAAAACCTTCCTCGATAAATGGACAATCCAACACAAAAAGAATTTTTCAATTCGAACCAGTACTTCCTGAGATTAGCGCGTTCAAACAAACTCTTCAGCTTTATAATACGAGTATTAGTATAGATAACTATACTAAGTAATACTCGTATTATAAAGCTGAAGAGCTACTACAAGCCTTATGGCTACTACAATGATTTTATATTGAAACGAAGCAGATATGAATGTAGCGTTTTGGATTGCTCGCAACAGATTTATTACGCGAATTACTATGAAGGTAACATATCTATACCTACTTTAAAATATCATTGGGCTACTATGAATGTGTCAATAGGTTAGTCTACGCGGGCAGATTCGGGGGCGAAAAGCTAATCTTATTAGAAATGTAAAATTTTTGGAGAACTGTGTGTTACTAAATCACGCCAGAAAGGCTGAAGGGATTTAGATGAAAGAAAAGCGAACAAAAAAGTTATAGACTAGTATTTTAAGCACTATTATACATAGTCAGGTCATAAGTTCTGTCACAAAATAAAAACTTTTGAATTTAGAATGCTGGCCACAAAAAAGTTTATTGAATTCGAATTTCGAATTTTTCATGAAAATAAAAATGTGTACTTTTTAGAATTTTCCTCATTTTTAGGGTTCCTCAAGAACGGGACCCTATTACTAAGACTTCGCTGTCTGTCCGTCTGTCCGTCGCTCTGTCACCAGGCTGTATCTCAAGAGCCGCTGTAGTTAGACAGTTGAAATTTTCACAAATTATGTATTTCTATTGCCACAATAACAACAAATACTAAAAACAAAATAAAATAAATATTTAAGGGGGACTCCCATACAACAAACCCGTTTTTTTGGTCTTTTACGGAACCCTTCGTGCGCGAGTCCGACTCGCACTTGGCCGGTTATTAAATATGAAGTGGACACTTAAAGAAGACCGTGTCGCGGTTATTGCGTTGCATCGTTGCGGTTACGCGCCAATTCAGATTTTCGACTTACTGAAAAATTTGAATATAACCAAAAGATTCGTTTATTTTATCGTACCATAAAACGCTACAATGAAGACTCTAGTGTAGATGACAAGTCAAGAAGTGGTCGCCCTCGCTCTGTTAGGACTCCAGCAGTGATAAAAGCTGTGAAGGCGCGAATTCAAATAAATCCCATACGTAAGCAGAAACTGTTGGCCCTTCTACGGTGAAAAGGGTGTTAAATGAAGACTTAGGGCTTAGGGCATGTCGAAGAAAAACAGGACATCGTTTGGACGCTAGTTTAATGGACCTGAGACTGAAGAGATGCCGCGCTTTGTTGAAGCGGTATGCGGGAAAAAAGCATCGGGAAATTCTTTTTTCGGATGAAAAAATGTTCACTATGGAAGAGAGCGCCAACAAACAAAATGATAAGGTGCACGCACACAGCAGTGAAGAAGCAAGCAACCGTGTTCCGCGTGTCCAACGAGGTCATTTTCCATCCTCATCCCATTGAATTTGTACGACTTTAAATAGATAAAAGTATCTCACGCAAACACAATAGAAATGAAAGGTTAACAAATTTAACTCGACCCTGACCTTGACCCGGAAACTACCACTATGCAAAAAACCATCTCGATCCCTTTTAATGTGAAAAAGTAAAAACAAACATAGTGATCCCACGGGATCCAGATTTTTCTCCGGAATTCCATGTAGGTACCCGATATTCCATTCCTGACTACGAGTATCTCTCTTGGCAAATTTCATTCTGACCTGTTTAGCCGTTTTGAGTAAAAAACATTTAGGTACTTATTATTAGTTAGTTATAATTTTCATACAAATCTTCTGACCATACAAACATAACAAACTAGCTGTTGCCCGCGACTTCGTCGCGTCAATTTCTGTTATTATAATCCGCGATTATTTTTGCAACATTTTTCACCGATTCTTCGCTCCTATTGGACGTATCGTGATGTTATAATTATAGCTTAAAGCCTTCCTCGATAAATGGACTATCCAACACAAAAATAATTTTTCAATTCGAATAAGTATTTTCTGAGATTAGCCCGTTCAACTTCAAACAAACTATTCAGCTTTTTAATATTAGTAGGTATAGATAAACCGATTCGGCGCAGACGATTGGAAGTAGCGCGTAGGTACGTGAGTTGACACACATTTCGGTAATAAATGTTTATTTAGGTATGCAAATTAAATTGCAAATTTTAGTATCTTATGTATTTGACCAATCTGATATTTATTAATTTGCAATTGTAATGTATTTTTTTTATCATCTTATTCTTGTGATTTATAAATTAGCATGCTAGCGTTTTGGGCACACTGTAAGCCAGCATGCGCACTGAATTATAATAAAATAAAAATAATAAAATAAAATAAAATATATTGTAAATTGAAAAAAACAAGTCTCGAATAAAAATTTCCACTTTTTAATTTTGTCTATACTCTTTGTTTTTAAACTAATCTGTTATGGTTTTAATCTATCTTAATTCGAACAAAGCATATCCGGTTTTTTACTAAAAATATGTATTTAGGTATTTAGTTAAAGTAAAGTCTAAGTCTGAACTGGGAATCGAACCGCAAACATCTCGCGATCACGATAACTGTGGAGTCGTTCCCAACTTCCACCATTGTAAAATATTATTAAAATATGACTTTTTACCTTTAAACTAAGTAACATAAAATATAAACTAAGATCACAAATAAATCACACACATGAGCTTTAAGCTTCACGAGTCAAATCAAACTGTCGATATCGATCAAATTACTTGTTTGAACTAATAATGACGTTTTTAAGATGTATCGATAGTTTTTTAAACTTTCGATTTTACATACAAAATTTGAAATCGTTTTCTATCTGCATATTTTGAACTATTTTTTATAGCACTTAGATTACTAATGTACTACCTAGCAGAGCAGTCTGTTAAAATTTTGTTTAAACAACTGTATTCGTAATATCAGTACCTATATAAACTAGAAAAATTATGTCTCAGGCGGGACTCGAACCCGCATCTCCTCGCATACCGACACCGGGACACTACTTCAAAGGCCTCAATTTTTCAACCATTCTTATCCCTGTTGTAAGCCAGCGCTGTTTCATCAAATGTTAGGAGTTTGCACTTTTATCACCCGAAAGAAACAATAAAATCAGTACCTATAAAAACTAGAAAAAGATTAAAAATTATGCCGCGCCCGGTATGCGAGGAGATGGGGATTCGAGTCCCGCCTGAGACATGATTTTTCAAGTTTATATATTGATATTATAATTGCAATTAAATTGCTAAAATATCAAATAAAGTAGGTATAACTGTATCCGTCTTGAATTAATTTGACATTGTAATTATATTTATCTATAACGAACTGGCAAACATTGTTTTGTCGTCTACTAAGAAGGGTTGATGGTAGAAAAGATTTTTTTTGTATGAATTTAATATGTTTGGATATTTATTATCTTGTTCCTACCTGACGAAGTAAAATCCAAAAACACAATAAAATTGGTTCAATACTCAATAATTTATTGCAAAACCATAATGTACAGAAAGATGTTACAATTAATAAAAGACCAGTGTTATGGACCCTGTCGGGCACGCAACTTAGGGCTAGGAGAGAGGAAGCGTCTTCAACTAGGATAAATACAGTAGACTATTCTGTTTATAATTTGAATTGGATTTCAATAAATGTCAATAGGATTAAATAAAATAATTTGAAGTTTATTATATATTATTTATTCATTTGTGCTATAATAACATGTATTAATTAAATATTGTTTCAAATTTTGAGCGAATTTGATGTCATTGTTTTCATTTTTTAGAATATCGGGTAATTTATTGTATATTTTTATAGAAGAACTAAAGGCACTTGAAGAATTTAATTTTAATCGTGAAGTTGGCAACGTTAATTTATATTTATGTCGCATGGTAAATCTTCACGTTTTGCATATAATTGTTTATATTTTCGAACAAATTTACATATCTCTAAAATGTACAGGCTGGGTAGTTAATACTCGTATTTTATATTCAAGAAAGTATGGTCTGCAGCTATTAGTCTGATCTATGTTCAGTCATTCTTGAGTTATAAATGGTGTAAATAACAAGACTTTCTTTTATACCTAAAAATATAGATTTTCAACTCTAGCTTATGTGCGCCTTGCATCGTCTATAAGCTTACAAATGTTTGTTAAATCAGTTTTATTTCTGCAAATAGGCGCTTTTATAATAAAGCAGGCCCAACAAAAATACGATATACTTTATTTGATATTTTAGCAACTTAATTGCACTTATAATATCAGTATATAAACTTGAAAAATTTTGTCTCAGGCGGGACTCGAACCCGCATCTCCTCGCAAAATTTTTCAAGTTTATATACTGATATTAAAAATACGATAGTTTATCCATCTTACGCGACTATCGATTTCGAAAGTCTACGCATCACTACGCAAAACCAGTTCACCTCACCTCATGGTCACAGCGTGACCTACAGAGTATGGGCTGGTGCCATTTCGACTCGTTAATTGCACAATATGTGTAGGATCAACCCGAGGCATTTACATTCTAAGCCATATGTCAATGGCAGAACAAAAGTTAGCATACTAATTTATATGATAGTAACAGCCTATAATCATCCCACTGCAGGGAAAAAGCCTCCATCATTGAATTCATGTTACCACTGCAATGATGAGAACTGGCATAATCACCACGCTTGCCAAATGTGGGTTGGTGATCACAAACCCGAGCAACGTACGAAAATTCGAAACTATTTGTTGCCCGACCCGGGGATCGAACCTGGGACCGAGATCTTGGCCCGATATTTAAACCACTAGACCAACGGGGCGTGATATACCCTAAATGATAAATAATCAATATAAATAATCCTCCGAAGACCTCCGTGGCAGAGTGGCGTACACACCGGTTTTCAAGGTGACGCCTGCTCCGAGGTTCCGGGTTCGATTGCCGGACGGGTAAATGTAGGAAGAAAGCGTTTTTCTATATTTTCTCGGGTCTGGATATTTGTGGTGCCTTCGTGGTTTCTGGTTTCCAAAATACGTGTGCTTTAAATAGTCATTTAGTCAAGGCAAATTAGAATCATACAATGTATGTGATGTTTTCCACATTTATTTATTTCTAATAATTTTTACAAGTCTGGTGAAAATTAAGTCATGTAATTAATTGAAAATATTAGGGGTTAAAGTATGAAATTGCCGTTTTTTATGGACGAAATCAAGAAAAGTCATTTTTCCATACTAACAATTTTTTAGTTTTTTTAAAAACGCCTGAACCGTTTTCGATGCAATTAAAGGTGAAAGTTAGATGGTTATAAAGCTACGCATTATAGTATTTAAATTTCTGATAATCAAAGTATATAATACAAATATACTTAATTGAAGCAAGAAGGTCAGCTGACACATTGTATGGGGTCTTTTCAACGACTTCCTTTGAAGTAATAGGCACTAGTATTGCATTTTGTTTTTAGTCAAAAGTTACTTTATTTAGTTTTTGATAGAATACAAAAAGAATTACGCAATAATATGACTATACTTAAGAGCTATAAACAAAATAAAAAGTGGGAAAATAACCGGCAATTTCATACTTTAACCCCTATTAAGTATTAAACGATTACTTTGGATAAAAGTTTATTTTTAATACACGGTACCCACACATAACCATATGACACTTGAACCCTTCTTTTCTTTTGGACTAACATTAGGTACCTACGTACATAGTCATATCATAGACGACCATTTGGATCAGCGGTAGTAAACGCTGCTTCTGAGCCATGGGTCGCGGGCTCGATCCCCGCTCAGTACAAATATTTGTGTGCATGAACATGTCTGTTTGTACTGGTCTGGGTGTTTTCTATGTATTATAAGTATGTATTTACAAAAAAAAAAGTATATAAGTAAGTTTATCGGTTATCTAGTACCCCATACGACAGGGTACTTAATAGTAGCTTAATTTGGGACTAGATGGCTCTGTGTGGCCCAGTGAGGCATGTCTTAAATATTTATTTATTTATAGAAAAGTAGGTAGGTACATAGTTAAAAGTACACAATTTGCGAAATGCTCAATTTGAGTAATGCCACAGATAAGATAATACTAAATATAATGCACATTTTAAGAAGTGCCCCTTGTGAGAAGTGCACATTCTGCGAAATGTGCATTTTGAGGTGAGTGCTAATTTTGTGAATTGCATAATCTGCGTCAGACCCTTTTTCTTTATTGTAGTTGACCCCGATTTTCGTAAAATAGGTAGTACATATCTAATTAATTAAGATCCTGAGAAAACTTTATTAGCAATTATTCTGAGAAGAAGAAAATAATTATGTGCAGGCGTTTTAATAGGCTTGTATAGATAACTTTTTAACGAAGCTTCTTAAAATTTTGTAAAAAATATGTGTTAAAGTAGAAAATAGGTAGTAAATATCTACATTAACGAAGCGGTTAATACAGTAGTACAACGGGGACTACCGTGACTTTGCTCATCAGTTGGCGCCACTGTAGACTGAGGTCCGGAGGTATAGCTGTCAAAGGCGATTGGCGCCGAAACAAAGTGTTATATCTTGAATCTAATTAAGGTTATATTGTTTATAAATAACTATCTTACTATATATTACCCTAAAAACTAATTTCGTATGCTTCGGTCCTTACGCTAACTCGCAACCCTCACCTGACTTTGAAATCAAAATTCACTCTTGTTCAAACCAATCTGGTAACTGTAACTGCCCAAAAATAGAAAAAGTAAATCAGGTGAAATATCTCGGAATTGTAGTAGATCAGAGGTTAAGCTGGTATCCCCATTTAGAACTAACTATAGGGAGGTTAAGGAAACTCATGTGGGTCTTTAAGTCTCTGAGATATGTTATGAGTGCCGAGCTACTGAATAAAATATACATCGCATTAGCACAATCTATTATAATATATTGCATTTCAGTATGGGGTGGAGCAGCTAAATCATACTTTGTTAATCTAGAACGAGCGCAAAGGTCATTGATAAAGGTAATGTACTGCAAGCCCCGTAGGTTTTCTACTGAAACCCTATATACCCTCTCTAAGCTGCTCTCCGTGAGAAAACTTTATATTGTACACATAATACTAAGATACCATAAAATATTACCCTTTGACAGGGCTAAACTTAAAAGGCGACGGTGTAATGTAGTAGCTCCTGCACACCTCACACGTACAGCCCTTGTCAGGCAGCAATATATAGCTCGGGCCCCTTACCTCTATAATAAAATAAATCGTAAATTGAATATTTACCCCAGGTCACTGTATGAATGCAGGAAAATTGTGTCTGAGTGGCTCTCTTCTCTTAAATACGAAGAAGTAGAAGACCTTTTGTTAAAAATAGTTTAATTTGTATTGATTGGTATGCACATTTAAACACACTCTCACAAATATCAACACACATGAAAATAACACTACCAAGATGTTATACATATTGGTTACATAATACACACACACACACGCACGCACGCACACACACACACACGCATGCACACACCCACACACACACACACACACACACACACACACACACACACACACACACACACACAATCTCACACTCACACTTGTACTCTGTATCTGTGTTCAGTAATGTATAACCTTTACTTACCTTACAATTTCATTTGACTAAGTTCACCTACAGTGTTGTAAATCTAACTTGAAATATACTAGGAAGAGCGAGGCTTTCCCAACACAAGTATCATTCGATTACATTCTGGGAAGCCCCGGCAATATATTTGTAAAAGATTTACTGAAATAAATACATTTTTATTTTTTTTATTTTTTTTTTTTATTTATTTATTTATCTTGATATCAACAAACTAACTTCTGAAATAGTTGCTCTTGAGGCCGCCTATTTTGGCGTTTTTTCTTAATTCCGCTTTTAAAGCGTTCACATTAATCGCCAAATAATCCATATTTGCGATATTTTACGAAGGAGATCACTTTCCAGTAGGTAAATTAAAGAAATTATAATTTATGCAACAAATTCCGCTAAAACCAGTACAAAGTGAATGATATTTGACCTCACGCGACACTAGCGCCTCTAGTGGCAAATTCACTAGCGATAGCCCCCACTATGATAACTCAGAAGTGGTCAGCCAACCTGACGTCAGAATGGCTGACCACTTGGTTTCTTTGATAAGTGTCTTAACGATAAGGTAGCGAATCTTTCATTAAAGGTATTAAATAGTAGCAAATAGGTAGTAAATGATAAAAGTACGCAGTTTTCAGTTGAGTAAGAATAGACAATATATATTTTATTTTTATACATTGGCATTATGGTATATAAGTACATACATAGCTCACTAGATGGCGTTAGTAGTTATTGTAATTCTATTTGATATTGTATTTTAACAGTAAACAGTGCACATGGTCTCACGTGCATATCTAGTTTGGTCCAGCCCAATCTGACGGTCACCGATTTTCGATCTTATTCTTACTAATCTATACACCGTACTTTTTGTACCACCTGGGAAACGAAGCCTTATTGAACCATTATGTATCACACCACGGCAGTGTTATTTATTTTATTGTTAAAAATAATTTTTGAAAAATTTAAATTTATGATGCAGTTATTTAATTTTTAAGCTATTGCATAGCTTCTATCGCGGGCCTTGAGCGTGGAGACCGAATCCAGAAATTCCGTAACGAAAATAACCTAACACCCCCCCACTCCGACCGGCACAGCGGTGATACTTTTTAGTTTTATAACTGCATAAGTTGATAAAAAATGCTATGCAATAGCTTTACCGCGGCAGTCTCCGAGTGCCACACGTCTTTTTTTTAACACGCTGTGACGCGCCCAGACGTATTATTTCGCTGCGTCGGGGTCTCGGTTGAATGGACCTTACACAGCTACATCTGTGCGCGTCACAGCAGGTTACAAAATAAAAAGTCTAAATGAAATTTATTTTTTTTATAAAAAAGAAATTTGGTAAAAAAAAATAAAATTACGTAAGGTATAGCAAACCAAAACTAGCCTGTTAACACATGCATAAAAACAGTATAGTGAAGTCAGAAATTTGATATCATAATTTTTATTTTTAAATTATTCATACATATCAAAATTTTTAGATTCCCATTTGTATTTTTTTTTCTAAAACAAGCTGGTTTCAGCTTGCTATGCCATTAACCTAACAGCCTGTATATTAAAGAAAGTATACCACTTGTAAGTCGAGACCAGCTGGACCGATTTGTGTGATTTTGGTGTTTTTAGGGTTCCGTACCCAAAGGGTAAAAACGGGACCCTATTACTAAGACTTCGCTGTCTTGCCGCGCTCTGTCACCTCACCAGGCTGTATCTCAAGACCCGCGATAGCTAGACAGTTGAAATTTTCACAAATTATGTAGTTCTGTTACCGCTTAACAACAAATACTAACAACAAAATAAAATAAATATTTAAGGGAGGCTCCCATACAACAAACGCAATTTTTTGCCCTTTTTTGCTCGAAATATTTGTACTTTCTGTACTTTACCTAGTCAACGGTACGGAACCCTTCGTGCGCGAGTCCGACTCGCACTTGGCCGGTTTTATTTTGATTTGTCTTGGTTAACTTTAAAAATAATAAGTTTTTTTTAAATTACGCCATTTTTGATGACAATGACACAAGGACGTCAAATCAAATTACATTTAGGCATGTCGATTATATTAAAAAATATCGATCTCCGATTCGATTCAAATCGAACATACTAGAATCGATTCTTGTTTAAATCGAGCATTAAAAGATCGATTTTCGATTAATCGAGCCAATTTCAAATATGACTAATTGCCTAATAAAGATGCAGGACATTATTGATGACCATATACTGTAAATACCAGTAATTGGATAGAAGTATTATTAAATTAATAAACATAATATCACTTATGGATTTAGAAAATTATTTTGCTAATGATTTCCGCTTGTTAATATACCGGCCTAGATACCTTCACCACACTACCCGCACTAACACTGATTGAGCAAGCACTATTTTATGCAGGAAAACCGCCCGCCCTCCCTCAAAAATGCATGCAGTACAGTTAATGCAATTATTAGTACCCAACACCAATATAATAAAAAAGGTTTTTATTATATTGGTGTTGGGTACTAATAGTATCTCAATCAGTGTTAGTGCGGGTAGTGTGGTGAAGGTATCTAGGCCGGTATATTAACAAGCGGAAATCATTAGCAAAATAATTTTCTAAATCCATAATTAGTTATGGATTTCCGCAAAGTAACGCCTGAGTCTATTAATTTTACATAATATCACGCCTATATTCCTTCGAAAGAATAGGTAGAGGTGGGAATCGAACCCAGAATATTTTGCTCAGCAGTAGTGCTTGCGACCACTAAACTAATGTAGCATTTAGTATGTTAGTAGTTGTAGTAGTTTAAATTTCTTTCTAGTCTCGCCTAAGCACTCGTAAGTCGGTTAATAAATTAATCAAATTTCAAGTTTATAAAATTATTGACCAAGTTCTACCAGTTGCTTTTGCGTCCGACAACAGCAAAAAAATAAAAAAACTAAATACCGAGGAATATCATCGCTAATCGGTCCGATTCGGGAGGTTTGTGAATCGATTCATTGAATCGATGTAGGGTTCAAAATCGATCTGAAAAATCGATTATATTACTCTAAATAATCGATTTTTCGATTTCAAATCGACATGCCTAATTACATTGTTCTGAGGCGATGCGAAGTTCGCGGGGTCCGCTATTAGATATTATAAATGCGAAAGGTACTCTGTTTATTACGCTTTCACACTACTACTTTTCCGATTTTGCTAAAATTGGTAAGTACAGCAGACATAGATCAGACCTTAAAGCTCTAACGACCGGTCCCAATAACCTATCTATCTTCAGTTTTGGCATATCGGAGATAGGAAACAGTGTCTATCTCTGTTTTGCCGTCCAGAGAAACAAAGACAGAAGTTGTTTTCTATATCTTCAGTTTTGGCATATCGGAGATAGGAAACAGTGTCTGTCTCTGTTTTTGCCGTCCAGAGAAACAAAGACAGAAGTTGTTTTCTATCTCCGATATGCCAAAACTGAAGATATATAGGTTACTGGAAATGGCTGTAGGGCTGAATCTAAAACGGTTCTCCAACAGTTACTTCCCCGAAGAATTCATCGTCGACAGAACTTTTCTCCAATTAGTGTTTTGCCGAAGACACCTTTCGCCTAAGAACGTTTCGCCGACAGAATGTTTCGTCTTTTGTTGTTTCATCGATGTTAACTTTTCGTCGACAGATTTTTTTCAACGATTTATCACCAGAACTTTCTAGTATTTACTATCCGTCTAATGTAAATGTAAATGTAAATGTAAACGTGGACAACATCACATACATTGTTCTGATCCTAAATTGAATAACTATTTAAAGCACTTGTATTTTGGAAACCAGAAACAACGAAGGTACCACAGACACCCAGACCCGAGAAAATGTAGAAAAACAAATTTTTTCTACATTGACCCGTCCGGGAATCGAACCAGGGACCTCGGAGCAGGCGACACCTTGAAAATCGGCGTGTACGCCACTCCGCCACGGAGGTCGTCAAATGTACGATTATTTCAGCTGCAATTAACTAAATGAATTTTAAACTTTTTACTTGTAACATGTATGCACCGGAAATAGAAAGTCCAAAAGAACATAATCAATCAGACTGTTTTCTTGAGTTTACGCGAACACTACATATTGAAATGAAAGATAATTTTACGGATTTATTTTACGAATCGTCTACCCGTGACCATGAACGCTGTAAAGGGTTCGAAACGTCGGGTTAAAACAAAAATAAACGCGTTCTAAATCCGTAAAATTAGGTATCTTTCATTTCATTTCAAAAGTTCGCGATCTTTGAGATTTTCAGATATGAAATTCTCGAAAATCGTGTTTCAGATTATGTAGAAATACATTTCAGTGTTTTATTTTTGACGTTATCTTTCCAATCCAGACGAAAACAAATCCACACCAAAATCATAAAAGTCGGTCCAGCCTTTCTCAAGATGAGTGGTGTAATAACACGACTTTCTTTATAGATAGAATTATTTTTTCCTCCACCATTAGCCAAACCGCAATAGCCAAGGCGCCTGCCAAGCATGGCCAATATAGCCAAGAAGAGAACACCCGTCTGGCTAAATCTTAAAAATATTTCGAGAAACTGAATTTCTGGGGCTTCATTGAAAAAAACATTGTCTTTCATGTTAAAATATGTTTAATCTATATATATAAATGTTATGTTGGTTTGTGTAAGCTTCAAAAATTCAAAAAATTCTGCACCGATCGAGCTGAAATTTCAGCATGATATATAATCCGCATCGAGGATTGTTTTTATCTATATATCCGCGACCGCGAAAAAAAAATTAAAAAAAAGCGTGGCACGGAACAGCTAGTTTGAAATTATAATACTTACACTAAATTTTAATTTCAAGGTCATTCTTCTTCCGTGATCACGTCGCTTGCAAACAGTGCCGACATTTTGGAAACTCATAAATACTGTACATGGTATAAAACCCGAATTAATTAACGAGACAACGTAACTTTGTACGAACGTCAACGTCATAGAAGTGATACACATTTGCACATGAAAATGGGATCTGGTATGTTAAAAATATTTTTTATACACTGCCGGACAGTTCAATCAAAAATATTATATAAAATAATAGTTAAAAATCAAAAACTTTATAATAAACCAAACAATTTAAAACTTATCTTTAAAAGACGTCTTTACAAGGTTACGTGAATTTTACGTTAAGGTTCACAATTACTAGTGATGAGGTAAAATGGAGAAATCTAAATCAAAGGATGGTAATACGCGTGTTACAAATATATTAATAAGCATTGGTAAATGCCAAGAACAACAAATTTCAATAAATATTTGTTTACGAAAAATGTTCAAAATTCGAATCCATATGTGATGACGAATTTACAGTTGAGGTCCTTGATTGTTCCAGTGATTCTGATGATAATAATCTCACTCACTGTTAAATCTTTATTTACCTAATCTGGTATTTTTACGTTGCATCAGTCGAGTAAGTCCCAGCACTGGTCACCTCAGTTTGACAGGTGTCATTCTAATCAAGCTATGTTTTAAGGACTATAGCAAATAAATATGAAAGTTTAAACAAGTCAATCTATTTCTTATTCAAAGCCCGTTTTTTAGCCGCACTAGATACTATAATAAACTTCCTTTTCCCTGTCTTGTTTCAAAACAATATCCTTGGGCGTGTCACGAACGCTTGTTACTTGTCCACTATTCCCATGCCCTCGACCATCTTCTGTCTCACAATCCAAAGATACTCATATTTTGTATTCTCCTCTTCTTACCCTTCGCTTGGTTTAGAAGACGTTCAGTTTTCACATTCCTGTTAAGAGTGCTGTATACCAATTCCTGTGTTTCATTGTCATCTCTCGTTGGAAGATCATCTGTAAAGTCCTGAGAACTTGTGTCCATATACATTTGTTCTTCATCATCTTTATCCATTTGTCTCTGTATAGACTTAACAGCTTATACTTGTTTCACGATGTGTTATGAAATATTACTTTTCAATATCTTCTGGTATGTTTTTCAAATTTGGTTTCCTACGTCTTAAGTTAACAATTTTCGTAATACGACGAGCAGGGACCTCGCTATCTCCTTCTGCTGTATCAGCTATATCTTGTAGGTCAATGATTCTATAATTGTCTATTTGCTTGCTGTGTAACACTATACTCTTCTGACCTTCTTCATCTGATGACGCATATTCGCTTTTATCATTGCCTTGTCCAGTATTATTTTGAGCTATAAATATATTCGGGTTCATGATCGTCTGTTTTATAAATTCCCTTTTCCTCGGACCTCTGACTGGTATATTCAAATGTACAGCTTTTTTGTTGTTGCTGGCAGAGAAAATCACCAACTAAAGTTTATTTATAATTATTATTTAAATTTATAATAATGATAACGCACAAAATATCTTGTAGGATAAAATATTTATTATCAAAGTAATTTTTTTGTTATTTACCTTTTTGAAATTTTGTAATTACAAGGCAAAGGGAACAGGGCCAACCTTCTACCACAGCCCAGTCCCAGACAGCTTCCACATTACATCCAATTGTACAAGGTGCCTAACAACACTATTTTTATTAGTCAGTAACCTTTTAAATTGAGGTGTCAAGTCTTTTTTCTATAATATTCTGAGAGATTCTTTTGTGTAAATGTTGGGAAAAAAATAAACTACAGCATTAATGGAACATGGTCTGAATAGCGCAGTTTTGATACCAAACATAGATTTTATTTAAACGATAACAGGAAACTAAACTCAATAAATTACACCTTATTGCTTTACATGTCTTTTCGATCGGGTTGCACCGACCTTGGTCACAGGCTGACTGGAGACAGAGATGCACTCACTGTGTGTGGAATTATATTCCTATAAGTCTCCCTCCAAAAGGTTTCAAAATATAAAAAGTATACAAAATTTTAATGACTTTTGAATACTGAGTACTTTGTCTCAAATCATTTCACAATTTAGTTGCTCAGAAGCTCAGAGAATGCTCATTTGAAGTTTTAAATTTTGACACAAAATGTATGGAAAGAAATTCAAACCTTAATATTTTCCAATACATTTTCTGTTGAAATTGAATACTTCAAATAAGCGTTCTCTAGGTGACTTACTTTTATTTTAGCCAGCTTTAGGTAGCTATAGCTATATATAGTTGATAGTTCGGGGCCAATGTGCAGATGGCGCTTATGCGCAATGGTTTGCCAATTTACGGCGTAAGAGGGCTCTTTTTTTCCGTAGTATATTTTACTCTTTGATGTAGTGATTACTTGCTCTTCTTCTTCTTCTTCCTGTTTATGGCGACAAACTTATGTTTTCCGCAGTGGGTACACTGTTCGGCCAGTATCACGTATGCAGCTGTTACACGAATATTATGAGAGAGTGATGTAGTGATTACTTCAAAGAGTAAAGTAATATAGATTACCAATACATGACTTGCTCAGTGAAGAAAATATTTATTTTTTATTCGGTTTAACAGCCTCGGACACTTGTCCATACAGCCAATCTTTAGTAATAGTTTCTTTATTTTTGCATTGTATCGTTGATGTTAGACGTTTCCAATTGTTGCCAACTTAGTGGATTTTCCACTAAAACTGGTGGTTTTAACAGTCACTTCAGTGGCGAAATATTGCTTCTAGTGGCTAGTGGATTTTTTTAGTGGTTTTTGGAAATTTAATTTCAACCAAAATATGATCAGTGATCACGCTGTCAGAAGTCACTTGCACATTTTAATATTTTTTCTTCTATTTTCTTGGTTTTCAAAATCTGTCTAGAATGACAATGTTTCTGTAAACGCAGGGATTCCCTGACTCCCTGTACAAAATCATTTGTTCAACTCGTCATCGTGATTTGTTCATGCGTACGTAACTATGCCGAAACCACAATATAAGCAACATTTTCGTGATTTTTGTCTTCAAGACCCACAATTCATAGCTTGATTTTCTGTTGCTGTCAGATTTTAGTTTTTATAATCTAATTTCTACATCTCTACATAGTAAAATTTGTTACAAGCAGCCTAAGATTCCGTTCATTATATTAATTTAGAATACATTATAAATTTTAGGTAACTTGAACCGTTTACGCATCGCACGCAATGGATGCCTTTAAATATGAATAATTTTTCCGTTTTTGCAACATTTTTCACTGATGCTTTGCTCTTATTGGTCGCAGCGTGATGTTATATTGCCTTAAGCCTTCCTCGATAAGTGGACTGGCCAACACAAAAATTATTTTTAAATTCGAATTCCTGAGATTAGCGCGTTCAAACAAACAAACAAACTCTTCAGCTTTATAATATTAGTATAGATTTTTCCCGTTTTTGCAAAATTTTTTACTGATGCTTCGCTCCTATCGGTCGCAGCGTGATTTTACATAGCCTAAAGCCTTTCTCAATAAATGGAGTAATGGACTATCCGACACAAAAATAATATTTCAAGTCGAACAAGTACTTCCTGAGATTAACGCGTTCAAACAAACAAACAAAAAAACTCTTCAGCTTTATAATATTAGTATAGATATGATTAAAGGAAACTAATAATCTTCTTCCAAGTATTTTTTTTTTAATCTCCCTAGATTGAAAAAATTATCCCACACCCAAAATCGCTTAATTTTCCCCTGCAAATTAAGCGATTTTGGGTGTGGGATAATTTTTTGTTAGTGGTTTACTGGTGGTTTTAGAAGGTATATCTGGTGGAAAGCTATTATAACTGTTGGCAACACAGTAATGCTTCGATGGAGTTTTTGGAGACAGTCGAAAGATTGAAGGAATGTAGAGAAGTCCCCAAGAAAGAGGTGAACTGTTCGCGTTCCCGCGCAAAATTCACAGTCCTCTTTTCTTGGTTATGACCCATACACCATGTTTTTTCACCGAACTGTATATTGTTCACTCGCACGACAATTTCTTTCGCAAAATAACACCACTTTTACGACCCAAAAATCACTATAAACAATAAAAATTCGATAATAGAAATGGACTCCAAACGTATCTCACGAACTCCCGCCAAAAACTCTACCCATCTTCTTCTTCCTTTTTATGGCGACGAACTTGTGTTTTCCGCAGTGGGTACACTGTTCGGCCAGTATCACGTATGCAGCTATTACACGGATATTATGAGAGATATTATGGAGATAATGGTAATCTTACGATACTTTAAGCGAACTTAACACAAAGTGTAAAACAGAGGATAGGGTAGGTAAGTACTATGACAAATAAAAATGAAGGTGGTTCCATATTTATTTGTCATTATAGAAAATGGCCTAATTACAGATTAATTTTATTAGTGTTTATAAATTTAGTTAAAGATTTTAAAAGTGTAGGATTTAAAGAACTTAGAATACATTTAATATTAGTTGGACGAGGAAAGGTTTTAGGAAGGAAATCAAAAAACGAGGAACCTATTTTGGAGCAATTAAAGAAAATATGGTTAACAGTACCTTCATCAAGACCACATTCACATAAAGAACTATCCCTAATTCGAATTTTTGCCAAGTGGACTGGAGTACAAGAATGGCCTATACGAAGACGACAAATGATAGAAACTATTTTTTTAGGTAGATGAGGATATTTAAAAAACCAAGGTCTGGGGGGAATGACTTGTTGAATATCTGCATAATACCTACCAACGCCCTTTCGTTTCGAGTTCTCCCAATGAGTATTCCAAGAAATGAGTAAATGAGATCGGGAAAGGCAAGCTACATCGTAAGAATATGATTTGTAGTGGTCTAGGGAGCCAGTAGTGGCAGCACTTTTGGCACACGAGTCAACCGATTCATTGCCTGGAATTCCCACATGACTGGGAATCCAAGCAAGGACTATGTTTAAACCCTTCTGATTGCAGGCAAAGAGTGCTTCTCTTATTTTAAGGATAGGAGGAAATTTCGTTTTTGATTTAAAAGGGTTTGCTAAAATTGATTGAAGACAGCTTAGGGAATCGGTAAATATTATGGTATTATTTAAGCAGTGAGAACTTACGTAGAGAATGGCTTCTAGGATAGCTATAGATTCTCCCGTAAAAATTGATGTAGTTGGGGGACATTTAAAACTTAAGGTGATTCTGTAAGTAGGAATCCAGACAGCTGAACCAACGCATCTATCTTCAGCAAATTTGGACGCATCCGTATATATACAAAGCCAGCCCTGCCAATGTTCGGAAATAATGTTCTTAAATTCCTGAGAAGCTGAACAGGAATCCTTAGAAATACCAAAATTTAGAATTACAGAAGGCTTAAAGATTAGTGACTCAAAGCTGTTGGAGTAAAGAGGGTTAAAAGAATATCTTGTAATAGGTGAAGGGAGACGGTTGAATTTTTGGAAACTGAGAAGGATGCAGGGAGTATTCTGAGAATTAGAATGATTATTTAATGATGAAAGGTGATCAAGTTTAGCCAATAGAGCATGTTGAGAATTCTGAGCAACCTTAGCAAAGAATCGATCGCTAAGATATTGTCTGCGGAGATAGAGAGGAGGATCTCCTCCTTCAATTTGGAGGGCGTTGATGGGTGAAGTTTTCATTGCTCCCAATATTACGCGCAGACATTTGGATTGGGTTTTCGAAAGTTTTTCAAGAACAGCTTTACTGCAAGGGTCCAGAAGAAACGCTGCATAATCAAAATGGCTGCGCACGACAGCATTATATAATATTTTTTGCGAGTAAGGATGGGCGCCCCACCAAGTACCCGATAGCGCACGTAAGATATTTAAACCTTTCTCAGCTTTCCCGAGAATGTAGTTAAAATGCGGAATTCCAGTCAGTTTTGAATCCAGAACTAAGCCTAAGAACTTTACTTCTCTACTACATGAGATAAGATTTCCGTTGAGTGAGATTTGTAGATCTGGAATATCTCGTTTGCGAGTGAAAATGACACAACTGCACTTTGGAACAGAAATGGAGAGACCATGATTAGACAACCAATTGTCAAGATATTGTAGGGCCGAATTTAGACGAGATGATGATTCTGACAAGGATTTCGAAGAAAAGTAAAGAGCTATGTCATCAGCATATTGAAGAATATTACAAAAGGAGTCTACAGTTTTATCTAGGTCATAAGTATAAATGTTATAAAGCAGAGGGCTAAGAACCGAACCTTGTGGTAAACCTTTCCAAATTAGACGAGGGGAAACAACGGTATCCTGATTTCTTACCGATATCGATCGAGACATTAACGTGTTGCAGATGAAACGAACCAACATCTCCGAGACACTCAGCTGAAGCAATTTATGCCTGAGTACTGGAAGAAGGACATTGTCATAGGCAGAGGATATGTCCAGAAATACTCCAACCAGGTACTCCTGATTTTTAAAGGCTAACCGAATATCTGTTGTCAGAATACTTAAACTGTCTAGAGTACTTACGCCCTTGCGAAAGCCAAATTGGGTCTTAGACAGAACTTCTTTAGATTCCATAAAAAAATCTAGTCGGTTCCTGATCATATGCTCCATTATTTTTAGAAGGACTGAAGAAAGAGCTATAGGTCGGTATGAGTTATGGTCTAGAGGATCTTTTTTTGGTTTAAGGATGGGGATTACTATTTGATGTTTCCAGGAGTCTGGGAGGATTCCTTCATCGAAAAAAGAATTTACTAAATTAAGGAAATATAATTTTGCCTCTTTTGGGGATTGCACGAGAAAAGAATAAGGAATGCCATCTTCACCAGGAGATGAGTCCAGCAGCCCGTTCAATGTTATATTAAGTTCCTCGAAAGAAAAAGGGTTATCTAAATTATTTGAAGAAGGAGGAACACCAGCAGAGGATGGAAAACAGTCTATAAACGGGACATAAGGAGGAGCTAATTTGTCAGCAAAAGATTCCAGCCATGTCAAAGGGTCGTTAGACGGAGTGTTTAAGGGAACTAGAGACTGGCGGTATCTTTTAATCTGCTTCCAAACCAGGGAAGAGGAGGTTCTAGGAGACATGCTCTCACAAAACTTTATCCAACCTGTTTTTTTCTTTTTCGATAGAAACTTTCTAGTTTGGGCAGCTGTCTTTTTGTAATTGATATAATTCTCCATGGTCATTGACTGGTTGTACCTCTTTTCAGCCCCCCTACGTTTCTGAACCATGGCGGTACACTCAGCATCCCACCACGGTGTCGAGACCTTACGGGAGGTTTTTTTTAAGGGAATGTGAGAATCCGCTGATGATTTTAAGGTGTCCACAAAAACTGAGTAAGCGGCAAGGGGACTTAAATTATTGTCATTTTGAATTGTCTCTAATTTATGTTTGACTGAAGAGGCAAAGGAAGCCCAGTCAGCCTTATTAGTTTTGTATTTTAAGAGAGGAGCAGGTCGAGAAAGTGAAGAAGTATTATCGGGTAAAGTTATAATAGCGGGAAAGTGATCACTACCGAAAGTAACATTTAGGACATTCCATGAAAAAAGAGGCGCCAAATTTGGAGAACAAAGTGATAAGTCAACGGCAGAAGCCGAGTTTTGAGTTGGTAAGCACCTTCTAGTTGGGCGGCCATCATTCAGAATACATAGATTAAGGTCGTCTAAAAGGTCCATCAGCAACAAACCAGGAGAATCTATCCTATAGGAACCCCAAGAAGTGTGATGAGAGTTAAAATCACCTAATACAAGGACAGGAGGGGGAAGGGCTGAGATTGCGGAACGCAATTCATTAAGCGAGGATGCATTAGGGTAAGGAATATACACAGACAGAAGAGAAATATCTAGAACTCGCACTGCCACGACATTTATGTCTTGGCTGTGTGGAGGGAGATGTATTTGAGAGTAACGGAGGGAACGCCTTACAAGAAGGGCACTACCTCCATAACCATCGATCCTATCATCCCGGAGACACGAATAGCCTGAGACACGAAAATGTGAATCAGGTAGTAGCCACGTCTCCGAGACGGCTAAGACCAGAGGGGAAAATTTATTGATAATAAAAATTATTTCATGTTTTTTTGTTCTAATGCTTTGACAGTTCCACTGAACTACCGTTGAAGACATTTTGATAGTATTCAGACAAAGAAAGTTTTGAAATTTGGGAGAGTTTTTCTGCAACGTTGGACGGTAATGGGTCGTTTTGACCGGAGACTATACGGAGGACCAGGGACAGGATAAGCTTCAGGAGATTATCACTGTCCTCAGAGACAGTAGGAGGACACGAATTGGCGTTAAGAGCGCTTCCGTTTGGAAGAGTAGAGCGACAGTCACCAACTATAGCTTGGTGAGCTTGTCTATCGTAGCTCTTGCCCAAAGGAGTGAAAGGACGAGTAGGCAAACGTGAAATTGTCTTTCTATAGGAGGTTGAGGATTGCTGGGAAGGAGCTTGGGAGGGGGAAGTTGAATAGGATTGTGGTGGTGAGGACGATTTGGCCGTGTCCGCATAAGACCTGCGAACTGGTGGATAGAAGGAGGAAGCTTTTTCATAGGAAACGTTATCTTGTGACATCACAAGCTTTATTGACTTCTGTCTAGAGTGCTCAGGGCATGACCTATTTAGGGCATAGTGTGGGCCTGAACAGTGGAGACAAGTTGCCTTGTCCTCCTCAACAGTACAGCTTTCAGGTGAGTGGGGTTGTGCGCAACGGTAGCATCTTGGTTTGGAGCGACACTGTGCCTTCACGTGTCCAAATCTGCAGCAGTTCATACACTGGATAGTCGGGAGTTGGTACGTCTCAACAGGAATAGACGTGTGGTAAACGAAGACTCGATCAGGCAGGACCTGACCTTTAAAAGTGACCACAACAGACTGAGTAGGTATCCAAGATATTTTATTGTCTGTCACTTGCTTTCTATTTAGGCGCCTTGCTTTTAAAAGAATTCCACAACCAGCTGGAACAGTCAAAGATTCTGCCAACTCCTCCATCGTCCAATCTGAGGGAATACCTTTAATGAGACCGATGCGGGTCACGTTGTATGTTGGTATTGTGGCAACGTATTTGTAAAGAGGTAGTAGCTCATTATTAATAAAGTTGTTTGCTGAAGCAGGGGAACTGAATTCTACGGAGATCCTATTTCTTCCAATCTTTTTAACTCCATCCAAGATTACATCTTTGATTTTGTTAGTCGCTAAAAATCTGCCGAACCTTATTGGCTGAATGAATGTTGGAGCTGAGGGTTCAGATTCTATTCGAGAAACATGAACGATAAAAGGTCCTTTATCTATCTCGCTGTACGATTTAGGCGCAATGACAATAGATGGATGGGTGTACATTAATTGGGAACTACCATTAGGAGAACTAGAAATAGTCGCAGAGGGGTCGGTAACTGATCTCTTTGCGGGCTCAGCGGCATCATCCGTCTCGAGACGACGTTTAGTCGCCGACTGGGAAAACACTGGCAAGGACAGTTCCATAGGAGAAGGTGCTCGATCCGGCGGATCCGGCGGATCGGGAGGGATAGGGTCCATATTGTATTAACTTACCAGATAAGTAAATATAATACACTACAACCGTAACTTAGATGAAAAATACGCTTATTATATATAAATTGGAAACAAAGCACTATAAAATACAAAAAAATCACGAAATTCCTAAAAACACGTGTAATAACCACAGTCGCAAAAACTACCCTCCCAAACTCTACCCAAAAGAACCTACGACGTGACGGACGTGACTTTTTTTTTTCTAAAGCTAGTAGTCTGTGATTTAGACTAGATAAAAACTTAACAAAATTAAAATTATCTTAAAACGTAGTGATTACTTGTTCAGTGATTTTTTAAAGAAAAATAAGAAAATTTAAATCATGGTTTTATAACTCAGAACAAACAATTCCATTCGTAAGCCTTCAAATTGAGAAGGTCAGTAGGTAGGGAGTAACAGTGTTACCTAATTCCATTAAGTTGGGTTATCATGCATGCATGATTTATTTGTATTGGTAATCCTTTAATTTTCACTTAAACGACAGTTTTCATTACTTTGGCTTAATAAAGTGTATCACAATCCATTAAAAAAAAAAACTGAAATGAAATGTCAAAGTCAAGTTCTTTAATTTTCCTATCTTTTCAAAGTTTTTATAACTTTTAGTCCGTTTTTTTCTTTGGAGTGAATGGATGTGCTACTTTGGTTTTGTGTGTTTTTAACTACGACTTGGCTTGTTTTTTGGATTCCGACGACCCTGATTTTCACGACTCATCTGGCGAACTCTTTGGATTCGATGAACCCGCAACTAATGATAGACTTCGCTGTGTTTTGGATACCGACGAACCTGCTCTTCGCAACTGCCCTGGCAATCTAGATTAGATAAGATTAGAGATCAGAGGGTATCCTTAGGAGATTACTTTTTATTGCACATCAGAAACAAGAAATATATTTGCAGGAAATGTTACAGAAAGATGTACAACTTGGCGGTTGGCGGTATTATCGCCTGTAGCGATATCTTCCAGACAACCTTTGGGTGCAGTGCAGGATACTACAAAGAAAGGGGAAGGTACTTTATATAGAAATAATCAAATAGGTATAACAAAACAAATTAATCCCTCAACCCCCAGGAGGCACGCACGTGTCACGATAACAATTGATTTCAATTGTGTCTGGAATAACTCACGATCGAGAGATTAACTGAAAAAACTTAATTTCTACATAAACATACATTTCAACATTTCAAATCTATTTGGATTCTACGGCTCCTCCATTCCGGATTGACCTTTTTAAGCTGACCGATTTAGACAATATGACGACAAGAAAATGCTGCATCCGATTCTGCCATAAAACTCGTGAGTCACTTAAAGTTAGCGTTGATTGTTTGTTACAAATCTAGGTATTTATGTACCTCTGTTACTAAATAACAATCAAATTCATAACCAAACATTTTGGCTTTCCAGGGTCTGAAAAGGTTGTCTTGCATAGGTTTCCTAATCCTGAAACAGACTTGGAACGTTTTGACGCATGGACAAATGCAATTGGTGGCGATATTCTGTTTACAGAAAAAAGTTCTGTATATCAGCTCTACCGCATCGCGCATATGCGATACTCATTTTGACGTAAAATACAAAAGTGGCAGTGGAAGAATTACTGGTAATGCTGTCCCTACATTGGCTACATTGTTCTCATCAGGTAACTTTTTTTCTCAGCATACCAAAGTTCTAAGATAAATATGTTTTTAATATAATATAATGGACTGTAGCAAAGGACGTGCAAGGCTTTGAGATGTTAAATCTTATACACAAAACATTTGAAACTCAATAAAAATATGTAGTATGTATACAGGGGCCTTGGATTCTATGTTTCAGATGCCTTGCACATCCTTCATTCTCCAACTTAAGTTTGCACACTCTAATCAAAAGAATTAGGATCAAGAGCACCACTTATCAAATGGAAAAAGTTCTATTTGGTCAAACTTTATTTGTTATGAGATTATCACAACAAATTGAACAAGTTTTGTTTTCCATGACCACTTCATGGCGTTAATAAGGGTAACCTCACCATCACCACCACGACCTCTTGCAACTCACCTGATTATAATCTTATGAGATTGATCGCAGGTTTAAAAATGCAAAAAAAAAAAAAAAGGGTCGCCTCTTTTTTTTCTTCTCTGGATCAAGGCTCTTTAGAGAAATTGGTAGCCCAATAGTTATAAAGTTTAAATTTTTCGAAACAACATAATATGTTCTGTTATTTGGTTCTGGTGATTGTTCTGGTGTAAATGTGTAAACAAATAATTTTTCTGGTATTTATTTTATAGTTTTTTTTTTGGAATTTAGTTTATTTATTTCAAAAGGTACACCAACAGTACATGTAAACAACATTAAAAAGATAAATATGTTAAACAAATTCTTATACATATACCTCTTATAGGCGTACACAACATTCATAGATAGGGTACGTAAAAATTAATAACAACAGTTAACTATGTAAATAATAGCAAACACAATGAAACAAAACATACAAACAAAAACCACTCTAGACCATATCGGCTATGTTCTAATTCGTCTCAATACGCATCGGATCAGCTAGTTATGGCTTGAATTTAGTCAACGTGTCGTGGAAGATATCCAAACCATAGTTGTATTTTTATTGTCACAATAAGGTTTTAAAAAAGTAGTTTGTTATTCACACATACATATTTTTCTTTGAATAAAATGTAAGTAGCCGGCGCCCCTAAAGTGTGTAACTCAGGGCAAACAATCTCAGTATTAGGGAGGGGGAAATTTTGAAAAGGTCTTTCTCAAAATTCGTTATGCTTGTCATATGGTGAATTTTAAATAAGTTGGATTATAATCACAATTGTTCCAAAACACCTTTACAGATGTCACTACATTAGCATGATTTCACCCGTCTGACGCTAGATGGCGCACAAATCGGCTGGGTTTTATTACCAGTGTTTATTATTCAATTTTGTTTAGAATAAAACTAAATTAAGGTCACTCATATGTTTCTGACAAATAGCATAATATGTTTTTATTTTTCCTCATATTTTTGTATGAACTTTTTTTTTTTAAACTACTTTCAAAATATTAGTGGTTTTATGTGTTCCCAACCTAGCAACACTACATGCAAATGGCCGTCTGTGTTTGCTGGTGCATGTGCTCTCGGTGTTTGTGTGATAACTTTAGCTTCTATCAGTTTTAAAAAGTGCTTCTCCATTTAAGTCCGTCGAGTCGAGCTTTGTCTCCTCCGGCCGTGTTGAGTTTTGTGCTTGTGCCGATCGTAAGCTAAGAAAAAAGTGAGACAGGACTCTATCTATTCTAACCTCTCTTGGTTGAACTTATAATGTCTAACAAAGTTTGTTGTGTTCCGGGATGTGCCAACAGTGCAGGTAACTATGAAAAACTTTTTGTTTATGCCTTATCCATACAAAACATTAAAGTATTTTCTTGAACTACAATAGCATCAGCTCATCGATATGCTTGCTCTTATTTATTACAGAATCCAAGGATGTTTTACATCGATTCCCTAATCCTGAAAAGGACAGGGAGCGTTTTAACACTTGGGTCTATTTCGCTGGTGGTGAAATTCTGAGACTCGATAATAACAATATTTTCAATTATCGCCGCATATGCCGTAGACACTTTGAAGAAAAGTACTGGTGCCGGAATAACCTCCTGAGTAAAATAGCTATACCTACGATAAATATGCCAGGTATTTGTTTTTTTTTGTAATAGACTTCTGTACGGGACAGCGTTATAAAATGTTAATTGTATATAAGTTTTTATTATTTTATTATGTTTTGTTATATTGTGACATGTTTGAACTTTGAATTTGTAATTTTGTATGTTTATTGTGAATTGTAAATTATTGTAAAACTTTATATTGTTATGGGAAATAAATGAATAACAGCCGGGGGCTTAGGAAACACACCCTAAGTAGGCACACACCCTCGTATAGGATAACGAGGACTAGGAAGGGAAATAGGACGCGGCTCTCTTTACGGTATTGCCTTTTCGAGTCAAAATGCAAGCCCGTACTATTTCCCTCTCTTTCTAATTGTGAGATGGCATGCGGCTCTCCCTACGGTATTGCCGATCGACCGCGGAAAACACGCGCATGCCATCTCCCCTCTCGCTCGCACCGACCTCTCGCTCACACAGTGATTGCGTAGGTGGGGATTTTCCCGCCAAAAATTGTGAATATAAGGCGAGCAGGGGGTCCATAGAATCATTCGATCCAGCAACAGCAAGGAAGAACCTTCTCTCCTAAGCAAGTAGGAAGAGCCCTAGAAGATCAACCTGAACAGATCCTGGGAAGAAAAATAGGAAGAATACACAGCCACCTCACCGCATACAATACAGTCCACACAGTAAACATTGGGTTGGCTGTTACTCCGTAACCCGACATAAGGCGTTATCATTTCATCAACATCATCATCAAACAAGACGGGCGTCTGACCGTCTGGCTTCCTCCCTCAAAGCGGAGGATCTCAATCTTCGTACCAAACCCGGCCACGTGTCATCCGGCACAACTTCTATATGTATAGTACTGCCGTGCTAAGCGCAAAAGCGATATTTAAAAAAAAATCGTAATTTTCATTTTTATGCCATTGGATAGCTTATAAAATTATGCATGAAGTAAGCCTTGTACGTACCGGAAAGTTCCTATTTCACTTTTATCCTAAATTGCTAAGGATATTAGCGGTATGTCAATATTACGTAGGCAACTAGCCTTATATTAGTATACTGCCATGAATAAGAAGATCTTAATGAATAAGAAGATTACACAACTCAATATAAACTGTCTTTAATTAAACCGTGTCCATTTATATGTAAAATGGTCGAAGCAGAAGTTTAGAGGCAGTTTTGATTTGTTGTACAAAACTGGTTTTAATAAGTACCCCATCACGGACAGCATAGTTGGCAAAAATAAATTAGAACCCTTATTTTGCCAGCAGTGAAAAGTAAAACTGCACCACAAGGCATTTAGAGGAATAAAAAGGAAAATATATTGCAGTTTTTTAAAACACTATACCTAAAAATAAGATCTCCTTTTGTTAAAAACTCCCCACTTATGACTAATGATAATTCATAGAATATGTGATTTTTTGCGATATTTATTATGTGATGTTAAACTTAAATAATAGAAGACTTTCGCTTCAAACCCCAAGCGACAACCGGTTGTCGCGATAAAAATTGATTTTAATTGTGACTGGAATATTCAATCGTAAAAGGGTTAATAGTTTACTTTGAATATTTTTTTTTTATATATTTTTTTTTCAACTGCAAATTCTCACTTTTGTCCATACAAACATGTAAAGAAAGAGCTAACCAAACGGTGGTAACTCAAATGAAAACTATAATTACTAAGCGGTACAGCAGTATTTCATGATTTAGGTATATTCATGTAATTTTTTTCTATTTTATCTTTTGAGAAAAGAAAATATACCTAATTATAATATATGAATCTATTTACTAACTAAAAATAACTATCTTTAAGTTAACAAAAGAACTACTTTTACAAAACTTCAACTATCTCGAAACTAGCTGTCACTGATATAATGCTTTTGCGCTTAGCACGACAGAGTAGGTCTTACTTGCAACAAGTGTATTCTAACCGTGATAGATGGAATAAACAATATTGTATAGTATTATATGGTATTATACGTCAATGTTATGCCAAAGTTGCAGAGGTACATCGTGTGGATAATCATAATCTACCCAATTAATGCCTTAGTAAATACCAACCAACAACTTTTGAACTTTTGCCTTAGACAATATCAGCCCACAAACTTTCTAGAACAATTTAATGGAATCCAATCAACGGCCATGGCACCTTTAGGACATCGGATTCTTTTGAGATTTTTCAGTATGACTTTGGTTTACTTTAAAATTAATTAATTGCAAATAGTTTCATAAGTAATAGAGTGGGTGAATAAGAGATTTTGATTTTATATTTTTCATGTGATGGTCTATAATCACATTAAAAAAAATGGTTGCCTGTAAAGTCGGTTTTACGGGCGAAGATTTTACGTGACAACGTCTTTTTCTCGGTAGAATATTTATTGATATGAATATAATTAAATTGCACAATAGGAACAAGGAATTGAATGAAAATAAGAATTGCACAAATTTTAAAATGCGCCTAATTCTCTAGTGCTGCGCGCGCGGCAGACCGATCATAGTTGAGTGGGAGAGAGACGCAAGGCATTCGGCGGGCCTCTCTCTCGTTCGGTGACTCATCGTAACGTTACCGAGCGTTACACTTTTTCATAAGTGACTCCCAGCCGCAACCTAATTTAAGACGTTGTCACGTCAATAACATAATCAATTCTCTTAAAAGCCTGATGAAAACCAAGTAACTAAAAACACTAATTGGCATTCCCGGCACCTTAGTTGACTATTGTTTGCTGCTTATTGGTGTTCAAAGCATTGAACTATATATAACAAAGTACTCTGTGGTGTAACTAAAGCAATGATATTTAATCATTGAACTAAAAGAAACAAAATTTTAAGGTTTGACCAAGTAGAAATTATTTCATATGATAATATTCTATTGTAATATGATGTAGTCCATTTATAGTATAACGGGTATAAAAAAATCAAACGCAGATCCGAAAACCACGTATTGTCCCCATTATTAGGATCATTTTTCTCTTTAGGACCATACCTGGGAAACAGCTGGTTCCGAAGATATTGAATGTCAAAGTCACAATTTTGTTTTCCATTTTATTACAAAAACTGTTGCCAAAGGATACTTAAAAACTTTTCTTCGTACAAACATAGTGGTTGTTCGTTCACAATAAGGCTTTATTAATTACAATACGCAATGTACGACTCAGCGCGGACGACTTTTGAACTTAGCAGCCATATCCAGCGCAGCGGCCTACGCTACGGCTGCTATACAATGCGCGCTACGAATTATAATATTTTTTTGAGTCCCATAAATAAAAATCATTTCCCAGCTATAATATTTTGTAATATGGCTTGGTTTGCTTTTCAGATTGTGTAACTTCAGGGTCTGCGTTTAGTTTTTGTACACCCTGTATATAATAACTAGCTTAGCGCCTCAGAATAATATAATTCGATTGACATCTTAAAAGCCATTGTCATCAAACATGGCTTTTTAGGGTTCCGTACCCTAAGGGCAAAAACAGGACCCTATTACTAAGACTTAGCTATCTGTCCGTCTGTCCGTCGTTCTGTCACCAGGCTGTATCTCAAGAGCCGTGATAGCTAGACAGTTGAAATTTTCACAAATTATGTATTTCTGTTACCGCAATAACAACAAATACTAAAAACAAAATTATATCATTATTCAAGGGGGGCTCCCGTACCACCAACTTGTTTTTTGACCTATTTGGTACGTAACCCTTTCGTGCGCGAGTCCGACTCGCACTTAGCCGATTTTATTTCTTTAACAAAATTACCTTGCCGTAAACAAATAATTGTTAGAAATGGCGCACTAAATTGTTTTATTTAATTTATAAAATACGTATCTGGACATATTAAAACCAACTAATTGTTTTACATGTATTCTAAGTGTTAAAAGTACGTCAATTGATAGCTGTGAACTGCACGAATGTTAAAGTTATCATCCGTCTCAGTAATTTTATCATTTAAGATTGATAGTGAAGATGTAACGCATCATGGCGTCTTGTAAATTGTTTGGACATCCATTGTACTCGAGAAATAAATATTGTATAATTGATATTTACCAGTGGTTTTTATTATAATGTGCAATAAAAAAACAATGCGCCAATAAATTGAGTTAAAGTTATTTTAAAGTTAAATTATATAAATATGTACTCAGTGATGTAAATATATGTAAGTTTTTTTTTTGGCTCTCGCGGTTTGCCTTTAGCCACCACTGAACAAGTAATCACCACGTTTTTTTAGTCACTACAGGGTTAAACGAATGGAAACTTATTTATCTTTATCAGCGAACTTCGTCCACGTCAATTTCTTCGATCGCGATTAACATTAATAATTTTTCCCGTTTTTGCAATATTTTCCACTGATGCTTCGCTCCTATTGGTCGCAGCGTGATGTTATATAGCCTAAAGCCTTCCTTAATCAATGGACTATCCAACAAAAACAGATTTTTTCTATTTGAACCAGTACTTCTGGAGATTAGCGCGTTCAAACAAACAAACAAACTCTTCAGCTTTATAATATTAAGTATAGATTAAGTAAGTATACGGATCTGTGGTACACGTACCATAACCTAAAGACCAATCAGGTAATCCCCAAAGTATTTTTATTGGTGTTGCCAGTATGGTCTAAACTCTTTAACTCTGCCGTTGCCGGTCACAAGCCCGGATGTAAAAAGAGGAGGGTTGGCTGAGAACGACGAAAATTTGAACATATAGTCAGCCGTAAAACTCGTCAACGCCGAGTAATGGGCGGCGGTTAAATAACTTATGTTTCTGCTAATCGAAAGCAGTGAGCGGCTAAATATCCTAAAAATACCCTCTAAAAGTTCGAGGACAGACGTGTGGGAAACGTGCTACTACTATCTTCCCAACCCTCCCTTTTATGAAAATGTCCGAAAATGAGTTATGCGATTTGTCATGCGATCCGGCTAACCCCCGGCGCCATGAGGTACCCGGGCTTCATGGTGTGAAATTTACTACCGAAGACTATGCTGATACGGGTAACCAGGCACCAGCATCAGTAAATGCTACTGGAAAGAAATCTTTAGTACAGCAGGTGTTCCATCTGATGTAGGGTACAATTAGTCAAGCCTAAAATATGTGTCGATTCGTCAAGCGCCTTTTTACCCCTAATTTTATTGTTAATTTGTCAAGTAATAAAATATTGTTAATTCGACAAGTCATATTATGTAAGTGTATATTGGTCAAATCTATTTATTGGGTCAATTCGTCAAGTTTTAGAAAAGTCCTAATTCGTCTAATTTATATTAATCCCTCAACCCCCAGGGGGCACTCGGGCTATGCACTCGGGTGCCACGATAACAATTGATTTTTTGATTTTAATTGTGTATGGTCTCTATCTACTTAGTACTCTATGGATAAAATTTAGACCACCATAGTCAAGCCATAAACAAAGGAAATTTCATTTTTTGGATTTAAATGAATGACGTTGTTTTGTTGTTCATTCATTGAGCGAATGGTTGATTGACAGCAGATCGGCCTTAATTATCATAGAGTATATTTATTTGTTTACCATCTCATTACAATTAATCTTTGAGTAGGTTTCTTTTCTCAGTGCAATTAATAATTTTGTATCACATACAGTTTTGTTGTCGATCGAGTGAAGTTACGTCGAGGCGATTTCTCAGGCTTAACCTCTCACATTAATTCTGTAATATCTAAGTTCCGAATTGTGGAAGTAAGTACAACATTGGTGTTACGTTACACAAGTTTCCAAAGACAGAGATAGGACTCAAAAAGTGGTTGGCATGTATAAATATTGATAAGTTAAAAGGACTTAGCGTGTTGGGACTGCAAAATAGATATGTTTGTCGTAAACACTTCGAAAAGAGGTTTTACACTTCTTCGCATCTTAGAACCTCTGCGTATCCTACTTTGTTCACTCAGGAGGAAATGGATACTGGAATACCTGCTCTTGCATTTGAAGAAAGCGGTAAGTTTCTACGGAAAATGATTTTACAAAAACTTAACATAATAAAACGCCCTGTTGGTCTAGTGGTTTAAATACCGGGCCCAGATCTCGGGGTCCCAGGTTCGAAGCCCGGGTCGGCCAACAAAACGTTTCGAATTTTCGAACGTTGCTCGGGTTTGTGATCGGCAATTGATGTATTTGGCAAGCGTGGTGATTATGCCAGTACCCATCATTGCTGTGATAACTTGAATTCAATGATGGAGGCCTTTTCCCTGCAGTGGGATGACCATAGGCTGTTACTTTACTTTTTTTAACATTATCATTGTCACACTCAGTAATTATTGGACAGTTGAGTGTTGTTATTATAAAGAACTAACCCATCACACTTAGGGGTATTATAAACAGTGACTTATGGCCATTTCCAATAACCTATCTATCTTCAGTTTTGGCATATCGGAGATAGAAAACAACTTCTCTCTTTGTTTCTCTGGACGGCAAAAACAGAGATAGAAACTGTTTCCTATCTCCGATATGCCAAAACTGAAGATAGATAGGTCATTGGAAACGGCCGTTAGTGTTATAAGCATAACCTCTATAGATCAGAGTATTGGTAGCAGGTCTTTATGTTAGTTATCTACAACATAAGCGTGGAGATCACAGCTAAATCCTATGCTAGAGGATCATGTCTAGACGTGGACTGTAAGAGACTGTTGGTTTTTTAATATTGTTCAATTAGTAGGAACTAAGATTTCTCAGGAACAGAAGAGAAACAGGGGTAGGCAATACAAAAGGTGGGCAGATGAAATCGAAGAAATGGCAGGAATGACCAAGACCTGGACCAGACTAGTGTATGACAAGGTGGAGTGGAGGAGAATGGGGGGATCATCACTGATTAAAATTCAAACAAAGGAGATGTCCCAAATTGTATGGAGGCCAGGCCCAGAACCTGTACACCCCACCAAAAGATAGACCAATACACCTACAAGATTTTGTTATTATCCAATTCTTTTAAAATGGCTTCGTTAAGTGGTTCAAACAAAGAGATAAGTAAGAAAATAGCAATACAAAACAACAAAACCATCATGGCGGAAGGTGACATTTTGATGACGTCTGTCAGTTTCGAAATCGCGCATCTAGGGGTCGAGTGCCATCGCTTACTGTAGTAACAACAATCATTATGAAAGTAATGTGTCGATCAATACCAAATCCAGAAAACGAAAAAGAGGTCGTTATAATGAACTACAATTAAAACGCGACAAGCAAAACAAAAACTTGAAGTGAACGATTATGCCAAAGTGACAAGGGGTATCTGACAGCTACTGACATTTAAAGTTTTTTTAGATTGACGCCATCTTGGAATGCCTAATGGAGTTAGATAAATTATTCGATCTTATTTATTTTTGAACCATTAAATTATACGTTAAATAAATTTATATGTATTTTTCCCAGAAACAGTATTTTTTTCTTGATTTTTGAAAATGGTGTACTATGTCTGGGCCTATTATGGGACATCTCCTTTGGTAATAAAATGTATTCTGAATAAAGGCTATAATAATAATAAAGATTTCTCTTATTTATCAGACCAATCGCCCCCACTTAGCTTAAGCTATGTAATTAGACTAATCCAATAAATAAACTTGAAAATTTTTGTCTCAGGCGGGACTCGAACCCGCATCTCCTCGCATGCCGGGCGGGCGCCATACCATTAGGCACGGCGCGAATTTTTTAAGCATATTCTTACGCTATAAGCCAGCGTTGTCAGCCTAATGGTATGGCGCCCGCCCGGCATGCGAGGAGATGCGGGTTCGAGTCCCGCCTGAGACAAAATTTTTCAAGTTTATATACTGATATTATATGTGCAATTAAGTTGCTGAAATATCAAATAAAGTATACTCCAATAAACATAATGATTGATATGGGTACAAATGATTAGTGTTATGTACTTGAAAGCCTCTATATCGCTCAATTGCCTAGGGTATTTAAAATATTTTTTTTTTAGTGACACAATAACAGATCATCAAGATTAAGGAGTATAGTAACCTGTAAACATCTATACTAATATTATAAAGCTGAAGAGTTTGTTTGTTTGTTTGAACGCGCTAATCTCTGGAAGTACTGGTAAGAATTGAAAAATTATTTTTGCGTTGGGTAGTCCAAGTATCGAGGAAGGCTTTAGGCTATAAAACATCACGCTGCGACAAATAGGAGCGAAGCATCAGTGAAAAATGTTACAACAATAATCGCGATCATAAAAATAGAAATTGACGCGTACGAAGTCGCGGGGAACAGCTAGTATAAAAATAAATCCCTATTTCTCTTGGTCATCGCAATACTAGTAAACAATCGAAGGGTTGGACCGATTTCGCTAATCTTTTTTTGTACATACATACATACATACATACACTCACGCCTTTTTCCCGGAGGGGTAGGCAGAGACCACATCTTTCCACTTGCTACGATCCTTACAGACTACTTTTGCTTCATCCACATTCATTAATCTTTTCATACACGCTCGCCGGTTTAGGGTACTCTTGACCTGACCTTTCTTTAGAACTTCCCCGATTTGATCAAGATAAGTTCGTCGAGGCCTTCCCCTTCCAACATTTCCATTCATACTCGCCATATATATCTTTTTAGTCAATCTGCTTTCATTCATCCTCTCAACATGTCCAAACCATTTCTTTTGTTCTGTTTGTTATTGTCAGGAGAATGTTCATATGAAAGAATAAAATTAAGAAAATAGCGCGGTAAATTAGAAATTTTAAGAAAACTTAATCACCATACTAAATTATTTGTAAACCTCTTTTATTGTAACATTGTGGCGTTTGATGTAACATTGACAGATTCAATAACTAAATTTGTAAGACCCGAGTTCACCAACAGACGTTTTAAGTTTTAAAAAGCGTTTAAAATATAATTTGACATTTTGTATGGGAATTGTGTCAAATTAGTCGTCAATCTATGTTTACCGGCTGTTTAAGAATTGGTGAAGTTAGACATAACATTGACAGAGTCGATGAATATAATCTTCGAGCCGTGTTGCTCGAAGAATATAATAGATAAAAGACCCGAGTTCACACCAATACTTAAACAGCCGGTAAACATAGATTGAAGATTAATTTGACACAATTCCCATACAAAATATGACAAATAATATTTTAAACGCTGTCTAAAACTTAAACGTCTGTTGGTGAACAAGTAAATTTGTGTCTGAAATATTCTTATAATTAATTATACAAGTTTAAAATCAATATTCATAGTTAAGACAGGACAACGTCTGTCGGGTCCGCTAGTTTATGTATGATGCTAAATTAGGTTATTGTTTGTTTTAGAAAATAAAAGTGTTCTTGAGCATGATTACATTAAGAAACTAAAAAGACACACTGATCAAACTTATTGTGGAACTCTACCATTAACAGAACTTCGACCATCTGAAGTCAGGACCATTGGTAAGTTTCAACTTTTTTCTCTTTATTTATACATAATATATTGTAATTAAACTAAACTTACGCGCAGAAGCGCTCATAGCTCAATGCTTCTTCGTGATCAGTTTCTGTCACGAATGTTAAGCAACGATGGGAGCGGTCACTAATTGGATGGGTGATCGTTTGTGGCATCATACCTTGAGCGCTTCCGTGCTTCGGAGGGCACGTTAAGCCGTCGGTCCCGGCTGTTGTCATGAGATAACAGTCGTTAAGCCCTGTTGGAGGCCTGCGGGCGGCTTGAGGAACGTCCAACGGCGGGGTGATGTTGCCACAGCGTCGCCATCGCCGTCCACCAACCGGCACTAGGCCAGCGTGGTGGTACTAAGGCCTTCAGCCCTCTCCTTAAAAAGGAGAGAGACCCGTGCTCAGCAGTGAGCGAAAATGGGTTGTTACTTTACTTTTTTAAACTTACTGTGTCTAGGATCATGGTCAAGCATACCCCGGACTAAGATAGGGACAAAGCACTAGGAGAAAGAATAGAATAGACTCTAGAAGTAGTATTTAGTTAATTTGTTACTGTAAATTATTGTTTTAATATCATAATTTTCGGATTTCAACATGCCATCTACTTCTACAATTATATAAGTTGCAGTTGCAAAGCCTAAAACATTTAATTCTGAACATCATTTACAAGGGAAATCTTAAATCTCTTAATTGTATTTTATTGTTTTGTAACTGATCGCTTATATGAATCGTCATTATATCAGGTGAACGACGCCCACTGATGGGCATAGGCCTCCCCCAAGGAGCTCCACGAAGATCGGTTCTGTGCTCTTCGCATCCAGCGGCTTCCCGCGACCTTGACCAGATCGTCGGTCCACATTGTAGGGGGCCTGCCCACGGAACGTCCGGTACGCGGTCGCCATTCGAGAACCTCCGCCCCAACTAAATTTTAAGGAAAGAAATCTTTAGTACAGCAGGTGTTCCATCTGATGTAGGGTACAATTAGTCAAGCCTAAAATATGTGTCGATTCGTCAAGCGCCTTTTTACCCCTAATTTTATTGTTAATTCGTCAAGTAATAAAATATTGTTAATTCGACAAGTCATATTATATAAGTGTATATTGGTCAAATCTATTTATTGGGTCAATTCGTCAAGTCTTAGAAAAGTGCTAATTCGTCTAATTTATATTAATCCCTCAACCCCCAGGGGGCACTCGGGCTATGCACTCGGGTGCCACGATAACAATTGATTTTTTGATTTTAATTGTGTATGGTCTCTATCTACTTAGTACTCTATGGATAAAATTTAGACCACCATAGTCAAGCCATAAACAAAGGAAATTTCATTTTTTGGATTTAAATGAATGACGTTGTTTTGTTGTTCATTCATTGAGCGAATGGTTGATTGACAGCAGATCGGCCTTAATTATCATAGAGTATATTTATTTGTTTACCATCTCATTACAATTAATCTTTGAGTATGTTACATATTGGTAGACCATGGATACTGACAATCAGCATTGACGCAATCGTGACCCGGTTACCTCCGCACGGAAACGGCTAAGCACGAAGCGCCCACGCAGCATATTCTAATGAGATCGATGCCATCCCAAATGTCCTCACTTTATGATCATTCTTCGATCAATCGTCACCCCCTAGCTAGTAGTTAGTATTGTAATTTTTTATTTAAAATAAATTAGTTTAATTAAATTTTTGTATTCTTTGCAACCTCCGGCTGTGGCTTTCGTAATTGGCGCAGTCGGTAGGATAGTCGTAAATTAGAGTCAGTGAATCGATCACGGCGAGCGGCTATCCAGAACCTACAAGAGCTGCAGTCCAGAGGAGTATCCAGACATAGATACGGCAGAGAAATCAAAAATGCGTATGTGAGTACCTAGATCTACTAGAGTTGCTTTCCTTACTGTGTTTCCTATAATTCACCAAGATTTTCCATCCAAGGCAATCGCGGTCCCGTAGGTTAGTTAGCGTTAATAGATTATTAGTGTTAGATTCTAATAGGGATTTAGGAACTATAGACGAGGAGAATATTTTAAAATCTAGCAGTATGGCTGATTCACCTGTAGACCAAGTCTATAAAGCCCTCCAGCTCGTTCCCGAGTTCGACGGCCACTCAAATATTTTAACGCGGTTTGTAAATTTGTGTGATCAATTAGTCATTCAATTTGTTAGAGAAGGTGATGAATATAGGTTAAGCAATCTTTCTTTAATAAATGGTATCTTAAACAAGATAACCGGCCCCGCATCCTCTATAATAAATTCTAACGGTATCCCGGAGAACTGGAATGAGATTCGTAGGATATTAATTAATATATTTGCCGACCACCGCGATGAGACTTCACTCTATCACGATTTGTCTTTACTTTCACAAGGTACGGGAACCCCTCAAGAGTTTTATGAACAGTGTCAAAATCTGTTTAGTACGTTAATGACATACATTAGTCTGCATGAAAATATACCGAGTACAATCGAAGCGAAACGCGCGCTCTATAAAAAGTTAACACTTCAATTATATCTATGCGGTCTGCGCGACCCACTAGGCACTCGTATTCGGTGCATGCGACCCGATAGTATTGAACAGGCTTTAGAATTTGTGCATGATGTAATTAATACACTGTATTTACAGCAACGTAATGAACACACTTCCGATAGAAAATTTCAGTCCTCACCTTCATTTAATGTAGGTACCTAAAACTTCTTACGGCGCAGGATAACATCGAAGATTTATCTCGTGAGTTATCAAAGCTAGAAAATACTTTAGCCTTTATACGTGCATCGAGCACCCCTTATCTATTATAGGCTTATATAATTTTAAGGATATGTATGATTATGAAAATAAGGATTTTATATTCTAATCATGAAATTCTTGACATAAATTATAGGGACTTTTATGACGAAATTAAGCTAGGATATTTATATATAGGCAATAGAATCACAATGAAGGTGCCGATTGTCTATCCTTTACCTTATATCCGATATAAATTATCAATCATCCCGAACAAAAATCATAATATCCTTATAGTCCTACCTCACCTTATATAGCAATTTCTAGCAAAGATTATAGGTATATAGAGACAGAATGTCCAAAGATCAACTCATAATTTCTCTGCCAAGCTTCATCAAACTACAGCAACCGAGATGAGCCTAAATTTATCCAGCATCCCGATCAACTGCTTCCTCAAGATAGCGGAGTTCACCATAGCCAACCTGAACGAGCACATCAGGGGACACGCCATGAAGATAATGGAAATGCCTCAGTATGATGAGTCGAGGCACCAGGATCATCCATCATTTACCTTGGACACTATGAAATTAGAAAACCTTCATACAGTTAGTACCAAAGTATCTCTACAGTCGTCAGTGAAACTAAGAGATGCCGCTGAACAGTTGCTGTACCATAATACGATCCCCCTATACGTAGTATTACTACTTAGCGCTATAGCCTTCATCATCGTCGTAGCAAGCCGATACTACGAAAGAGTGGTATTTGAAGTGGAAAGTAGCACGGATGTTGCTAACGGCACCTATGCAATTCCAGATACAAAATCTACCAATCCTAATGAGATAAGAGTAGATCATAGAAACATCTCAGCAACTATCTCAAACAGAGTTTTCAAATAGTTGCTGAACTGCGGATGGAGGTGTTACATATTGGTAGACCATGGATACTGACAATCAGCATTGACGCAATCGTGACCCGGTTACCTCCGCACGGAAACGGCTAAGCACGAAGCGCCCACGCAGCATATTCTAATGAGATCGATGCCATCCCAAATGTCCTCACTTTATGATCATTCTTCGATCAATCGTCACCCCCTAGCTAGTAGTTAGTATTGTAATTTTTTATTTAAAATAAATTAGTTTAATTAAATTTTTGTATTCTTTGCAACCTCCGGCTGTGGCTTTCGTAATTAGTAGGTTTCTTTTCTCAGTGCAATTAATAATTTTGTATCACATACAGTTTTGTTGTCGATCGAGTGAAGTTACGTCGAGGCGATTTCTCAGGCTTAACCTCTCACATTAATTCTGTAATATCTAAGTTCTCGACATCATCATGCGTACTTGCTGTGTTCCGAATTGTGGAAGTAAGTACAACATTGGTGTTACGTTACACAAGTTTCCAAAGACAGAGATAGGACTCAAAAAGTGGTTGGCATGTATAAATAGTGATAAGTTAAAAGGACTCAGCGTGTTGGGACTGCAAAATAGATATGTTTGTCGTAAACACTTCGAAAAGAGGTTTTACACTTCTTCGCATCTTAGAACCTCTGCGTATCCTACTTTGTTCACTCAGGAGGAAATGGATACTGGAATACCTGCTCTTGCATTTGAAGAAAGCGGTAAGTTTCTACGGAAAATGATTTTACAAAAACTTAACATAATCAAACGCCCTGTTGGTCTAGTGGTTTAAATACCGGGCCCAGATCTCGGGGTCCAAGGTTCGAAGCCCGGGTCGGGCAACAAAACGTTTCGAATTTTCGAACGTTGCTCGGGTTTGTGATCGGCAATTGATGCATTTGGCAAGCGTGGTGATTATGCCAGTACCCATCATTGCTGTGGTAACTTGAATTCAATGATGGAGGCCTTTTCCCTGCAGTGGGATGACTATAGGCTGTTACTTTACTTTTTTTAACATTATCATTGTCACACTCAGTAATTATTGGACAGTTGAGTGTTGTTATTATAAAGAACTAACCCATCACACTTAGGGGTATTATAAACAGTGACTTATGGCCATTTCCAATAACCTATCTATCTTCAGTTTTGGCATATCGGAGATAGAAAACAACTTCTGTCTTTGTTTCTCTGGACGGCAAAAACAGAGATAGAAACTGTTTCCTATCTCCGATATGCCAAAACTGAAGATAGATAGGTCATTGGAAACGGCCGTTAGTGTTATAAGCATAACCTCTATAGATCAGAGTATTGGTAGCAGGTCTTTATGTTAGTTATCCACAACATAAGCGTGGAGATCACAGCTAAATCCTATGCTAGAGGATCATGTCTAGACGTGGACTGTAAGAGACTGTTGGTTTTTTAATATTGTTCAATTAGTGGGAACTAAGATTTCTCAGGAACAGAAGAGAAACAGGGGTAGGCAATATAAAAGGTGGGCAGATGAAATCGAAGAAATGGCTGGAATGACCAAGACCTGGACCAGACTAGTGTATGACAAGGTGGAATGGAGGAGAATGGGGGAAACATCACTGATTAAAATTAAAACAAAGGAGATGTCCCAAATTGTATGGAGGCCAGGCCCAGAACCTGTACACCCCACCAAAGATAGACTAATACACCTACAAGATTTTGTTATTATCCAATTCTTTTAAAATGGCTTCGTTAAGTGGTTCAAACAAAGAGATAAGTAAGAAAATAGCAATACAAAACAACAAAACCATCATGGCGGAAGATGACATTTTGATGACGTCTGTCAGTTTCGAAATCGCGCATCTAGGGGTCGAGTGCCATCGCTTACTGTAGTAACAACAATCATTATGAAAGTAATGTGTCGATCAATACCAAATCCAGAAAACGAAAAAGAGGTCGTTATAATGAACTACAATTAAAACGCGACAAGCAAAACAAAAACTTGAAGTGAACGATTATGCCAAAGTGACAAGGGGTATCTGACAGCTACTGACATTTAAAGTTTTTTTAGATTGACGCCATCTTGGAATGCCTAATGGAGTTAGATAAATTATTCGATCTTATTTATTTTTGAACCATTAAATTATACGTTAAATAAATTTATATGTATTTTTCCCAGAAACAGTATTTTTTTCTTGATTTTTGAAAATGGTGTACTATGTCTGGGCCTATTATGGGACATCTCCTTTGGTAATAAAATGTATTCTGAATAAAGGCTATAATAATAATAAAGATTTCTCTTATTTATCAGACCAATCGCCCCCACTTAGCTTAAGCTATGTAATTAGACTACTCCAATAAATAAACTTGAAAATTTTTGTCTCAGGCGGGACTCGAACCCGCATCTCCTCGCATGCCGGGCGGGCGCCATACAATTAGGCACGGCACGAATTTTTCAAGCATATTCTTACGCTATAAGCCAGCGTTGTCAGCCTAATGGTATGGCGCCCGCCCGGCATGCGAGGAGATGCGGGTTCGAGTCCCGCCTGAGACAAAATTTTTCAAGTTTATATACTGATATTATATGTGCAATTAAGTTGCTGAAATATCAAATAAAGTATACTCCAATAAACATAATGATTGATATGGGTACAAATGATTAGTGTTATGTACCTGAAAGCCTCTTTATCGCTCAATTGCCTAGGTATTTAAAATACTTTTCTTTTAGTAACCCAATAACAGATCATCAAGATTAAGGAGTATAGTAACCTGTAAACATCTATACTAATATTATAAAGCTGAAGAGTTTGTTTGTTTGTTTGTTTGTTTGAACGCGCTAATCTCTGGAAGTACTGGTAAGAATTGAAAAATTATTTTTGCGTTGGGTAGTCCAAGTATCGAGGAAGGCTTTAGGCTATAAAACATCACGCTGCGACAAATAGGAGCGAAGCATCAGTGAAAAATGTTACAAAAATAATCGCGATCATAAAAATAGAAATTGACGCGTACGAAGTCGCGGGGAACAGCTAGTATAAAAATAAATCCCTATTTCTCTTGGTCATCGCAATACTAGTAAACATTGGAAGGGTTGGACCGATTTCGCTAATTCTTTTTTTGTACATACATACATACTTTTTCCCGGAGGGGTAGGCAGAGACCACATCTTTCCACTTGCTACGATCCTTACAGACTACTTTCGCTTCATCCACATTCATTAATCTTTTCATACACGCTCGCCGGTTTAGGGTACTCTTGACCTGACCTTTCTTTAGAACTTCCCCGATTTGATCAAGATAAGTTCGTCGAGGCCTTCCCCTTCCAACATTTCCATTCATACTCGCCATATATATCTTTTTAGTCAATCTGCTTTCATTCATCCTCTCAACATGTCCAAACCATTTCTTTTGTTCTGTTTGTTATTGTCAGGAGAATGTTCATATGAAAGAATAAAATTAAGAAAATAGCGCGGTAAATTAGAAATTTTAAGAAAACTTAATCACCATACTAAATTATTTGTAAACCTCTTTTATTGTAACATTGTGGCGTTTGATGTAACATTGACAGATTCAATAACTAAATTTGTAAGACCCGAGTTCACCAACAGACGTTTAAGTTTTAAAAAGCGTTTAAAATATAATTTGACATTTTGTATGGGAATTGTGTCAAATTAGTCGTCAATCTATGTTTACCGGCTGTTTAAGAATTGGTGAAGTTAGACATAACATTGACAGAGTCGATGAATATAATAGATAAAAGACCCGAGTTCACACCAATACTTAAACAGCCGGTAAACATAGATTGACGATTAATTTGACACAATTCCCATACAAAATATGACAAATAATATTTTAAACGCTGTCTAAAACTTAAACGTCTGTTGGTGAACAAGTAAATTTGTGTCTGAAATATACAAGTTTAAAATCAATATTCATAGTTAAGACAGGACAACGTCTGTCGGGTCCGCTAGTTTATGTATGATGCTAAATTAGGTTATTGTTTGTTTTAGAAAATAAAAGTGTTCTTGAGCATGATTACATTAAGAAACTAAAAAGACACACTGATCAAACTTATTGTGGAACTCTACCATTAACAGAACTTCGACCATCTGAAGTCAGGACCATTGGTAAGTTTCAACTTTTTTCTCTTTATTTATACATAATATATTGTAATTAAACTAAACTTACGCGCAGAAGCGCTCATAGCTCAATGCTTCTTCGTGATCAGTTTCTGTCACGAATGTTAAGCAACGATGGGAGCGGTCACTAATTGGATGGGTGATCGTTTGTGGCATCATACCTTGAGCGCTTCCGTGCTTCGGAGGGCACGTTAAGCCGTCGGTCCCGGCTGTTGTCATGAGATAACAGTCGTTAAGCCCTGTTGGAGGCCTGCGGGCGGCTTGAGGAACGTCCAACGGCGGGGTGATGTTGCCACAGCGTCGCCATCGCCGTCCACCAACCGGCACTAGGCCAGCGTGGTGGTACTAAGGCCTTCAGCCCTCTCCTTAAAAAGGAGAGAGACCCGTGCTCAGCAGTGAGCGAAAATGGGTTGTTACTTTACTTTTTTAAACTTACTGTGTCTAGGATCATGGTCAAGCATACCCCGGACTAAGATAGGGACAAAGCACTAGGAGAAAGAATAGAATAGACTCTAGAAGTAGTATTTAGTTAATTTGTTACTGTAAATTATTGTTTTAATATCATAATTTTCGGATTTCAACATGCCATCTACTTCTACAATTATATAAGTTGCAGTTGCAAAGCCTAAAACATTTAATTCTGAACATCATTTACAAGGGAAATCTTAAATCTCTTAATTGTATTTTATTGTTTTGTAACTGATCGCTTATATGAATCGTCATTATATCAGGTTAACGACGCCCACTGATGGGCATAGGCCTCCCCCAAGGAGCTCCACGAAGATCGGTTCTGTGCTCTCCGCATCCAGCGGCTTCCCGCGACCTTGACCAGATCGTCGGTCCACCTTGTATGCCCACGGAACGTCGTCCGGTACGCGGTCGCCATTCGAGAACCTTTCCGCCCCAACGACCATCGGTTCTCCGCGCTATGTCTCCCGACCACTGCCACTTCAACGATGCAATCCCTCGAGCGATGTCAGTTGTTTTAGTTCTTCTGCGGTTCTCATCATTTCTGATTCGATCGAGTAGGGAAATACCAAGCATCGCTCTCTCCATTGCTTGCTGGGTGCGGCGCTGAATGGTAAAGCGCCGCGCCCGGCATGCGAGGAGATGCGGGTTCGAGTCCCGCCTGAGACATAATTTTTCTAGTTTAAATAGATACTAACACATTCTCTGCTGGGTAACTATTTGTTTGTTAATACTATATTGTTCATAGTTCCAGATTACAACATGCAAGATACTTTTGTAGGTGCAGAAGTTGAAGAATTTTCAAACCCTGACACATTGTATTCTGTACATCAATTGGAGGAAGGTAAGATAGTCATGTAACACTGCAACAAACCCCCGTATTAGAATATTTGAACTTCGAAATTATGACCCCGTCGTAAACAATTTGGTAGTGTGATCGTCTGGATATAGAGGTATTCGGGGTGGTGGGATCTACCTACTAGTGGTCCACCCTAGGCAACGGCATCTTTGGTTTTCTACCCAATGATGACGGCTAACAGATCCCTCTGCAGTGGCAGGCTTCGTTAGAGGCCGCCTGGATACTACCCTCCTGCCGGAGTCTAGCGCCAAACAGTTTTTCTGTGTTCCGCTGGTGTGCGGGAGAACCAGTTCCTCTGGGTAAGCTCGCTCCATCTTAGGCTTCTTCTTAACCGTATAGTTAATTATGTAGTCAAAAGCAAGCCCATTAATTATTTTAAAAAAATACTGTATATTGTGTCGATAGTAGTAAATCTGATTCATTTAGAGGTACGTAGATGTTCCAATAGATATCTCTTATTAGCTGTCTGGGTATGTTTGCGCATTTCGGAATTGAAAAAAATGTGCCCACAAAGGGACCGTGAGGAGCCCCAACACCATCGCCCCTCACAGTGATAACCAATACCATCTACGGGGGACCTATTTGTCACCTCCAGAAGGGAAAAAATCTACCTGAGGAACGTATTTAAACGACTGGGATTGAGCCTATACAAAAAACGATGGCCAAATCGTACCTGAACGTGGGCATTAAGACGCTGACTGCAGCCGATTTATTCGTCGTTGAATTTCTTTGGAACGCGCCACAGCTATCACTGTCGATTCTCGTAGGAGTGACAGAGAAAAAGCGCATGGAATAGAAGGGCCTAATGGCACTTAACAACAAAATTCGTTGTGCATTTTAAAATTGCCATTTTATTAAAAATCTAAATCAGCTATTTGCTTAAGCAACATGTGATATACAATATAGCAAAATTTTATTATCTTTGTTATACGGGCTGCTGAGAAAAATGGTAATTTATGTATTTTCAGAGGCTACTTTGAGATTTTTTTCTATCGATAAAAGTTTCTGGAATCGTGTTTTGGAAACAGCCACCTGGTCGAAAATATGATCAATTACAACTACATAGAATTTGGCATTAATACAAGTCATAGACTTAAAGCAAAACAATCTTCATTGAGCTCAATTTGGCTCATGTCAGCGTCTTAATGACTATAATTATAAAAAATAAGTTATTTTTAATTATATTTTTTGAATTATTTATACTTACATAAAAAGAACTTGTGGTTTTTGAGAAATAAAATAATATTCCGAATTTTTTTAAAGGTTGGGATAACATTATTGTATCTTTTGAACGTGTCCGACCAGTGACAAAAGCTCTTGTCATCGATAATAAGTTTCGTTATGCGTTCTTAAATAATTACTAGCACAATATAATTTCATTAAAAAAATATTACTTACGATTTTATCATTTGAATTCGGAAAATAATATTATTGTGTTTCAAATGACATTTGAAAGCGAGTATGGAACATCAGTTTTTAAAATGTCAGATGTATTTACCGGTGTCCCGAGTTGTCTTGCAGTCGATCTTTTCGTTTGCTTCGATACGTACTGTGCGATATTTTGTTCCAGATGTGTTTATTTATTTTGACCCGCATTTTGTTTAACGGACTCTGATAAATAAATAAATAAATAAATAAATGTGGACAACATCACATACATTGTTCTGATCCCAATTTGAACAACTATTCAAAGCATTCGTATTTTGGAAACCAGAAACAAGGAAGGTACCACAAACACCCAGACCCGAGAAAATGTAGAAAAACACTTTTTTTCTACATTGACCCGTCCGGGAATCGAACCCGGGACCTCGGAGCAGACGACACCTTGAAAACCGGTGTGTACGCCACTCCGCCACGGAGGTCGTCGTCTGATATCTGCTGCTTCTTTTCTTACAACCACAATTTAACTCAAAACCTTAGGTATTATGTTTTAAAAATTATTATTTGATCCTAACTTAAAAAGATAAAAATAATTTTATTTCCAATAACTTAGGGAAGTTTTTTATGAAATATTTTGCTACTTTCATATTTACAATGATGTTTTCTAACAAAATCATTCAAAATTAAAAGTGCCCATCTATACGGAGCATTTTCGGCCACCTGTAAAGCGAAGCCCTCATTTTGTAACCATTATGTATAACACCATGGCAATGTCATTTTAATTTTTTTAACCAAAAAATTTTTTTTTATGATAATGGTTTTTTTTATTCAGACTTTTAATTTTGTAACACGCTGTGACGCGCCCAGATGTAGCTGTGTAAGGTCCATTCGACCGAGACCCCGCCGCAGCGAAATAATACGTCTGTGCGCGTCACAGCGTGTTACAAAATTAAGAGTCTGAATCATGTATTAATATTTTTCTAAAATTATTTTTAATCAAAAAATAAATAACACTGCCATGATGTTATACATAATGGTCCAATAACGTGGGCTTCGTTTTCCAGGTGGTTCAAAAAACACGGTGTATAATGAGTGTCAGGTCCAGCTTCTATGAAATTTGACCGATGTTCTTTAATATATTGTATATTCATTAATTTATAACTTAATATATCAGTATATAAACTTGAAAAATTTTATCTCAGGCGGGACTCGAACCCGCATCTCCTCGCATGCCGGGCGGGCGCCATACCATTACAGTTATCAGTCTACCGCCGTTTTCGACTGCGTGCGGACGCGTTTTGCCTCGTATCCGTGACTCGTTACGTGGGATGATGTCATCTATCGTGAAGTGCACCAATTGTAATGTGGTGATAAACGAACTGTTGGCATTTCTAATGAATGTCTTGGACTTTATGGACGAGGAAAGCATCCATCACCTCGTCACGTCTTCGTTCAGTGTTGAGAAGATTGTAGCGGCAAAATCCTTGCTGTTTGACTCGCTACCCAAGGTGAAAAAGATTCCGCAGCGTCGAAGAGATGGCAAAAAACGAATGTCTAAAGACCTGGATGACATTATTTGGCGCTTAAAAAGTGTGAATGCTGAACTACTTCCCATATTTGTAGCAAAAGACTTACACACAGTTCCGAGTGTGGGTTTTGATCACATTGACTGTACGCGTCTATTGAAAGACATTGCCAGCCTACAAAAGCAAGTGAACCGATTGCAGGAGAGCACTGTAACATTTGAGATGTTCGAAGTATTAAAAAGTGAGCTTGACAATATGAAGCATGCGTCTGTTATAGATAATTATCCAGCACCTAGTTATGTAAACAAACGACGAGGAGCTTGTCTACAAGATAGTGATAGCTACGACTTGAATAGTGGCCCGATGGGACTCCAGTATGTGCCTTTAAAATCAGCGCAGGAATCATCAACTGATAAAATTATTAACGGTCACTCCACTCCGACGCGGCTGACGCACGAATATAGCGGGACTAAGTCTGTATCCTTTCAATGCAAGCAAAACGACGCGATAGAACATAGTCTCGTTGAGGCCCCTACTGTGATTTCGAACTGTACGAGCGAGAGGCCCACGCAAGGACAGTCGGGTAGCGTTGAACGGAGGGGGAGCGAGACAGAGTATCGATTGGGGCGCATGGAGGACGCGGAGAGTGCGGTGGTTTCGAACACAGCCGTTATTTCTACCTGCGCGAGCGCTGACGTCAGTGTACCGAGTATTATCTCAAACAGTCAAACAGCTGTTTCTTTGGATGCCGTAGTAGTATGTAAATCGAATAATGTGTATAACGGCCGAGTTAAGGACTGCTCGCAGGTGCCAGTAGGTACAAATGAGTGGCAAATTGTCCAATCCAAAACTGCAAAAAGGTATAAACTCATTGGCCAGAAAGGGCGAGCGTCTACGGCACCTGATGTGAGGTTTAAAGCTGCGGATGTCAAAATACCGTTGTTTATTTCTAACGTAAGTAAAGAAGCTAGTGAACAGGATATTATTAATTATATAGTGGACAAGACAAGTGAAACAGTGTCATTAAAAATGATAAAAATGAAATCGACGAGAAAATATAATGCATACAAGTTATTTGTGTCGAAATCTAAGTTAAATCTATTTTTAGATGACGAATTACTTTTAGGCGATTTATGCATTTTAGATACGGAACTAAACCAGTGGGGGAAAAATGTTAATGTTAAAGTTTTCGTTATTATGACTAATATGAATATGTGTAAAGAAAATATGACCAACTGTAGATTTTATAGTTTTAATTGTAAGAACTTTAAGACATCAATTAATGATGTGCGCAATCTGTGCAAAACTGCCAATATAGTGTGCCTACAGGAGACTTGGCTGCTTAGTCACGACGTCCCACTTTTAGGGACTGTTTCGGATGATTTTGAGTACACCGGTAAGTCTGCTGTGGACACTTCAGCTGGTATTTTGAGGGGAAGGCCATACGGTGGCGTGGCCATCCTTTGGAGGAGGGGCTTATTTGACAGTGTGTCAATTGTGGAATGTTCTAGTGAACGCCTGGTAGCTATCAAAGGTACGTTTGGGGATAGATCCATCTTGGTAATTTCTGTTTACATGCCGACTAAATCGTATGAAAACTTACCAATTTTCACATCAATATTAAGTGAAATAAGTGCAATAGAAGCTAGTAGCAATATTGAGAATGTGTTTGTACTAGGGGATTTTAATGCACATCCCTATGAACTTTTTTATGCAGAACTTGGTAGTTTTTGTGCGGAACGGTCTTGGGTGTGTGCGGATGTAGAAATGCTGGAACCAGATAGTTATACATTTATAGACCAGCACCATGGTACTAAGAGCTGGCTAGACCACTGTGTGGTCTCCCTATCAGCCTGGCAAACTGTCATTAGTGTAGGTATTGTGGAGGATGTATTTTTATCGGATCATCTGCCAATCTATTTGGAGTGTAATCTAGCCGTTGTTAGGTCTAAGCGGATGGCGCGTGATATGCAGCGTAGTGCGGTGACATGGGGGGAAAGAGATAAGTCTCAGATAAGCAGATACCATGAGCTATGTCACTTTGGGCTGAGAGATATTGACTTTCCCTCTGAATTTGCAATTTGCAGTTGCAGTCACGGGCCATGCGGACTAGTAGGTCATAAGCGATTACTGGACGATTTTTATGAGCAAATTATTAATAATCTGAGATGTGCGGCCATTGAAACAAAAAATGTAGTTATTAATAAGCCCAGTAGAAAAAAGGTACTGTATGGGTGGAACAGAAATGTAGGTGACGCTCATCGGGTGGCCAGGCTTAAATTCCAAATTTGGGTTTTACATAATAGACCGACTGCTGGTGAAATATACGAGCAGATGAAAGAATCACGCAGGATTTTTAAAAGCCGATTAAAATGGTGCATAAGTAACCAGGACCAGATCAAAATGGACAAAATAGCACAACTTCGAGCCAACAAGAATTTTGGAAAATTTTGGAAAGCTACTGGTAAGCTGGACGTTAGGCCTGGCCTGCCGGCGAGTGTAGATGGGAAAAGCGACCCAGAGGAAATTGCAAACCTTTTTATGACACACTTTAAGGTACGATCCCTACTCGGTCCCTCCGCTGGAATGCCCGAGGCTGGGCCTGGCGTGCTCGGGAAAGAGCCAATGTTAATATTTACAGCTAGTCAAGTCAGGGATGTAATTAAACGGATGAGCAGAGGCAAATCTCCTGGGCACGACGGGCTCAGTATCGAGCACCTGAAACATGCTGGTGTGCACCTGCCGAGGGTCCTGTCTCTGTTCTTTAATTTGTGCATTAGACATTCATACCTGCCGCCGGACCTAATGAAAACTATTGTGGTACCTATAGTCAAGAACAGGACAGGAGATATATCAGACAGGGTCAACTATCGCCCTATCTCTCTTGCCACTACAGTAGCCAAGGTGTTGGACAGTTTGCTTGATACGTGTTTGCAAAAGTATTTAAAATTACATGACGCGCAGTTCGGATTTCGGCCCGGACTATCCACTGAAAGCGCAATACTGAGTCTTAAGCATACTGTCCAATATTATACAAACCGAAGGACACCGGTGTACGCATGTTTTCTGGATCTCTCTAAAGCATTTGATCTCGTTTCGTATGATGTGCTGTGGGGTAAGATGGAGGACAGGGGTATTCCGGTGGAAATGATAGATATATTTAGGTATTGGTACACACATCAGACGAACTGTGTCAGATGGTCTAACAAACTCTCCGAGTCGTACAGGTTGGAGTGTGGCGTGAGACAAGGGGGGCTGTCGTCTCCAAAGCTCTTCAACCTCTACGTTAACGACCTCATAGTGGAACTCAGCAGGATGCGTGTCGGATGCAAAGTTGGTGGTGTGAGTGTTAACAACATCAGCTACGCGGACGACATGGTGCTGCTGAGTCCGACTGCGAGTGCTATCGGGGAGATGTTAAAAGTGTGTGAAAACTATGCTAAATCACATGGTCTGATGTATAATGTCAGAAAAAGTGAATACATGGTCTTCAAAACCGCCGGTAAACGTCCTGAATTTACACTTCCAATCTGCCTTGGCGGAGTGGAGTTGAATCGAGTTTTTAAATTTAAATACCTAGGACACATACTCACCGACGATCTTAAGGATGATGTCGACATAGAAAGGGAGCGAAGAGCTTTGGCGGTCCGTGGTAACATGCTGGCCCGCAGATTCGCCCGTTGTACGGAGGAAGTCAAAATAACTCTCTTTAAGGCATATTGTCAGAATCTATACACGGGCGGTCTGTGGATCTGTTGTACTAAAAGATCGCTAAACACTCTCCGTATCCAATACAACAATATCTTCAGGATGATGTTGGGACTTCCTCGCTTCTGCAGTGCGTCTGAAATGTTTGCACAGTCACATACAGACGGTTTTCAGGCACTAATTCGAAAAAAGGTGGCGTCGCTGATAAGTCGAGTGCGGGAAAGTGGCAACAGCATCCTGAGGACTGTGGCAGATGATCCGCATGCGCCTATATTGCGCCATTTCGTGCGAACGATGACCGAAGTCGCAACCAGCACCATTTCTAGGTCGTGCCCGCACGGGGTGCCGCTTAGGTACATGATTCAATAATAATTAAATCTTTTAATGTTCTCACCTGATTGTATTTACTAACCCCTATTCTTAGTCTTATTTTTATTTTATAAGTTATTTTATACTAACCCATGGACCTATGTAGTCTGTAATAAATAAATTTTGAATTTGAATTTGAATTAGGCCACCGAGACACTGCGACACGGCGCGAATTTTTCAAGCATATTCTTACGCTATGAGCCAGCGTTGTTTCATCAAATGTTAGGAGTTTGCACCCTTAACACCCGAAAGAAACATCTTTGCAGATGTTTGACAGTCAGTTAAGATGAAACAGCTATTTATATACTTTATTTGATATTTTCAAGTTTATAAAAATTTTTAAAATAAAAATTTTTCAAGTTTATATACTGATATTATAAGTGCAATTAAGTTGCTAAAATATCAAATAAAGTTTATAACTTAATGTTTAGTGCACCAAAGTAGAAAATCACTAGATTAAGCCAACGAGCTTGCTTTTGGAAATATTTTAAAACATACTCTGACAGTAATACAAAACTAATCCGAAAATACCGATCACTCCTTTAAAAGACCTTGGCAATACTACATCAGTCGGATTAAGAGGATTTAATTAAACGGAATAAATTCAAGATCCTAAAGTAATTCGAACTAATCCGAAAATACCGAACACTCCTTTAAAGGTCAATAATGAAACAGTGGTACGACCTTAACCTTTTCAGCGCCAACTATCCTGTACGCGGTGTCACGCTGTACGCCAACGTATAAATGTATAACAGATTCTATAGTACGAAAGCAAGGATGGCGGTTACGTCATATCGATAGATAAAAAGTAGATGCGTATTATTGAAGTTCGTTTTCAAATTTACAAATATAAATAAATAGAAACACATTATAATGGTATCTTGTTTTATTCTATGAATATTTTTAGTAAGAAAGAAGAATATGTATCCTTCATCGAAGACGATGAGACGTGCATAAACTATTATCAATATTATAATAGATAATATTATAATAGGCACATCACTCTTCATTTCATTGACGCAGTCCATTGACTTCATATCAAGTCTTTGGCGTACATAGTACGGTAAATTTTTTAGGAAAAAGGGTATTAGTAGTGATGGCTGCTTTCAATATTTCGTATTCCGAGTATAGATTTAAAAAAGCTTAAACACGAATAAACTCTATTTATTTTCAAATAGAATATTTTCCACTCTCTCTATACAAAGTGCAATACTGTGCGTCGCTACGGTGCACCACGAGCAGTTATAACGTTCAGCAGTGATGACTACCTACATATAAGTGCGAAAACGAACCGGGCCTTCCTAGCTAAAACTTCTATCTGATCCTACGGTGACGGACGATTTTTGAGCATTCGTTGTTAAATGCCGCACATAGTCCGTAAAAAATATAAACATGTAAGTATATTTATACTTTTGATACTAATACCTAACCTATATGATATTTAAAACCAATATCTAAACTAAGTGATATTTAAAAATTCAACCATACCCGAAACTGTTTTTAAATAAATTCAAGTGATATTGATTGAACTTAGCTTAGTAGGTATTTTTATTTTATTTATTAAGAAACTCTACAGCTTTTTTACCCTATGCTTGACACAACTAAAATAAAATAAATCGCTTAAGCCAATTACAGAGTTCCATTACATGGTTATTTCAGCAAATCGTTCGATAGTTTCGATACTATCGATAGTATCATCACATACATCATCGTTAGTTTCGATACTATCGATAGTCGTTCATTTTACGATATTATAGCTTGCAGTTAAAAGATGACTCCATAGCTCATCTACATTCGCGGTTCAATTCAGCTACGTAATATTTGACATCAAGAGGGTAACTAGAAATATCACGTATTGGGCGACAAAGTGACACGTTACGTTTTATTTACAGTCGACAGTATCGAAAATTTGTCGATTGTGACTAAAACAAAACTATCAATACGCGTCGATATATCATAGATAGTTTGATAGTATCGACTTCTTTTATATAATACTATCGATACTATTGTACTCTAATAGTATCGATAGATTCGACAGTATCGATAAAATTCAATAATATCGCTTAATTTTTACTATCGATAGTATCGATGTCATTTCAGCATGTCGATATTTTCGATAGGATATTCGCGCTATCGACTGTTTTTCAAGGTCAACTATCGATAGTGAAACTATCGCTATCGCAACAACACTGGAGTTATTCAGTTCGCTTGCCCAAACGGCGCCGACGAGCTGCCCAGCCATAGATTATCGCAGTTCTCACACCTGACAGTTCACATTGACGTTACAAAATATTAAAGAAATGGTCGAAACAGCGAAGGCGCTTCGTGGATGGTTGCCAGTCAACGGGGTGAAGGGCGCAAGATGGCCGCCTGTTGAGAGGATTAAGTGACAATGGTATTATATCTCACAGCTCGTGCTACTGATCCACAGACAAACAGCCAACGGTGCTTTCACCTTTAGTTCAACTTAGATGTCACTACATCCAACTTCACTCAGGAGTTCCGACTTAATATAATATTTTTTTATTAACTACTAAACGAAACTAAAGCATTCAATCGGACAGCACAAATTGTTAGTAAAACGGCACAAGATATAATATACAAATAGTTAAAAGTTATAATAAATAATACAAAGTTGCTTTAGGAGACAGGTTGCGGACAAAGAGAAAAGTTAGGGAAGTTAAGCTATTGAAAGTCAAAGGGCTCTCCAAATATCAGACCGCATCACAAAGCCAGTGGCTTTGAGCCACAATGTAATATCGACTTTAAGTGTTATGATTTTTCTACATGTACAATACTAAGTGCTTTTCCAGTTATATGTAAAAATTCCTTGATCTGGCGAAGCTCAGTATAAAAAAAAAGGTAGTATGAAACGCATGAAACCTTTAATGGCGACAGAACCCGTCAAAGTAGGGTCAGTGCACATTCAAATGGTTGCTATGACATCTCTTAGACCCGAGTTCACCAATATTTAAACAGCCGGTAAACATAGATTGACGATCAATTTGACACAATTCCCATACAAAATATGACAAATAATATTTTAAACGCTGTTTAAATTTTAACCGTCTGTTGGTGAACTCTCTTGTTTTAGCCGTATTATATTACGTCACAGCGGCCGTAAATCCGTGGAGTTTTGCTCGGGAAACGAGAAGAGAAAGACTTTGTCTCGTCATTTGGTGAAATTATTCTAAGCGGCATTTACTGTTTTAAAGTGGTGGCATTGTTATAATAATGTGTCAGATATTAGGATAAATCAAATGAAAGTGAGAAATCAAACAAAGAAATGCGTTCCTATTTGATTCTCTGATCCACGTTCTCGCGTAAAACTCCTGTAATCATTGAAATGAATAAACCACCCATACATTTCAATGAGTCAGTTTAGTTTAAGTTAGGTTAGGCTATTATGTTTATGTAAGTATATATGCTATTGTATTTGAAATCGTTATTACAACTAAAGACTAGGCTGTATGGACTCGTCCGAATTCGTTAAATGTCTGAAAAAAAAATTACAATCCGCCAATGACTGAACTCTGATCAGAGAGTTTTGCGCGGGAAACGAGATGAGAAAGATGGACTTTGTTTCGTAATTTTGTGAAATTATCCTAAGCGGCATTTATTGTGATAAAGTGGTGGCATTGTTATAATAATGTGTCAGTGAGTAGGATAAATCAAATAAAAGTGAGAAACAAGGAAAGGCTCTCCTATTTGACTCCGATCCACGTTCTCGCGTAAAACTCCTGTAATCATTGAAATGTATAAACCACCCATACATTTCAATGACTTAGGTTAGGTTTCATTTCATTTCATCTCATTAACATTTCATTTTCATTTCATATCAATAAAATAAATCTACTGAAGACTTGGCTGTATGGGCATAGTTCCCTTTGCCTACCCAGAATGGGTGAAGAAAACCACAACTGAACTCTGATCAACTCTGATGTCAGTCAGTCAGTGTCAATTTAATTCGTGGTTTGTTGTTTTATGTTTTAAAATTAATAAAGCTGTTAATTATAAATTTGCGTAGTTATCATCTGTAAACCGGTACAGTGATTAATGTTTGACAAAGATGCCAATTGTAACGTGCGAGATATGTGGACTGAGAACAAGTCGGGTGAAAGACAAGAAACGAACATTTATGGCTCAATTTCCACTGGATGAAGATCGGTTAGTACATTTTACGAATTTAACTATACTCTTAACCAATGTATCTTATAATTTATTGAATTTTAGGACATATTTCCAAATAAAAATGTGGGAAAATGATTTACGTAAACACGTAGTGCAGTGCAATTTTCTACCGACTATCGATGAATCCTATTTGTGTATAAGTGCTTTTTATAAAAAAGATTATTTACCATCCCTTTAAGCAAGTTCCCTGTTTAAATCTCCATAAGGAGAATATTCCCTAAGAGAAAGCGGTCTTGTGTTCAGACGCCCGCATCCTATTAAGAGGAAGATGATGATACGTCAGCGGCGAATCAAAGCTTTCTTCCACCGGCACAACCCGAGGCTTTCATTCGAGAGAGAGTAAGGAAGGTTGTTGGAGGCTTTTACACTGTTTCCTATAAAGTCCGCGACAAGATAGCAGACAGTACTTTAGCTCTTGACAACCCGTTCAGTGCTCAGTTTTATGAAGACAGATGCTGTAAGCAATTACATTAACACTTTGAATCCCAAGAGACAACCGGTTCGTACGATAACAATTGATTTTAATTGTGTCTGTAATATCCGATCGTCCAAGGGATAAAGTGTAATAAAAACAGTTATAGTATTGTTAAATACATTCATATCTAATTTCATTAAAATCAGTTCAGTTGGTCCGTTGGTCTAGTGGTTTGAATACCGGGCCAAGATCTCGGGGTCCCGGGTTCGATCCCGGGGTCGGGCAACAAAAAGTTTCGAATTTTCGAACATTGCTCGGGTTTGTGATCACCAACCCGCATTTGGCAAGCGTGGTGATTATGCCAGTACCCATCATTGCTGTGGTAACTTGAATTCAATGATGGAGGCCTTTTCCCTGCAGTGGGATGATTATAGGCTGTTACTTACTTTACTTACTTTTCAGTGACTGAGCTGTGACAAATAGGAAAAAAAATAGTTTTTGCATTAAAGGTATTGATCTGCTTTAATAATTTTACTTTTTAGGTGCAAACAATGGGTTAAATTAACAGGTAAAGAGGATTTGGCCTATGTGCCTATAGAAAAATTGCACCAATTGAAACATATTTGTGGGAAGCATTTTCTACCTAAGGATTTTAAAAAGAAAAAGACACAACTCAGAAGAAATGCTGTTCCATGTATCGATATTACAGCAGAGCCCCTTAACGATGACATATTGAAGGACTTTCCACTCCATTTACATAAAAAAGGTGTAGAAGACCAACACTTACAGTTAGATGCCACCGATCCTTCAATGTCGCAATGTTCACAAGGTTTGTTGCAGTTTCTTTTATATTGTATTATAGATGCTAGACGAGAGGTACATAATTATTATCATATTATTATTACGAGGCATGCGTTTTAAGTTTTGTTGTTTAAAGAAAACAACAACTAGAACCTTCTAATACTTTTTCAAAGTATTCATTATGTAGCCTAATACACTTTTCCATTCGCTCAAACCAGTTATTATAAAATTTATTCCACAATTGGGGGTGTTTAAAATGACTGACTTAAAAGCGTTGACTGCTTCTTCACCGGACTAGAACCTTTGACCACAAAGATTTTTCTTAATTTAAGGAATTGTAAAGATATCGTTAGAGCTTAGGTCAGGACTGTATAAAGGATGGTCAAGAATTTCTACTTTTTCCTGCTCCAAATACTCAATCGTTTGACGAGCGCTGTGTGAGCTTGCGTTGTCGTGGTGCAGGATGATCGTCGCTTTGAGTTAGATTTTCGAAGTTCGGTGATGACTTGTGGTAAACAAACTGTGGTATACCACTCAGCTTTATACCGTTCTACGATCTTCAAGCGCAATAGTCGCAACATGGCCAGTTTTTCCAACGAACGTGGCCACCATCTTTTAAGTGCTTCGAGAACGAACAACTTTAGTCGGCTTTGGCTTGCCTTGAAAGACACAAATTGTAGATTATTTAGAATCAGGATCGTAGGCATAGATCCTAAATTCGTCACCACTGATGTTGTCGTAGACGTGATTTGACTCTCCTCGGTTGAACCTTTGCAAAGTTTTCTTACACCATCTGACGCGGGCCGCCTTGTGATCGTCGGAAAGCGGATGCGATATCCAACGGCAAACTAGCTTTCTCACACCAAGTGTTTGATGCAAGATCTTCTAAATGGTTGTCCCTGAGATGCCTAATAGAGCTTCTACCTCTTGATGATCGTCACATGACGATCTTCAAGAATTAGTTGTCCCACAGCAATAATGTTATCTTCAGGAAAGGCGGATTTTGGGCGTCCTTCGCGAAATTTGGCACGAGCACTAGTATGTCCACGCCGGAATTCTGAATACCAGCGTTTGACAGTCCGCAGAAATGGGGCTTCATCACTGTACACAGATGATAGCTCTTCTAAACACTGAAGCCGTGTCAGCAGGCCTCTTCTAAAGTTGTATAAAATTATTGCACGATCATGACAGATTCCAAGCGATGCTGTGACTAAACAATAGCATTAATCCTCATACTTACAACTTTTGTGAGATTCAAAATTTAAATACTCGTATATAGATATTAGGGGTTAAAGTATGAAATTGCCGTTTTGTATGGACGAAATCGAGAAAAGTAATTTTTCCATACTAACAATTTTTTTGTTTTTCTAAAAACGCCTGAACCGTTTTCGATGCAATTAAAGGTGAAAGTTAGATGGTTATAAAGCTACGCATTATAGTATAAAAATTTCTGAAAATCAAAGTATATTGTGGTGGTGTGAGTATAACTAATAAGTATATGTATGTAACGTAAGATACTTGAATCTTATAAATAGTATTGTAGCACTTATAATCAATCAATAAATCATGTAACTTCAAATAAGAAGCAGTGTTTCTTTTATCGTCCGTCACCGAACCTTACATGGCGACCCTGCCATGCGCGTGTTAAATTACCTACATAAGTGCTGACTTTACTAATCATCAACATGGATCCACTTACTTTTACGATCTTGTGCGTTCAATACGAGTATTGTGAATCAATTAAGTTTCTGCAAAATGGGTTCTAGCAAGAGCAAACCAAGTGAAGGCCAACAAAACCAAATGGTCTTTACCCAGTTTGGGCAAAATAATGAAGCCCGTATAGAGCAGCTGACCTTCCATGCTTCTTCAACCACCATCATATTGGCTATAATTCTGCTGTTGATGGCATTATTGATGATATATGGACTATTCAAACTCTACTACCGATGCCACAAACGAGTTATAAGAAGAGAGTTGGACAACCACATGATGTCACGACGTTCTTGGCGTCACTTCGGTCGCAGCATAGAGCAGGCATCCCAAGCGCAAAAGAAGAAAAGTTGTGAAACGTGTGAAGTGTAAAGTGTTTCGGTCCCCACCCAATAATGAAAGTGGTCTGTCCCCCAATTAAGTCATTAATTCATACGTTATGGTATTTGGGTATGTAATCTTTTAGTTTTAATCATTTATTTGCATATTTTAATATCTCATTTAATCAATATATTATTATTTTATGATTATAATTTAATTCGTCGCATGTAATGTTTGACGAACTAGATTTAATATACAGCGAAATCAAACATTTAAAAGAAAATCTTATAAAATTAAATAAAAACCGACGAACGGAAAAAACATTAAATGAGAAATTAAACGTAGCTCACGTATTATTTAATAGATATCTTACGTGTGCCGATATTTTAGATGATAAAATAAGAAAGGGAGAATATAAAAGTAAAGATATAATATACAGTAAGGAAATTTGTATTAGAATAGAATCTTTGTACTCAAAAATAGAGGAATTTTGTACTAGTAATATTGAAACCTTAAGCACCATGTCTCAGTTCGATTTAAAAACGGCGGTTGCCCTTTTGCCGGAGATGAATGATCGCGAGGAAGTCACCAAAAAACTAATTGACGCAATTGAGTTATATAATTCAATGCTAGATACAGAAGGACAAAAAATTCTAATAAATTTTATTTTAAAAACAAGGCTATCTGAAAGCGCTAAACTTCGTTTGGCGTCATCTTACACTACCTGTCAGTCACTTTTGTCTGATATGAAAAAACATTTACTGACTCAAATGTCTAGTACGGCTATCCACACTCAATTAATTAAAGAAAGTCAAAATACTAGTAGTATAGAGGACTACGGGAAACGTTTAGATAGTTTGTTCGTTAATCTTACTATCTCACAGGCCGACGGCAATGAGGCATCATATCAGGTTTTAAGGCCAATTAACGAGAAATTAGCTATCAAAAGTTTTATAGATGGTTTAAGAAACGCCAATTTGAGAGTTATATTAGCAGCTCGTAACTACACTTCTTTAAAAGATGTAATTCGTGCGGCTAAAGATGAGGAATTGTCGTCATATGGTTCCCGATCGCAGTCGGAAGGAACTATATTTAGTTGGCAACAACAACGGAAGCCAAGTAATTTTGTCAAGACATTTAGGGGCGGTCGCAGGGGTTTCTCGAGCCGGCAAGGCTTTCGAGGTGGCCTTAGTGCGGGCGGCGGTCATTATCAGCCGCGCCAACAGAATCAAAACCCCGGGACGTCGCGCCAGGTCAACTACGGCCGAGGACGTACATTTTATCGCGGAACTACTCATCAAGGTATTCGTTCATCTAATAATAATACCTACCGCGGAAATCAAACAAGACAAATTCATTTTATGAATACTAGTGGTGAGAATTCGTTAAGTAATTCACAGACTACTACGGCTTCGGAAAATACGTCTGAAGATTTTTTTCGTGCATAATAATTGTATTTTTTCTTGTAATAATAGTAACTATGTAGAATTCAATATAAATAACGTCAGTAAAAAATGGCTCATAGATACAGGAGCATCATTATCCGCAGTGAAATATGAAACAATTGTTGCGCTGCGCATTCCAATCATCCAACATAACATAAGCATAAAAGGAATCGGTGGTCATTTGAACACTGAGGGTTTTGTTTACTTAAACCTATCCATAAATGAAATGGAATTCAAACACAAGTTTTATGTTCTTAGAAATTTGACATGCTTGCATGATGGAATTATTGGACAAGATTTTTTGCAACAATATAATTGTGTTATTAATTACGAATTAAATAATATGACTTTGTCATGTTTAGATACAAATACTAAGGTTACTTTGCCTTTAGGCCTAGGTAAAATTCACGGAAATAATTTCTTACTATTACCTCCTCGTTGTGAGAAAATATTTTATATCGACACATTTTTGAATGAAGATTGTTTAATACGGTCAAAAGAATTATGTAAGGGTGTTTATTTGGCAAGTGGCATTTGTAAAGCAATTAATGGTAAAATTCCTATCCAAATTTTGAACTCGCGTGATGATGAGGTTTGTTTAAGTTATTTTAGTCCGGAATATGAACGTTTAAATGACTATGAGGTGTGTACGTATGATAAGAGTGAAAGCATAGACAGCGAAAGAGTACGCAAAATGTTTTCGTTATTAGATTTTTCTCATTTAAACCTAGAAGAAAGACGCTCAATTCAAAACATTTGTGCTAAATTTTCTGACATATTTTACTTGCCCGGAGATACATTAACAGTAAGCAACATTTATGAGCCGGAAATTAAATTAAAGCCCAACGTTTCACCATCTTACACAAAACCGTATCGACCACCACGTGCACAAAGAGATGAAATCTCTAATCAAGTAAATAAATTGTTATCTGAAAAAATCATTGAACCATCCTGTAGTGCATGGTCAAGTCCGATCTTGTTAGTTCCGAAAAAGTCAGAAAACAATAGTAAAAAATGGCGTTTAGTCATTGATTACCGAAAATTAAATGAAAGAATAGTTGACGACAAATTTCCATTACCTAACATAGCCGATATTTTAGATTCTCTTTCAGGATCTATGTATTTTACTCATCTCGATTTAAATCAATCATACTATCAACTGAATTTAAAATCAGACAGTAGGGAGCTTACAGCGTTTACTACTCATGATGGACAATACCAATTAACTAGATTACCGATGGGATTGAAAACAAGCCCAAGTTGCTTCTCGAGAGCTATGACAATAGCGATGACAGGCCTGAATTATGAAAAATGCTTAGTATATTTGGACGATTTGCTGTGCTTTGGACGATCTTTAAGTATACATAATAAAAACTTAATCGACATATTTTCTAGACTCAGAAAAGTCAACCTTAAACTAAATCCGACAAAATGTAAGTTTTTGAAAAAGGATGTCTTATATCTTGGTCACGTAGTATCAGCTGAAGGAATTAAGCCCGATCCAGAAAAAACCAAGGCAATTGATCAGTATCCTGTCCCACAAAATTCGGATGAAGTACGCAGATTTGTAGCATTTACTAATTATTATAGAAAATTCATTCCCTCTTTTGCAAAAATTACCTTACCATTAAATAAATTATGTCGAAAGAATGTACATTTTGAATGGAGCGATGAATGTCAACAAGCCTTTTTGACCTTAAAACAAGTACTTAGTTCGCCAAAAGTATTACAGTATCCAAATTTCGATAAAGAAAATACGTTTATTCTGCAAACTGATGCATCAGGCTTTGCGATTGGAGCAGTTTTAAATAACGGAGATCGTAGACCTGTGGCGTTTGCGAGTAGAAGTTTAAATAAAGCTGAGAAAAATTATCCCACTATAGAGAAAGAATTGTTGGCAATCACGTGGGCAGTGAAATATTTCAGACCCTATCTTTACGGGAAAAGATTCATAGTTGAAACAGACCACAAACCCTTAATTTATTTATTTAACATGACAAATCCTTCAAGTAGAACTATGAAATTTAGACTTATATTGGAAGAGTACGATTTTGATGTGATTTATGTGAAAGGAAAAGATAATGTAGCTGCAGATGCATTATCTAGGATGCGAATAAGTAGTGAAGAGTTAAAAGGAATGCATGAGAATATTATATCTGTTATGACAAGGGCGCAAAGGAAAAATATGAATGGTGAAAATACGCAATCGAATAATTATTTGGGAAATAATATTTTCATCGATAATTGGACTGATCACCCAAGAGTCGTGGAGATGCTCAAACTTCCAAATAATTATACCGAATTTTTATTTTTGAATGACGACGAATGGAATGAAATGAAAGATGACGTAACGTGCGAATGTGAGCATTTCGCATTTATAAAATCAAGAGATTTAATATGTGTAAAACCAATTTCCCCACCGCAATGTACACGAGGTGTCTTTGTGAGGGAATTGAGTTCATTTTGTAAACAATTAAATATTAAAAATATATATTTTATCCTCAATGAAACTAAGAAAGTTTTAATAAATAAAATAAGTAATTTAATTAATAAATCTCCTCAATGGACCGGTCCGCGTTTACATATTATACGAGGAGTTAAGAGGATAATAAACAAAGACACTAGGCGTGTTATATTAAATGACTATCACGTACTGCCAACCAGTGGTCATGCTGGGATTAGGTGGATGATAAGTAACATAAAGAAACGTTACTTCTGGCCAGGCATTGAAAAAGACGTAACTGAATTTGTTACCAAATGCGATCAATGTCAAAGACAAAAACATTTTAGACACACAAAGCAACCGATGGTTATTACCAATACGGGAACATCGGCGTTCGATAGAGTATTTTTAGATTTAGTGGGCCCTATAAGTAGTGATAGTAACGAATATAAATATATTTTAACTCTACAATGCGACTTGACTAAGTACGTTGAGGCGTATCCTATTTCAACAAAAGATAGTGTGACCGTGGCTACAGCGTTTGTACATAACTTTATTTTACGCTACGGCATTCCGCGCGAAATCATAACAGACAAAGGTACTGAATTTATTTCTACAGTAATGCAAGATGTATGCAAACTCTTAAATATTAACCAGATAACGTCAACTGCATATCATCATCAAACAATTGGTGCACTTGAAAACAGTCATAAGCATTTAATATCTTACTTACGCATTATGACAAATAACAATAGTCAGAATTGGTCATCATGGTTACCCTACTGGTGCTTTGCTTTCAACTACAACTATACACACAGAAACTAAATACAGCCCGTACGAACTTGTATTCGGAAAGCGATGCAATATTCCTAGTAATTTAACCGACACTTTAGATCCATTGTACAATTTCCAAAATTATCCAATTGAACTCAAATATAGGCTTCAAAAGTCGCAACTAGACGCTAAGAGTAATTTAGAAAATAGTAAAGAATTAAGAAAATTACGTTATGACTCATATGTAAACACTATAAATTATAACCAAGGAGATTTAGTATTAGTTAAGAACGAGGCATGTGAAAGTAAATTAGATCCATTGTATTTAGGACCTTTCGAAGTAATCAAAGATTTGGAACCAAATGTTTTAATTAAGTATAATAACCTAGAAAAACTTATTCATAAGAATAGGACAAAATTATATAAGAGACTTTAACAATTTAAGGTATAAAAATAATAATAATACTGTACCATTATTATTATTTTTCTAACACCCCCAGGACGTGTGGTGGTGTGAGTATAACTAATAAGTATATGTATGTAACGTAAGATACTTGAATCTTATAAATAGTATTGTAGCACTTATAATCAATCAATAAATCATGTAACTTCAAATAAGAAGCAGTGTTTCTTTTATCGTCCGTCACCGAACCTTACAATATAATACAAATATACTTAATTGAAGCAAGAAGGTCAGCTGACACATTGTAAGGGGTCTTTTCAACGACTTCCTTTGAAGTAATAGGCACTAGTATTACATTTTTTTTTAGTCAAAGGTTACTTTATTTAGGTTTTGATACAATACAAAAAGAATTACGCAATAATACGACTATACTTAAGAGCTATAATAAAAATAAAAAGTGGGAAAATAATCGGCAATTTCATACTTTAACCCCTATTATATAGAACAATTTACAAATTCAAAATTGCCGGGAAATATGGAATGAAAGGCATGCCTAGTAATACGACAATATTATTTATTTTTTTTACATAGAGAAACTAATTGAAATAATAAGCTAATAATAACATTTACATTTCCAGACTTTCCAGACTTTCAAGACTTTCCAGACTTTTTTGCGTCCATAGTACCAGAACACAATTATTGTAAGAATAATGATACAGGTAAGAATTTTCGTATACTGGAGAAAATTATTAAGACCCGAGTTCACCAATTCTTAAACAGCCGGTAAACACAGATTGACGATTAATTTGACACAATTCCCATATAAAATATGGATAATATTTTAAACGCTGTTTAAAACTTAAACGTCTGTTGGTGAACTCTACGCTAAGAATGTGATCGATCATTCAATAAAAGTGCGTGTTTCTATCTATAATTATGTGTTTTACAAATTTTTCTTACATACCTACTGTAATAGTTTTCTCACGGATAATTGCAAAAATTTCAGGACCAACCCATTTTCCTTTGAGGTTGACAAATTATCATTTGGAACCAAAGGATACATTTCCATGGGTATCTGAAAGTAGCAGATATTCGCTACAAGATTTCTTTTCCTCGGTGTTTTTTTTATCAAACACTATGTGTCCTTTAGCGGCGGCGGAAAATGCGGCAAGAGTTACTTTATTGTAATTAAAAATTAAAAACATTTTGAATATGGTTTTTTATTTGACAAAATTAACTAATGTTATCGATCTCATTTTATCGATAACACTAGCCATCCCTATTTCTTGGTTCACGTTGGCGACATTGGTTTGTTGAAGTTTTAGCTAGTTTCGTTAGGTTGGCACTGAGCCAATCTATGTGTATCATAGATTGGTAATTGTTTATTTTTTTACTTCGGAGTCCCGTCTGTCTGTAATAATAACGTAATAAATATCCTCTATGTACTCTAACTAGTCTTGTCTGTGTGAGCTAGCAATTTAAAATGTGTGAAAGTTTTAAAAGTGACAGAATTATATTGCTACTCTAGTGCTTAATTTTACATAGTATGATGATAACACACTTATCGAATTATATTTTTTCTTTAGTACTGACCAAAATGCCAGCGCGAGCTTGTCGCGGTTGTCTTGCAACGGATCAGAAGTTGTACAATATTTACAAAAACAACCTTTACGAAGTATTTGGGGAAGTCGTTGGAAATCCGGTAAGACATTTATTTATGTCAATAAGTATTTTGTTGTAATATCACCACTAAAAGTATGAATTAGAGGTTTGTTTTTCTAATAATATAACCTTAAAAATGTGGATGTATGTTACTTTGTTTTTACTAGTTATTAGATCTGTGAAAAGGATATTTAAATAAGGTAATAAATAGCATAGGTCTAGAGCATTTGTGAGCTAGTTTCTAGCGCATATTCTCAGCAGTGGCAACGATCCTAAAGCAATAATTGTGTTAAAACAAAAGCTTTATGTGGTTTATTTACAGTAAATGTAACTGATATGAATGGTTTACTTTGAAATATTGTAAATATTGCAGATATTTGTACTGAGCTTTTGTCTTAGAAATAGAATTATATCATATTCATAATAATTTGTACACTCATGACATAAGACATACAATAAATATAAAGAAAAGGTATTGGTGAATCATGCTTAGAATTAAAATAAATTGATATCGCAATAAAACTATAGATAACATGCTGTTGCCTGCGACTTCGCCTTCGTCAATTTCTGTATTGATCGCGACTATTTTTGCAACATTTTTCACTGATGCTTCGCTCCTATTGGTCGCAACGTGATGTTACATAGCCTAAATCCTTCCTCGATAAATGGACTATCCAACACAAAAATATTTTTAAAATTCGAACCAGTACTTCAGTATATTAAAATGTCTGCCAGTAAATACACGTTTAAGAAAAATGTTCGGTCTTATTTTCTAAATCAATCGGAATCATCATCATGAACTTTGCTCTCACATTATTACGCGTCGTCATTCTATATTTATTTATTTATGTTCTATATTTATAGTATTTATTTGGTATAAGTAGTTGTTCTAGTATTTAGTTTATATATGAAAGGTACTATGTGTAGTTTTTTGCCCTTTTTTTTTAACTTATAATTATTATTACATTAGCTTCATTTAGTTTTGTCTGTCGCACTGCCTACACAACTTTTCTGCTTAGCCCAATGGTCGACTGGGAGAGAATGCCACATGGCATTAAGTCAACCAATTGTACAATTATATTTTTTTTTGTGCAATAAAGTTTTAAATAAATAAATACTTCCAGAGATAAGTGCGTCCAAACTAACTCTTCAGCTTTATTAAATTAGTATATATGTAGAATTCAAGTAAATATTGCAGATATTTGAATCGGACAACCTCCCTCAACACATCTGTAGTGTCTGCTACACGCAGCTAAAAAAGTTTGTCTCATTCCGGACCCGATGCGTTATGGTGCAGGATTTGTTGGACGATCTTCAGCTGCAAGGGGTTAAGGTAGAATGTTTATATATAATACTTAATAACCTTCTCTGCCTGTTCGGTGTAGACGGATTGTAGAAGCATTGAGAGAAAAAGACAAGCACCAGTTGAATAAACAAAACCTAATCGCCTGGACCTGGTTTCTTTGCGCCGGCACACTCATATTGGGAGACCGTGGGCGGCAGTTTAATATATATTCCATAAATTCTAAATTAGAGGCAAAACGCAGCACCTATATTATACAGTCCACATTGTTTTATCTGAGCACCGTTTGGAGAACAGTTAGAACCCCTACAGTCCTCTCTGTACTACTCTGCACTGTTATCATCTCTTGGGGAGGCCTATGTCAAGGTGTGGTAAGTCCATATAGGGTGATGAGGATGACTTACTGTAATTCAGATCTTAAATGATTGTTTCTGATGACTGCTCTGTTTTAGTGTTGTCTATTAGTTTGTAAGATGGCAGTGGGGGCAGTTAAAAAATGTCTTGAAAACTAAATTGTTGGATCCGTGGCCTGTTAAACAGATCCCATTTAAAGCAGTTGACATATTTCTTTATTCAAGGAACTGTATATTCAATGCATCAATTATACATTTATTTATTTTATTTTAAACGAACAAGTTTGTATTTTCAGCTAACAACAAAATTCATTACAAGCATCGATCGTAGTAAGTATAATTTACTGCTGAACCTCAGTACGTGTATTCCGCCAGAAGGTTTGGTTATCGAACATGAAGAGGAAGTTCCCATCCCAGATGACATTCAGGATAGTCAAGAACCAGAGCCTCTATCTCCTCTAACAGAGGACGTACCACTCCCACCTCCCACCACAATAGATACAGAAAAACAAAAAAAAGATGTTCAATCAAAAAGGAGAAAAAAATTCGATGATCCCAAATACATCGAAGATTTCGAACGGAAATATAATGCTAAAGTAGAAATTTTGAGTTTAGACAAACAAATTGAAGAACTGAAAAATAAAGTAGAGCAAGTCTCTTCAAATAAACGGATCAGAACTTCCTGTATCGACTGTGGTAAAGCACTTTTTTCAGAAGAAAGCCTACAGTCGCATATAAAGATGTGTCATGATGAGTCCGCTGGACCAGAGCAGTGCGAAGTATGTCTGTGCCGTTTCACTTCTAAGCAGTTGGCCAAACATGTGTTAATTCATAAACTGAAAATTACATGCAGACAATGCGATGTTAGACTAAGCACTCCATACAAAGCCGTACGCCACTACCATGAACACAACATGCCGAAGGAATATAATATTAAGTGTAACTATTGTAGAGAAAAGTTCGATAAGAAAGCCTCGCTGAACGATCATATAAAACTCGAACACCCGGACAAGCTTCTATGGTGTAAATGCTGTGGGGAGACCCTTGTACACATACGAGGTCTAGCATTCCACATGAGAAAAGTTCACAGCGACTTATTGAAGCATAAATGTCAAGAGTGTAATGTTAAGTTTGCATCATTGGAAGCATTGTATAAACATTTGCATACAACAAGTGAACTACACGTCTGTGTTATGTGCGGTGATAGTTTTAAATCTGATTCGTTGTTGAAAGATCACGTTGTGAAAGAACATGCTAGATCAAAGTTTATTAGGTTGGCTCACTGCGACGGTTGTGGTGTGAAGTTCTTCGGGACAGAGCCTTTGAGTAAACATTTGGAGGAGAATTCCTGTGGGAATGGCAGTCCATGTCAGCTCTGCGGTGTCACATTTCCAAATTCACAAATCATGGAGGATCATAAGCACGAATTCCACACGAAAGTGTACCGAGCTTGTGAGAGTGTGAGTAAATTTTGATTTCATATATTAGAGTCACAAATAAAGTATGTTACAATACTTTATTTATAATCATCCCACTGCAGGGCGCGGGCCTCCATCATTGAATTCAAGTTACCACAGCATTGCTGTGTACAGGCATAATCACCACGCTTGCGAGTTGGTGATCACAAACACGAGCAAATTCGAAGATTCATAACTTTTGGTTTCCTGACCCTAATTAATAAAAAAAAACTGTTAAATATGAAATATTAATTCAGCTATTTATTTTTTAACACGCCGTGACGCGCACGGACGTAGCTGTGTAAGGGTCATTCATTCACCGGTGCAGCTGCAAAATCGGTCCGTGCGCGTCACAGCGTGATTCAAAATAAATAATAGTCTTTATCAATATTTTATACTTTTCTAAGATTATTTTTTATTGATGATGTAAAAGACACTGCCAAGACCTTATACGTGATTAATACATAACGTGAGCTTCGTTAGTCAGTACCCTAATTCGCGTAACCAAATCATATCACAATCGTAGTTGAACGACAGGTTTCAAAATCGTCCAATTCAATCACGATCGAACTGCGGTTCGGTTACGCGAATTAGGCCTCAGGCTGTTCAGGAATGTTTGTCAGTTTTGGCTGTCTAGTGACAAAGACTTCACTGTCTGTGTGTCACCAGGCTGTGTCTCAAGAGCCGCGATAGCTATACAGTTGAAATTTTTACAAGTTATGTATTTCTGTTGCCACAATAACAACAAATTAATACTAAAAATAGAATTAAATTAATATTTATGGCTCCCATACAACAAACGCCTTTTTTTGCTCGATATCAATAAAATTTAATGGTAACAGGTAGGCACTACAATAACTGCATGTACCTACTGTTGTTTACCTAGTCAATGGTATGGAACCTTTCGTGCGAGAGTCCGACTCGCACTTGGCCGGTTGTTTTAATTAGAAACCTGATAAAAGTATTTCCGTTGTAAAAATGGTGGTATTTATCGTTTTTGTACAGGCAACAGCACGTCAACCTACCACAAAACGTCAAAGGAGACGGACCATGGTGGGCCAAAATGTAACAAGATGAAATATTGTTCATTGAAACACTTCTTAAATACTTAAGATAAATATAAAATATCAGCATTATCCGCAGTCTAGGAAAAAAGAAAACAACGTTAGAAGTTCATTTTAACGAATAAAATGAATCGAACATCACAAATCGATCACGTTGTTTGATTCATTTGTTAATCGTTTCACTGCAATTAAAATATATAATATTAATAACATCACATGCATAAAACACAGAAATCATCTTAAAAGAGATGTTATCAACTTTGTTTTTTTAATGAATAACTGTAATCGATTATTCATATACTAAACACTTTGGTGCCAAAGCCGTAAAAAATTTACTTTGACAGGAGAAAGAAAGAAAATGTCACTCGACTCGTTTGCTTTATTTTCTTCGCTGCGTTTTGAGTGTGTTTTTTTCTGCTTTTGGAATACTTTTATCTAATGTGGTCCCAAACTCTCTAGTAACAAAAATATACTTATCTGTATTATATAAAGTGCTCCATTACTTTAAAAATAAATGATTTAATACGCTACTCTTAGTAAAAGTTAACTATTTCGGTATAAGCTATTCTTAACCTCACTTTTTCATAATATCTTATATCACAGATCACGGACTGCCAATTTTTTCCAAATTCTCAGGAATCCTTTAATTTCATACTATCTTTCAAATAACACTACTTTCACTGTGTTACACCTTAGGCCCAAGGTTTTAAGGAAGTCGGTCCGTTTCCTTTTCTCAATTGATATTGATCTCTACTTGTTGGACTTTAAGTTGGAAATCAATTCAATGACTTGACTCTTTGGGTAGGTTGACCTTCCGTTGTTTTGTACATGAGGTGGTGTTTATAGTTTTTGTAATGAAAATGCTTTTTATAATTATTTATTTCAGTGTGACAAAGCCTTCGACTCGCATAACTACCGGCATCATATACTACGCGTTCACAACATCAAGCCTCCAGCGTACCAAAGAGGTGAGATAATATTGACGACCATTTGGATCAGCGGTAGTTAACGCTGCTTCTGGGCCATGGGTCGCGGGTTCGATCCCCGCACAGTACAAATATTTGTGTGCATGAACACGTCTGTTTGTACTGGTCTGGGTGTTTTCTATGTATTATAAGTATGTATTTACAAAAAAAAGTATATAAGTAAGTTTATCGGTTGTCTAGTACCCCATACGACAGGGTACTTAATAGTACCTTAATTTGGGACTAGATGGCTCTGTGTGGCCCAGTGAGGCATGTCTAAAAATATTTATTTATTTATTTATATTAATATTATAAATAAATAAATGTGGACAACATCACATACATTGTTCTGATCCCAATTTGAATAACTATTTAAAGCATTCGTATTTTGGAAACCAAAAACAACGAGGGTACCACAAACACCCAGACCCGAGAAAATGTAGAATAACACTTTTTTTTCTTCATTGACCCGTCCGGGAATCGAACCCGGGACCTCGGAGCAGGCGACGCCTTGAAAACCGGTGTGTACGCCACTCCGCCACGGAGGTCGTCAAGGTTATAAACTAGATGATAGTCCGCGTCAATTTTTGTTATTACGATCGCGATTAAGAAGTTTTCAAAAGAATATAGTCTAAAGCTATCCTCGATAAATGCAATCGTGAAATAAATTGGTCTTATTTGGAGGAATCAAACTAATTTTCTTGTTATTTCATTGCCAGGTATATCCGAACTGACAGCGACTAAGATGTGGTCGGTACATGGCAACATTATCAAAGGCGTCTCAGTATCTTCTCGATCAGACCCACTGCGCACGGGCAACGACGAACCTAAGCGCAACTACATATGTGAACAATGCGGGAACACATTCCACGTTTGTATTTCAAAACTGTTATAAATTACTTTGTATGATATTTTAGCAGTTCGAGGGGACTACTAGAGCTAAGTCCTGCCCCCAATTGATTTAATTTTGTTACTTCTAAACAAAACCAACTCTCCAAAAACTATATCATTATCATTTTAGCAAATTACCTCTAGTATTAGGGGTTAAAGTATGAAATTGCCATTTTGTATGAAGGAAATCGAGGAAAGTCATTTTTCCATACTAACAGTTTTTTAGTTTTTTTAAAAATGCCTGAACCGTTTTCGATGCAATTAAAGGTGAAAGTTAGATGGTTATAAAGCTACGCATTATATATAGTAACAAAATTTCTGAAAATCAAAGTATATAATACAAATATACTTAATTGAAGCAAGAAGGTCAGCTGGCACATTGTAAGGGGTCTTTTCAACGACTTCCTTTGAAGTAATAGGCACTAGTATTGCATTTTTTTTTAGTCAAAAGTTACTTTATTTAGTTTTTGATACAATACAAAAAGAATTACGCTATAATATGACTATACTAAAGAGCTATAAACAAAATAAAAAGTGGGAAAATAATCGGCAATTTCATACTTTAACCCCTATTATTTATTGAATTACTGTTATACACTGAATATTTAGGATATATACCATGTGCCAGTTTGCCTTGTTTTTTATGTGTTCCCTAAATTTCGGCACTGTTGCAAGCAACAGTAGTTTAGGTACTAATTTTTTTAAATTAATTTATCCAACAGAAACACGAATATTTGAAGGTTCACATGCGCGTTCACTCCGGCGAGCGGCCTTATAAATGCCAGTTCTGCGGAAAGGGGTACATCAGGAAGAGTAGTCTTCAGGTAGGTCATAAAGCTTTATTGGAGCTTTGCGTCGTTCTTTCTATCTACAGGATGTTTTTTTTTATCACCGTCACAATTTTTTATAGGCCTTAAGTATCGTATTTTGTGCCCATTTACGTAGTAAAAATGTGAGTCAAGTTTTCACCCGAAAATTTATTTCGCTAAATAATTTTAGGTCCTAAGCCTGTGAAAGTATAATGGAAAAAGTCAATAACGTCTAAATGAATGAGATGCGAGTCGCGTAAAAAAAGTGTTGCCAGGAGGCTGTTTAAAAAAAATGTTTACTTAGCATTTTCTAGTTGCTTTATCTAAACATTTTTGTACTGGGCTATACCATCAGAAAAAAATAAGTCATTTGTGTTTTGTCTCGTAGATTGTTGTATTAATATATGGAAGGTGATTAAAATTTCATCCTGCATATATCATGCATCTTGATCCTCCTGACAAACGAAGCCCATTTGTAACCGTTATGAGTAACATCTTGGCAGTGTTGTTTAATTTTTTTTATTAATTATGTAGTCTTATAAAAATGTAAAAATAATAAGACTTATTTTGAATCATGCTGTGACGCGCACGGATGTATTGTTTTGCTTCGCCCGAGTTCTGGATGAATGAACCTTAAATTGATACGTCCGTGTGCGTCACAGCGTGTTACAATATGAATAGCTTTTGTTATCCCATTACTCTGGGGTATTAAACAGACCATGGTAAAGAATCAAATTGCATATAAATTATTTTACAATTTTTTTTTTTTTTTGTTTTTTTTTTCACTTAAAAATTCTAAAAGGTCACGACTGTTTATGTAAAACACCCTCACCTTGTTATGAATGAACTTTTGAATTAAAACGATTTACTCGTACCTACTTATCAATGAATCACCCACACACGTCAATGTTTTTTACATGTTACGCTCTCCCACTACTAACTACTACACTTAACTACTTACACCATTTGGTTTGATTCGCCATACTGGTTGCATATTTTTAACAAATTTAACTAAAATTGATGTTATATTCGAAACTATTGATTTTTGAACCACATGTTCTAGGGCGTTTTATATTATTTTTACCTATAGAACACAACCTTAGAGTTATAGTATATCAAAAAGAAACATGTTGTATTTTTAGCAGATTATTTTTCAGATATTTTTCTATCAAACTTCTGATTTCACCATAGTAGTCGTATGCATTAACATGGGCTGGCTTCGGCTCGGTATACCGTTGCCTGACACTGTATGTTTGAATATCACAACAGGGCCACGAGTTGCTCCACACCGGCGAGCGTCCGCACGCGTGCCACGTCTGCCCGAAGCAGTTCCGGAAAAAGGCCGCCCTGTTGAGGCATTTGACGGTCAGTTATGATATTGGGATGAAAAAAAAAAAAAACACACACATACACACACACTCGCACAATAAACTAATATCTCACACTTTTCGGTTAGAGGCCGCTCTCCTGAGGCATATGACGGTCAGTTATTATATTAGGATAAACAAAACACACACACACACTCAGAGCAGTCATATTTTACACAATATAGACACACACCTGCACAACAAAACTCTTACCTATCTTACACAAAACACGCATACACATACGCAGTCACTCGCACAAAAAAGTTCGTATAACACAAAACGCACGCTCCAGCACGCAAACATACATACACACACGCACACACACACACACACACACAATTTCGAAAATTCATCCAGTTAGTCTAAAACATAAATAATAAATAAATAAATGTGGACAACGTCACATACATTGTTCTTATCCCAATTTGAATAACTGTTTAAAGCACTCTTTTTTGGAAATCAGAAACAACGAAGGTACCACAAACACCCGGACCCGAGAAAATGTAGAGAAACACTTTATTTCTACACTAACCCGTCCGGGAATCGAACCCGGGACCCCGGAGCAGGCGACACCTTGAAAACCGGTGTGTACGCCACTCCGCCACGGAGGTCGATAATAAACTTATATCTTACACACAAAACACTCACGCACACTAGTATGCAACATACATGAGAATGTTTGTGCGAGGCATGTGGGTATGCCTCGCACGAACATTCTCACTCGCACTACAAACTCAAATCTTTCACAACATACACACACAAAAATATAGTTGTACACACGGCGGCACATCAGACTATACATGTTGACCTTGAGACCGCCTTTATGCCCTACGTAATAAAAGCTGTTATCGCAGTTCAACTGTTTACCTTGATGTGCTGTCGAGTGTACAACAAAATGCACACACACACAAATTCTCACTAACAAACAAACATACACTCGATGTATAATGATAACAGTTGATTTTTGAATTTTATTAACAAAAACTTATCAATTAAGAAATTGTATATACAATGTTTTTTGATATTATTTATCATATTGTTACGAACGTCGAGTTCGGGATTTGGATAAAACACCGTTGACTTATTAGAAGAATTTATTAGGCGATGAACAGGTCGCAAACACTATCACGAAAACCAAATCACAAGAATCGTAGTCCGGTGGGTCGCTGAGGTCGTTGGTTCCAAAACACTATTAGCCAATCCGTAGAGTAGTCCTTAGATCCGTTGGTATCGCTAAAGTCGTCGTTACTTCGCACTAGATCACTTTTCGCAGGTATCGCACCGAAAGCTCAGAATGAACTGACTGCGGCGTCTTAAGTCCTGTTATTTATATATCTCAACATCGATGCCGGTCGTACATACTAAAATGTTCATTTTCCAGAAAAATCACAAGGACGTTTAAACGTAAACAACTCTAGTGAGTTATAACATTTTGCGCCTTAATCTGTAAACTTAAAGTCCAATGTCGCTTGCACTAACATCTTATTATTACTTTGTGGTTCAACTTAGGTAGTTATGTACATTCCTCTAGCGATATCTCGAAGCATCTAGCATGTCCGCGACAATACCTACAAAATTATACAGACAAATAATAAGAATGCCGTTTACTAGTGAAATCATTGCCGCAAATCTCTAAAGAAACACAATGTTAAAATAAATTATTGAATTGGACATTTACTCACCCACTCTCTCGCTCTCTTTACTCTCTTACACACACACACTCATACACTTATTATACTCTAAGGCAGCGTTTCCCAAACATTGTTCTGAAATGGCCCGGTAATTTTCACACTGGCCCGTTTGTGACCCAAATAATAACTTAAAAACCAAACTGGTTCCATTAAGTAAAATGATACACATTTATTGATAGCAAAAATGTTTGATTTAGACTATTTAGACACTAAATAGGCTATTTGACAATGTGAAAAATAAAGTGCGAATTACTATTATCAGCGTATATTATGAGTTCAAAAATGGTTATTTAGTAACGAAAGTTGAAAATAATAAACGATTTATTTATAAAACCAGAAATAAAAATGCATTTATTTAAACGTTTGGCACGTGACACGAAACGCTCCTGATTGGTCGGGTTTATGATGACGTCACCTGCTTGATAACTTCGTTTGCCTATTTGTGTTTTATAGTTTAATAGCTTTTCAAAATGTTTTGATAATATTTTCCTATAATAATAGTGATTTATTTCCATTATTTTACAAATTCTGTCAATTACTTTTACCATGGACAACGATTTTATAAAGCAGAAAGCAGTCACCTGCCTATTCATATAAAATCTGTAACAAACAAACTAGTTAGTCGGGATCTTATGTTTATGTGTAATGTTTATCGAAATCATAAGACTGTAGCTGAAGTTTTTATAGAAGTATTTATACATTTTGGAACTGTTTACCATTTGAAACTCATTTTATTACATAAGTCACTGTTAAAATATAGATCCATTCGAACTTTCGTTATTTTTTTGCAACAAATGTATGTAGATGATTATGTGCTACAGATCACAAGACAGGCAGGTGATGTCACCGACCCCATTGCAGCGCCATATTGACAAAATAGCGTTTTGGCGCGCTAATTCAATTTTCAATTTTCATTTTGATAATTTTCAGCAAATATGTACCAGAATTTAAAATAAACTACTTTTACTGGGATCTTCAACCTCTACTTAATAAAATAAAATGAATTTCAAAAACCAGTCAAATAGCCTATTTTAGTGCGAATACTTATGTATTACTAAAAAATTCAAGTTCCCCGAAAATGACAAAAGTTTAAGAAGAATATCAACCATAACAAGGCGGGTATGTCGCGACCCGATATTTTATTTTAATGGCCCGGTACCGGCTCGCGACCCGGCAAATGGGAAACGCTGCTCTTAGGTCTTTGTATATTTAAATTATATTTTAATAAATGATTTTGATTATAATGTTTTAGTGTCATTCGGGATTGCGCCGCCACATCTGTCGAGTTTGCGACAAGTCGTTCCGAACTTCCACATGCGTTAAAACACACATAAAAGCTGTACATTTGAATATACCAGTCAGAGGTCCGAGGAAAAGGGAATTTATGAAACAGACGAGCATGAACCCGAATATATTTATAGCTCAAAATAGTACTGAACAAGGCAATGATAAAAGCGAAGATGCGTCATCAGATGAAGAAGGTCAGAAGAGTATAGTGTTACACAGCAAGCAAATAGATAATTATAGAATCATTGACCTACAAGATATAGCTGATACAGCTGAAGGAGATAGCGAGGTCCCTGCTCGTCGTATTACGAAAATTGTTAACTTAAGACGTAGGAAACCAAATTTGAAAAACATGCCAAAAGATAATGAAAATAAATATTTCAACACACATCATGAATCAAGTAAAGCTGTTTTGTCTATACAGAGACAAATGGAAAAAGATGATGAAGAACAAATGTATATGGACACAAGTTCTCAGGACTTTACAGATGATCTTCCAACGAGAGATGACAATGAAACACAGGAATTGGTATACAGCACTCTTAACAGGAATGTGGAAACGGAACATCTTCTAAACAAAGCGAAGGGTAAAAAGAGGGGAATACAAAGTATTAGTATGCCGTCTTTGGATTGTGAGACAGAAGATGGTCGAGGGCATATGAACAGTGGACAAGTAACAAGTGTTCGTGACACGCCCAAGGATATTGTTTTGAAACAAGACATTGGTGGGAAAAGGAAGTTTATTATAGTATCTAGTGCGGCTAATAAACGGACTTTGAATAAGAAATAAATAGATATTACTAGGTTTAATTAATTCGGGTTTTATACCATGTACAGTATTTATGAGTTATCGAAATTTTGGCACTGTTGCAAGCGTCGTTATCTCGGAAGGAGAATCACTTTGAAATTAAAAATCAGTGTATTATGATTTGAAATTAAACATATTTTAACATGAATGTTTTTTTTAATGAAGCCCAAGAAATTCAACTTGAAATATTTTCAAGATTTAGCCAGACAGGTGGTCTATGTGGCTGTAATGGCCACGTTTGGCAGGCCAAAGAGGTAAAAAGCGATAAGTATTAAGCTTTTTACTTTAAAAGTGGTAAAATACGATCCTCAGTCACAAATCACTTGAACATTTTAATGTTGTAGAAAAGTTAATGTCAGGTGGTAACCATTCCAGGTATGTAACGACGAATCCGATGGCGCCCATTCATTTCAAAATTGTAACTCTGACTTCATATTAGTATTTTGTCATATCGCTAGATAATTTTAGCAAAAAGACGTAATAAATAAGAATATTCGCCATTTACCGGGATTTCGTTTTCATTAAATCCCTGATATCCTCATTTCCCTGCGACATATACAGAATGAAATTTTAACCATTTTCCGAAATTTTCGTAGGCGTTCAGTATTGTATTTAAAGCCTATTTATGAAGTAAAAAATGTAAATCAAGTTTTCATCCGAAAATATTTTTCGCAATATAGTTCAAAACACATTGACATTTTTGTACTTGGCTATACCTATACCAAAAGAAAACATACGTCATTTGTTTTGCCTCGTGATGGTTGCTGTTCCGAAAAATAGAGTACTTGACTGTAGGCTGATGATGTCAATCACATAACGAAAACAACTAAGGTAACAGTTTTAACATCTTTATTTATTCTAAGAAATTTAGAAACATTTATGTTTTATCTACCTAATTTAATAAACATTATAAGTACGCAAATTATAAATATATTTTGGGTCAAATATGACACATAAAAAATTCGATCTAGTTTAATTTATATTTTAATTGTTTCACAGACTGTACTAAATGTACATGGTCTATGTGAGATGAATAGCCGGATCCAAACCGAACGATCCACCGCGCTGCGATCGCGCGCGGCTTGAGCGCGATCCAAATGTGCAGGCGGTTTATTGTTCACGTTCAAAGGGGCTTCAGTCGCTTGGCGCATGCGGTGTGGACGGTTGTGTATTTGAATTGCGTGATCAGCCGCGCGCCATGGATAATTCGCAATGTATTCATTTAATATCCCTTTATAGGGAGAATAAATGTTTATGGGAAAAGTAAAATATAACTTGTTGCTACTACGGCTAGTTGTCGCCGTCGTTGCACATGTGACTCCATAGCCAGACAAAGTTCAACTGATTCAGTACGGTAGGAGCGTGTTGGAGCAGTCAGTCAGGATCGCAAAAGATTGATGTTGGATCGGCCTAAAACGATCCACGCTCCACGCATCACGATCTTGGATCGCGGATCGCGGGATCGCCGATCCATTTTGGATCGTTCAGTGTGGATCCGGCTAATTACTATCATTAAATTAAAAATAAACGAAAACACTAAACAGTTTCAATTAATTATGTATTCCAGTTATTATTTCCTAAGCATCTCATTGTACCGTTAATGATTTTTATAAAGAGCTATTTAAGGTTTTGTCATCGCTAATATCAAGTTCCACCTTTATCATAATCTTTTCGGCAACAGTCCCACAGTTGATTAAGTGAGAGTGTAATTCTACATTGTCAAACGACTGTCCACATTTGGCACACTGCATTTCATTAGAATCAGATTTTCGCGTTACATACTCCAGATCTGTGGGTTCGATTTTAATTACTCCACAACTAATAATATGCGAGTTTAGTTTTACATCATCATCAAAGACTTGCCCACATTTGGCACAGTAATTTGAATTTAAATTTTCTTCATCTGGATCCATCGGTTCCTTTTTCATCTGCCCACAGCTAATTATATGAGAATGTAGCTGTACATCATCGTTGAAAGATAAACCACATTTAAGACAGCTTGTCTCTTCATTTGAATTTTCTTGAGTCGAGTCGTCTTGATAAGTTTTATCACCATTCTTCATGTGTACCCTTCTAATATGCCTTGTGACATCATTAGTCGATTTGAAAAGTTTGTGACAGATTGTGCACGGATATTCTTTACTATTGTGAGTTTTCTTGTGTTTGTTCATGTATTTTTTTGAGGAATAAACTTTGTTACAAATATTACATGCAAACTCGCCCTCCTTGGAATGTACAACATTATTATGTATTTTCAAATGCATTGAACATTTGAATGTTTTCTGACATATATCACAAGATTTGGCTGCTTCAGGGGGAGCGTGGGTTATCCTGATGTGCCTCTGTAAATTCATCGGAGACTTATAAGTTTTGAAGCAAATATCACACGTTGCACTCTGTTCTGAATGCACCGTCTCCATATGCCTCTTCAAATTGTTTTGATCGCAAAATTCTTTAGAACATATCCTACAGATGGTTTCCAATTTATTCTCCGAATGAAACTTTTCGTAATGCCACAACAACGCTGTGTTCGTTGTGAATTTCTTATCACAATCGCTGCATTGTAGATCGCCTGTTTTATATGTTTTCTTTTCTAATTTTACGTTGCCATGAACAGTTGACATGTGTCGGTTTAAACTACCGTTAGTTTTGAATACTTTGCTGCATACGTCACAAGAGACAGTTTTGGGTATGTGCACTGCTGCCATATGCCTCTTATAACCGTCAATAGATGGCAGCACTCGGTTGCATATTTGGCATCGGTATATCAAACCATCTGCGGGGTGAGCCCACTTAACATGTCGCTGTAATAACATGCTATTTTTAAATTCCTTCGAGCATTGACTACAAGTGACCGTTTGGCCCTCCGGATGCACTTGCTTCATATGAACTTTCAACCTGTATTTGGTTTTGAAAACTTTGGAGCAAACATCGCATTTGACATCCTCCTCCGTCTCCGGATGGCAGTAGAATATGTGATTGTTGAGTTTCTTTTTATTTAAAAATGTTTTATCGCAATAGTCGCATGAAACCACTCTATGGTCACCATGTACAGCGCTGTTGTGGGAACGGAGATGTAGTAACGATTTGAATGTTCTGAAACAGATGTTACAGTCCACAACATCGTCTTCAGTGGAATGTACAAACTTGATGTGAGCTCGGAGGTTTGCTCTGTTCTTAAATGTATTATCACATTGAGGGCATCGTAGCCTGTTGATCTTTCCGTTCTCATAAACTTTCCCTTCGATCTCTATCGTTTTCTTTGGTGCTACAGATGAATTTTGCAATTCATTTTCATAGTAATTAGGTGTGTTAGTTACGATATTGATTTCAGCTGGAGCATCGAGTGGTTCTGATTTAACGGATATTGTTTCTAAATTTGTGGCAGAAGCTTCATTGACTGGTTGAATATCCACTTCAACGTTGATTTCAGGCTTGATATAAACATGTTCCGGTGCCATCTCCATTTTAACTTTCTGATCTGAAAAGATTGAAAATAGATATTAATTTAAGATGACAATTTATAAATTTATACCAAAATGAATAATAATAATTTATCTGTGATAGATAATAAATTGATTTAAAAATTGCTCTCTAAAAATGCTCTTGGTATGATGCCTACAATTTCAAATATCAGTTTTTAGAATTCATATTATCTGAATATGATACAATAATACTAGCAATTTAATTGCAATTATACATTATACACACTAGATATAAATTATACATAAATTTTGCCGCCTTAAGGGTACATTTTCCTTTACCAGGAAAAGAAGAAAAAAAAAACTTTTTTTTATACTGTCTTGATTGTTTGTTTCAAATTTTTAGACTAAAGGTAAGCCTAAAAAACAGGGAAACTTAGGTAATTTTTGAACACTTTGCATTTGTAGATTTTAAGTATACTTCTCGACTGAGGTATAAATAAATAAATTTGAAATTTATGACTTTAATTTATTGTTGAACATAAAACTTAACACTTAAATGGGACTTAATTGGCAGTATAGTGACAGAGTTACTCTTTCTGAGAAACCAATTTAATCCCTCAACCCCCAGGAGGCACTCGGGTGCCACGATAACAATTGATTTAAATTGTGTCTGGAATAACTCACGATTGAGGGATTAAAAGAGGGTTACATCTATGCCCAGGGATAGCTACGAGTGCCTCACTGGAAGTAGAGGATCAAGTTTATTTGTGTAGTGTATTCCTGTTCATAAACTAGAGAGATTGAAATTGATTAGGACACTGGGGTGTACGAGAAATATAAAATCAAATAGTAGTGGTTCAGACGGGTGCCAGTCACAAAGACAGGTTAGACGCAGACCGGCTTCATTCAGAGAGATTGCTAGATCTGAGAGATAACTTGGTCAATCGCTTGAGCAAACCTCTGTTTAATTACTTACTGAGTACATTAATCCCTCAACCCCCAGGAACACGCGCGTGCCGCGATAACAATAAATTGATTTCAATTGTGTCTGGAATAACTCACGATCGAGGGATTAAGACAAAAACAACAGCATGAACTCTGAAATCATGTCGAAGTACAAAATTATCAGGATTCTACGTGGATGAGCCAATAACAAGTAAATGGCCATTTATTTCCTTTATTGTTTTATCTAGATAAGATCTAATGTTGAAAACCACTTACCAAACCTACGTCGCAATAAAGTTTTGTAACCACTTGCACTAAACATATATATTAAACATTTGAACGGTTTACGGTTTTACATTAGAACAGGTTTAACAAGTCGTAAAAACAATAATAATTAATATTACAGGGAAACAATCCAAACAACACTCCACGATTCGAGTTCCGCGACGAACTAAATAGTGCTGTGCTGGCAGCTCGATCGATTCACAAATTAAGTTGATCGATTAGAAAGTTGGGGATCCTTGGGGGAGGCCTATGCCCAGCAGTGGGCGTCGTTCGGCTGATATGATGATGATGATGATGATTAGAAAGTTAAAAAAAACAAGTTTCAAATTAATCGATACAATAAAATTTATTCGTCGTAGGTATTATTTTTGGTGTGTGTGTAAAGCTAGCTACTTACTAGTTACTACTTTGTGTTAAGTGTCGTTCATGTCATATTAGTTCAGAAACAAGAATAAGCTATTATTATTATTATAAAAAAATTAAATACATTATTAGCTATTGCCCGCTGCCGTTTTGGGCTGATTGAGTAACACACATCCCTCCAAACTTTCTTATTTACAATATTTGAAATTAATGAATTCAACTTTTTGTATAAGCTATTAAATATTTTGGTTTCAATCAATTGGCTTCCGGTATCATTACTCGTTTACAAGGTAAATCGATGGCTCGCCAACCCAACACTAGTAAAGTGTCAAGTTAAGCAAGCAAGAGCCTATCAAAGAAAATACAAGCAACATTAAGAAGCCAAAATTGCAGACCAAAACTGGAAGAATCAGAATTCAAGAGTTGTCAAATAGTATCGTATCTTATACTATTGTAACGGTTGAATTTGCTTTGTTAATAGTTTTAGCATGCCGCGGCATGTTTCGGAACCAATAACATTGTATTTCAACCGTAATTTTAAAAGTTATGTATGATACATTATTATTCGTTCATTTAGTCTACGGCCTCGATGATGAGCGTAGTCTCTGAAGCGATGCAGCGCGGCAGCAGCTTGTATCATCCCACCGCTGGGCAAAAGCCTCCACCATTCCATCATTGCACCATTGATGGGTACAGGTATAATCAACTAGCTTGCTAAATGCGGGTTGGTGATCAGTAAAGTTCGGAACTTTTGGTTGCCGACCCGGGCGGGAACCCGAGACCTTGGCCCAGTATTTAACCAATAAGGAGACCGCCGCGCCGGGGCGTTGGACTAAAGGAGTACCTACAGCTACAAAAATAAAAAAAACGAGCGTCTTTTCTTCACCTTACTCACCTTTGACGACCTCATCAGTGGCGGAGTGGCGTACTCACCGGTTTTCAAGGTGTCGCCTGCTCCGAGGTCCCGGGTTTGATTCCCGGTCAATGTAGGAAAAAAGTGTTTTTCTACTTTTCCTCGGATCTGGGTGTTTGTGGTTCCTTCCTACCTTCGTTGTTTCTGATTTCCAAAATACGAATGGGAGGGTGGGGGAGAAAGCGCTGCTTGCTGTCCGTTTTCTTCTGCCAGTTCTGCCTCTAACAACACCCCTAGGAGGAGAAAGGGTGGTTAAAAGATTATTTTAATATCAGTATATAAAATTCAATTTTTCAAGCATTTTCTTATCGCTGTAAGCCAGCGTTGTTCATCAAATGTTAGGAGTTTTTTCACTCTTAACACCCGAAAGAAACATCTTTACAGACGTTATTTAAATTATATCTCAGCATAATTTTTCAAGTTTATATATGTACTGATTGCAATTAAATTGCTAAAATATCATAATATAAAGTATACACGGTGCAATTTAAACCACTTGTAAAACAAAGCCCACGTATATATATATATATATAACATCTTGGCAATGTTATTTTTTTATACAAAAATTTTGTTTAATTAAAATATTGAATATCGGTTCAGGTATTTATTTTGAAACACTCTGTGACGCCCACGATGTAGCTGTGTAAGGTCGATTCAACCGGGACCCCGCCGCAGCAAAATAATACGTCTGGGAGCGTCACAGCGTGCTACAAAATTAAAAGTCTGAATCAAAAATTATTTTTATTTAATAAATAAATAACAGTGCCATGATGTTAGACATAATGGTCCAATAACGTAGGCTTCGTTTTACAGGTGGTTAAAATTCCACGGTGTATAAATAACTGTTTCATCTTAACTGACTGTCTAACATCTGTAAAGATATTTCTTTCGGGTGTTAAGAGTGCAAAAACTCCTAACATTTGATGAAACAACGCTGGCTTACAGCGATAAAAAAAATGCTTGAAAAATTTACGCCTGTGGCTGTGACGTAGTGTCTCGGTGGCTAGACGGTAAATCGCCGCGCCCGGTATGCAAGGAAATGCGGGTTCAAGTCCCGTTTGACACAATATCTTAAGTTTATAATGATATTAAATTGCTAAAATATCATGTAAAGTATTTTAATGTGCCGGCATTAGACGGCAAAATGCTCATATTGATTGTAGATGCCTTCGTCTACTAGTGGACTGTTTTGGGCTACAGATGATACAAATACTTGTACCCTACGATGTATCCAAATAAAATGACGTCATAATAATTCCAAATAACCATTTAATTCCACACGATAAAATCTGTAGACTATTTACAAATATAAATATTAGTAAAATTCTAAGACAGTAAAATTATAGGTAAGTACCTATTTTAACTATGTGACATCTTATATTTAAGCAGAAATAGGTAGCTTGCGTTTTGTGCACTTGCAACATTGACTGTTACGGCTTTGGATTTAGAACATACGGCCATTTTGAATGATTGAGTTTACATTAATATATTATGGAATTATCTCGCGTCTCTAAGGATTCAGATTGTATTTCTTACCGACTTTTAGAACACTTCGCTGGTCAAGATATAAAATACAATTTAGAATACTAATACACTCGAATAACAATTAAAAAGGATTACCCAATAAACCTTTGAAATAATTTCAGCGCAAGAGACTTAGTTTCACAATTACATATTAATTATCTATAATTATAAAGAATCTTGTATTCAGATATAAATATATAAACAAATTCATTCGTTTACATAATTAAATAATATGTCTTATGGTGTTGTCACATAAAAAAAGCATTACCCCTCCCTTCCTATGGGTGTTGCAAAAGGCGAATGAATGAGTACTGCCAGACGAAGACAGACAGTAATGTCATTTGTGGCATTATTTTCTTGGAGATTTCCATGTCCAGCAGTGGACTAATCTAGGCTGGTTTACTTAATATAAACCCCTAAAATATCGTGATTAAACTTAATCAAAACTAAATGGTGTATTGGAAATAATAACATTTAAAATATTTATTTACAGTTTAAAACTATTTATAATGAAGAAAATTTTTTTAATACATTCGCTGCAATATATGTGCGCTTACTTGGATTATCTACAAATCATGTTCAAGCAAATTATTTAAGATAGCTATTACCAAATTGCCAAACAAACTTTAGAGACAGATAATAAATATTGGCAATACTTAGATCTGGAGGTATAGATAAATCCAAGGCTGTAAAACATGGCCGTAAATTAATATTTGAACATTTTTGTTTATATTTAGAACATCAATAACAACTTGAATATCCGCTTTCATTTAGCCGTATTAGACATGAAGACGGTGGATGTGTTTGTCTGTTAACCTTTTTACGCTTAAACAGATAAACAGAGTGTAACGAATGAAATTTGCTATGGATATAAATTGAGACCTCTAGAACTCCTCAGATTACACAATAGCGTTATCGTCTTATTTTTACTCCTTTTCCAGAACGTTTGTCTTTCCAGAGGTTTATAACTATCCATGACATATTTCATATAAATCTTTTCAGCGTTATAATAAGCGTGAAATGGTTACACACATACAAAGATTTTATAGTAGAAGGGATTTACATCATTAACAAGTTGTGGTTATTTCAGCACATATTTAAGCGAGAAAAGGATACAGACATAGTAATTTCTGCAGTTCTACCATTATGGTAGAATGGATTTACATGATTGACAATTAGTTTTAATTTCGGCTGTATGGACTCAGTCTAAAGCTGCAAAACTATTTACATAAAAAAACTATATTTTCAAAAGAAACATTCAACACTGCAATATTTAAAATTTCTCCTAATTTTTTGTAATTTTAAACATCTATCATATTTTATGCAATTTATCTAGTAAAGATAATATATTTATACCAAGAATTCGAATCTAATATTGCATAATAATTTTTCTTTGTATTGCATAATATACATTCGAACTAACATAATATTTTATCTACAATATTCATAAAAACATTATTTAATTATGAAAAATATACAATATTCGTCAATCGAATTGCTTAAAAATTCAATGCGAATGGTTAAAATTCGGTTCCCAAATCTATTTGACCTTTCCTGACCTTCCACCATGACATAATTAAGGCACTGAACATGCGACATTACAGATAAAAACTCTCAAAGATGGCGCCATTTTAACAAGTTATTAATCAAGGAATAGTAGGTACCTATTTTCAGGTGGCCACAATTAAAATCTTTTATCTCTAATTTTTCAGGTCACCTTTAAAGCCAAAAAATTTAAACACTTTCTTTAAATCTTTACCATAGACTATGATATACGTTTTTGTCTACGGTTTTTTTTTCTGTGTGTTACGCTTCCGTGTGGTGGTAGGTCAGGCAAGGTCAACAGGAAAAGACTAATAATAAATTAAATACAATTTTTCCAATAATACTAAGAGGATATTTTAGAGTGTCCTGTTCTTGTGTTCTGTACGCATTTTTCTAAACGCTACACATGTATTTTATTCTAATAGAGCTATATGCTGCCCCAATTGATTTGATAATAGGGGTTAAAGTATGAAATTGCCGATTATTTTTCCACTTTTTATTTTGTTTATAGCTCTTAAGTATAGTCATATTATTGCGTAATTCTTTTTGTATTGTATCAAAAACTAAATAAAGTAACTTTTGATTAAAAAAAAATGCAATACTAGTGCCTATTACTTCAAAGGAAGTCGTTGAAAAGACCCCTTACAATGTGTCAGCTGACCTTCTTGCTTCAATTAAGTATATTTATTTATTTATTTATTTATTTATTTATTTATTTATTAGACAAACAAGAGTTATACAGTAAAATATACAGTTGTCCCACAAAACTATTTACATAGTTTGTCTGTGGGATCACGAGTCTCTAACATATTAGATTAAAACTTGAATAGGTACTAAGCTAAGTTAGCCAAAAAATACTTTTTAAGTTTTCTTTTAAAAACTTTTTTATCTTGTTCCCGGCGTATATCCCCGGGCAAACTATTTAATAGGTATGGTAACCGTTTCTTTAATGTTCTATCACCAAAGTAGTTATTTACTTTAGGTACCTCAAATTTGCCCGCAGACACTGATCGGGTACAATGACTATGTTTAACCAATGTTGGGCTATTCTCCTGACTGTCATGGTTATTTGTTACTAATAGGTATTTGTGTTTTAAACTGACCGGGAGAATTCTACAAATCTTAAATAATTTATGATAATTACCTTTGCAATTTGCTTTCGTTTTGTTATTTACAAGTTTAAGAAATCTAATTTGCAATATTTCAAGCTTATCAATGTATGTTTTAAATGTTAGTCCGTAACTGTCAAGAGCGTACCCCAAAATTGATTCAACTAATGAAAGGTATAATAATTTTAATGTAGTAGTAGGAACTTTAAATCTTAAGTGGTAAAATTTACCTAGGAGTACTCTCAACTTATTACAAATGTAGTCAACGTGATGTGACCATGAAAAATTATTGTCTACTTTAATACCGAGGTAAGTAACACAATCTACTTCTTTGATGGGCGTACAATTGCAACAAACGAAATCATTATGTAGGCACGAAAAACTATGTGCATACATGAAGGGTGATGACTCAGTAGGACGCAGATATGGCGAGTGGATGATAAGTAGATTAGTTTTGTCTGAATTTAAGATAATACCATTATCATGCGACCATTTGACTACCGCGTCTATGTCGCGCTGCACCAGGCGACACGTATCCGCGAGATCGGTGCCGGCGCGTAGCGTATTTGTATTATATACTTTGACTTTCAGAAATTTAAATACTATAATGCGTAGCTTTATAACCATCTAACTTTCACCTTTAATTGCATCGAAAACGGTCCTGTCAGGCGTTTTTAAAAACACAAAAAAATTGTTAGTATGGAAAAATGACCTCGATTTCGTCCATACAAAACGGCAATTTCATACTTTAACCTTCTAAACAAAATCCAATCTCAAAAAACTAGAACAGTATCATTTTAGCAAACTACCTGTAGTATTTATTGAATCACTGTTAACTGCTTTTCATTCTGGCATTCTTTCGTATTCTACATTATTGCTAAAAGCGGCCGCTTTTGGTAATTCAAAATGGTACTGTTCTAGTTTTTTTTTGAATTGATTATGTTTATAAGTAATAAAATAGCTCTAAAACATAGCTCCAGTAGTCACCTTAGTTTTCTTTTGCTTAGATATTATTTCCTCAGTTACTGAATTTAACTAGCTATGTAAATGCAAATGTAGTTTGATGCAAGCGTTCTCGCGACAATTGGGTTTTTAACACCATTCACAAATTTTGATAAATTGTATTTTTTTTTCACAATTCGTTCTTCTGAATTGATGCGGAATATCTTATCTTCCAGTCTGCATATTTAAAATGGCAATTTTGTTGAAGGAGTACAGTTGTCTCAAGTTAATTCCAAAACTGTCCACGAGAGGCGCTAGCGTCTTTATTATTCAAACTAAAATGGCGACGAGAATTCAGTTACTAACTATCACAGAAAAGTCTACATGTGTAGCATATCCCAAACCTTTGTTAGACGCAATAAACGTAACTTTATTAATTATTTAAAACGTAAATATTATTCTAAATCCCGTTCAGTAATAATAATGCAACGAGAAAGTTTTAAAATCCTATAAACTTTTTTTTATTCAATAAGAAAATGTATCACTTGTCACTATATTATAAAAGTATTAGAACAAATAAAATGTTTATTTAGTTGTCTCGGTTGAATGATAACATTAAACACTTCATTAATATGGTAACAATTCAAAATACTAACTAGAAGTTTCATCGGTAGATGGCGTTGCCTTACCTATATTAGAAAGACGCCATCAAACTCTTCTAAGTCAATAATGCTTAGCCTTTTTTCGTTTTATGTTAGCATTCGTCCTGTAAGCTGATCTACAGCGAAATTGTTTAATAACTATTCAGAATCCGACTCTGTTTCTCCGGATTCCGAGGACTCTGAACTCGAAACCGGTTCGCATTTAATGAACTCAATCTGCTCTCTTTTCGGTCTGCCCGGCTTCCTCTTAGGTCTACCAGGTTTCTCTCGCTTCTCTTTCCCATCGTCTCCCATCACCGTCTTCACCATCTGGGATATCCTCTTCAGATGCTGCTGTTCGTGTCTTTGAAGATGGTTGTTCAGGTATCTTTTCAGTTTGAATTTCTTGCCGCACTGCTCGCATTCGTGTTCATACTTCGTCTCATCGACTTCCATATGAACGGAGTTGTTATGACGCCTCAAGTAGTGAGCGTGGGCAAACTCCTTATCACACTTCTCGCAACGCATTTTCGGCTTCGACGGATGTACAATCTTCTTGTGTTTTTTCAAACGTATAGCCGAATGGAAGAACTTATCACACAAATCACATTTCACTTTCGTATCCATTGCCGAGTGGACTTGCATATGCTCTTTTAGATACTGATCGTTTTTGAATTCCTTCAGACATTCTGGACAACTCACTTTGGATTCCAAAGGCGGGTGGATGTTCAGGATATGTCGTTTCATATGATGGCGGGACTTGAATGTCATATCGCAGAACACGCACTTGTGCCGCTCGACCTGACCGTGTTGGAAATGCAAGTGTCTGTTCAAATTCAAATGACTTTTGTAGAGCTTCTCACAGATGGGACATTTGTATTTATCTTTGTCAGCTCTGTGGCACGCGTCGATGTGGTATCTCAGCTTGTAGGGCACGGCAAACTCTTTACCGCACTCAGGGCATTTCAATTCAGGCAATGTGTTGGGATGTATACGTTTAACATGCATGTGTAGAGCTCGTCGCGTCCTGAACTCTTGGAGACAGAACTGACAGTAGCATTTCTCGTCTTCCGAATAATGTTTATTCATTCTATGCATGTACAGATAGTGTTTATTCTTGAATGTCTTATCACAAATATCGCACATAACAGCTGATTCCTCTGACGAATGAACCCTAGTTGTGTGGAGGTATAAGTTTTGGTAGTTCTTGAACTCTTTATTGCATTTGATGCAGATGTACTGTTTTGTCCTTTTTGGGAACATTATCGGTTTCCATGTGGACAGGACAGATTCGTACATTTCCCGTTGTTCATCTGTTAGCACGTCGCTATTCACGCTGATGAATTTAATTACCTTCTTCTCGTCTTTAAGGTCTTTCACGTCAAGTTCAGGCGGCTGCGGTTGTATTGCAGACGCTGTTGCGATCTGCAACTCTTCTATGTTCGGCTTTTCTTCTGTCATCGTTACCTGGAATGATGAAACACTTTATAAGTATTTTGTTCTTACAACAGAAGCCTACATGGTATTATATAATTATCAGTAACTTTAAACAGTATAAGTGTTTAGACTTGTCTTTAAGAGTTATATTAGCGCTTGCCCACAATTTCGTACGCGTGGAATTTTGTCTGACTTCAAAAATCACGGGAGGACTCCGAACGCCATTCATCTTTTTCGTTTCCCACGTATAGCTAGCGATGTACAAAATCGATCAGATAGCTGGGGAGCAGGCAGCGCGGGCGTGAAATACAAGCTATTATATCCCGAGGAACAGTAACCAGTGATGCACAAGTGTCGATGGGTCCAATATATCGATATACACGGTGCATTTTTAACCACCTGTAAAACGAAGCCCACATTAAGTAACCATTATGTATAACATCTTGGCAGTTTAATTTTTTTATTAAAACATTTTTTTTTTATAAAAATAGTTTAAAATAGTGGTTTATCTATTTATTTTGAAACACGCTGTGATGCGCACAGATGTAGCTGTGGTGCTAAGGTACATTCAACCGAGACCCCGCTGCAGCAAAATAATTCGTCTGTGTGCGTCAAAGCGTGTTACAAAAATAAAAGTCTGAATCAAAATTGAACATTTTTCAAAAAACTTTTTAAAACAAAAATAAATAACACTGCCATGATATAATACATAATGGTCCAATAACGTGGGCTTCGTTTTAAAGGTGGTTTAGAAATCAAGGTGTATTATTTTTTTTGAAAATAGGTAAAAAAAAAGTGAAATAACAGCTTATTATCATCCCACTGCAGCGCAAAGACTTTCATCATTGAATTTAAATTACCACAGCCATGATGGGTACAGGCAATGCGGGTTGGTAATCACACACCCGAGCAATGTTCGGAAATTCGTAACTCTTGTTTCCCGCCCCGGGGATCAAACCCAGGCCTCCAGATCTTGACCTGGTACTTAAACCTAGACCAACGGTACGTTAAAGCTGGTTACGACAAGTCATAATCATCACCAGCCTATCGCAGTGGACTGCTGGACATAGGCCTCTCCAGTTGCACGCGACTTAGATCGATCCTCGGCTTCTCGCATCCAGCTCCTGCCAGCCATCTTGCACAAATCACTCCACCTGGCCTGAGGGCGTCCTGCACTACGTTTGCCGAGACGCGGGTCTTCACTCAAGAACTCGTTTACCCCAACATTGTTAGTTTACGACAAGTAAACTAACAATATACATACTATCGATAGCCTATCACATCACTAGCGACAGTATATTTCAGCGACAAACCGAATTACGCGCTACCGCTATGGTAAGATATTGTTTTGCACAAAATTTTGCTTCCGTTCGGTTCAGACCGAAAAACCGATAAGTTCAATGTTAGAGTAGAGCACTTGAAAATATGATAAAGTCGTCCAAGTAACATTGAACACTGTACTTGGAAATAAATGACTTACTAACGAATCTTAATTGCGGTTTTAAATATTAGGGGTTAAAGTATGAAATTGCCGTTTTGTATGGACGAAATCGCGAAAAGTCATTTTTCCATACTAACAATTTTTTAGTTTTTTTAAAAACGCCTGAACCGTTTTCGATGCAATTAAAGGTGAAAGTTAGATGGTTATAAAGCTACGCATTATATTATTTAAATTTCTGAAAATCAAAGTATATAATACAAATATACATAATTGAAGCAAGAAGGTCAGCTGACACATTGTAAGGGGTCTTTTCAACGACTTCCTTTGAAGTAATAGGCACTAGTATTGCATTTTTTTTTAGTTAAAAGTTACTTTATTTATTTTATGATACAATACAAAAAGAATTACGCAATAATATGACTATACTTAAGAGCTATAAACAAAAAGAAAAGTGGGAAAATAATCGGCAATTTCATACTTTAACCCCTATTATTATAATTTTGTTTAATATTAGCGCCTCTAATTATGATTGTTAATATGGGTCACTGGTGTACTCCAAACAATTTAATGTCGTGATGCCTTTCAGCCGGGAGCTTGAGACTCGTAGGCCTGTCCCACTAATTTGTGACACTATATTAGTGTTTGACCTTTTTTTTTACTTTATTATTATTGTTTTTATTTTGCTACCTATTTTTTACACTTTTATCAGCCTAGCGCACTGGATCTATGAATAAATGTTTTTTCTAACTAAATTGTGCTTTACGAAGCTTAAGTTGTAGTTTTTTCGGCCTGAAAATGGCCATCGCAGCTTCACTGGACAGGTTAAGGCGAGTGCGGAAGGTACTCAGACTCAGGCCTAAAGCAGCCAGCTAGCAGGTGCCTCGAGCAGTCAGTCTTAGGCTACCAGTCCCTCACACCGGAGCAAGGCAGGAGAGTGAAGAAATGGAGAAATATTAACCAATAGGGTTGCACAAAATCTCTGCTCCTCTGCTGTAGACAGGTTTTGTACAATCTCACTGGTTAATATTGGTCCATTTCTACGCTCTGCTGCCTCTAACTGTGATGTGCTTCTAGTAACTAAAACTAGTTTAGGAACTAAACTCTAGTTTTGGTGTTTAGAGGCTTTTAAACGGATTACTATCCAAACTGTGTCTTGTTAGAGTTCCGTACCCAAAGGGTAAAAACGAGACCCTAGTACTAAGACTTCGTCCGTCTGTCCATCCGTCTGTCTGTCCCAGGCTGTATCTCACGAACCACGATGACGAGACAGTTGAAATTATGAATTTCTGTTGCCGCAATATACTAAAAACAAAATAAAATAAATATTCAAGAAGTCTCCCACAAAACAAAAGCCTTTTTTTACATTATAAGAAACTGAAAACAGAGGGGGAACTTTTTTTTGGGAAGAAATAATTTTCTTAATGGATTGAGTAGAAAATTGGTATAAAAATAGATTAAATCCCTGAAAAGTATTTAGTAATAGTGCATGTCTAAGAAAGTAAAGGTGGTTCCCTTTCGACCCCTTAAAGGTAAGCGAAGTAAAGTGTATGTGCTTAAAGAGAATAGCAATAGCAAAAACTGTGTAATCTCTAAAGAGAGTGATATAATAAACAAAGAAATTATCATATTATTATGTTCAACAGTATGTGTTCAAGACCAATGTCAACATGACAAGTAGTTCATTACAAAATCAATAGATGGCGTTGCATGTATGTTCCATCGCAATTTGGATTTTCCAGCCAGTTATTTTCAAGAAGCAAACTAAGAACAATGCATACAGTGCATCAGAATGTTAGAGTTTTATTCAAAACTTTCAAAAAAATGGAACAATAAAAAGTTAATACTTTTAAACTTTCGCGTTGCATAATAACTTAAATGTTAATGGGAAAATTGACAATATGAAGCCTCTTTTTAGTACGCAATTGAGTAAGCATCAGTTATGAGCGCGGCGGCTGTATCGTGGAATAAGGACATGGTAAGTGTAGTGTATGACGGTGTTTGGATAAATGAACATTTGTAGGTAGATTTATATGAATCTACCTTCCCCACGGAGTGAGTGCATCGCTGTCTCCAGTCAGCCTGTGACCATGGTTGGTGCAACCCGATCGAAACGTCAGGCAAAATAATAAGGTATGACGTTTAATTCCCGTTAACATTTAAATAAATAAAAAGTTACCTAGTATTTATTTAAAACTTTATTGCACAAAAAAATTATACATGTACAATTGGTGGACTTAATGCCATGTGGCATTCTCTCCCAGTCGACCATTGGGCTAAGCAGAAAAGTTGTGTAGGCAGTGCGACAGACAAAACTAAATGAAGCTAATGTAATAATAATTATAAGTTAAAAAAAAAGGGCAATAAACTACACATAGTACCTTTCATATATAAACTAAATACTAGAACAACTACTTATACTGACTAAATACTATAAATATAAAACATAAATAAATAAATATATAGAATGACGACGCGTAATAATGTGAGAGCAAAGTTCATGATGATGATTCCGATTGATTTAGAAAATAAGACCTAACATTAAAAAGTTAAAAGTGAAACACAGTAAAAAGGTTACCTCAAACGATTCAGCTGCAGCAGAATGCCCGGAATCAGTCATCGTGCTGAAACAATTTTAAATAATTAGTGAAATGCAGTATTTAAACTAAGCAACAGCAAAAATTTATATTTTATTTGTGTCATTCAAACCATTTCTATACCAAATTAACCACATTTTTAAATTAATATATTATCTTAACTGTATAAAATTCTGCTGAATGAGTTTTTGTGCTCTAACTGATCCAAAGCAGTTGGATTGATTTGGATAAAATTTCGTAAGGATATTCTAATAAAATTGGTTGCTGAACGGTTTGAAAATTTTGATGGTAGGTGGTGCTACTTTTGACGACCATTTGGATCAGCGGTAGTTAACGCTGCTTCTGAGCCATGGGTCGCGGGTTCGATCCCCGCACAGTACAAATATTTGTGTGCATGAACATGTCTGTTTGTACTGGTCTGGGTGTTTTCTATGTATTATAAGTATGTATTTAGAAAAAAAAAAAAAAAAAGTATATAAGTAAGTTTATCGGTTGTCTAGTACCCCATACAACAGGGTACTTAATAGTACCTTAATTTGGGACTAGATAGCTCAGTGTGGCCCAGCGAGGCATGTCTTAAATATTTATTTATTATATTTTACTGGGTAAGACTATGTCCCCTGGGTCTGCTCATTATAAATAAGACATGGAAAATAATATATAATGAACAAACGAGAGGCACTACACACTGCACACTGATTTTACTGATTCTGCCCCGATGTACAGATCAGACCTATTCCTATATTCAAAACATCAAATTCAAATTCATAACTTTTATTGTCACATAATTTTAAGCACTATAAAGTAAGATGATTATGGAAACTACCATGTGTGTTACAAGGACGACCTTACATACATGTGGGACGGTGTAAGTTCCAGGCAATGGCCCCATCACCAGCTTGGGTATATGGATGCTTAGAAGGAGAATAGCGATAAAACTGATTAATTAATTATTTAGTATGATTAAATTGCTCGGTTTTACTTTAGTTTATATAATTTCCAGTAGTATTTTGAATAAGCACTATTATTGTATGTTGTTAAGTTGTGTTTTGCCATAAAATTGCATCAGGGGTTTACCTATAATTGGCTATGCATTTAGTTAAAATCTTAAATTGTGAATAGCTTGTAAGTGTCAATGTAATAGCTGTTGATAATCCAAATAAATAAAAAATAAAAAATAAAAGTTTTGACGACCTCTATGGCAGAGTGGCATACACTCCGGTGTGTGTCAATGTATAAAAAAGTGTTTTTCTACATTTTCCTGGGTCCAGTGTTTGCTTCTTGACGACCATTTGGATCAGCGGTAGTAAACACTGCTTCTGAGCCATGGGTCGCGGGTTCGATCCCCGCACAGTACAAATATTTGTGTGCATGAACATGTCTGTTTGTACTGGTCTGGGTGTTTTCTATGTATTATAAGTATATATTTAGAAAAAAAAAAGTATATAAGTACGTTTATCGGTTGTCTAGTACCCCATACGACAGGCTACTTAATAGTAGCTTAATTTGGGACTAGATGGCTCTGTGTGGCCCAGTGAGGCATGTCCTAAATATTTATTATTTATTTTATTATATTATTGTTTCTGATTTCCAAAACACGAGTGCTTTAAACAGTTATTCATATAGGATCAGAACAATTGTTATTTATTAGTAGTTCTGATCGTCAATAATACAACTGTCTTATATATCTTTCCTTCCTCATCATTCATCAAAGGGAAAATTTTGCGCAGTTCTCAGTTTTTCAGTTGGCAAGGATATAGTTTAGAACCTGGACCGGAGTTCTGGAATTCCGCAATTTTGTGGCTAAATGGTAGTTACTTAAGTAGTAATTTAAGCAATGTTTCAACTTGCAGAGTATAGCACCTTTTGAAAAAAAAAATTTAAAGATTTCCATTTTCACTTCACTTTTGACAACTTATTTTCATATTTTTTTTACGAATGTTAAATGAAACGCGATTTATGTGTGGTGCTCATACTACTATAGAAAAAATCGACTTCACTGTGGGGTCCTCACCACCACCTGGACCCCCTCCCCCTCCCCCGCCTCTTAACTCAATGGTCCAAGTTCTAAACTTTAACCTTTGTCAATTTCAGTTTTGCCAAGGGTGAAGAGAAGGCTGATGCTATCCTATATTTTGCCAGCACCACACAGTAGACAAGCGCTCATCATCCTTGACATTAGTATGTGAAATGATCGCTAAACCAATTATGATGTCCTTCAAAACAATGTAAAACATAATGAAATAACCCCTAATATCTCTTGTAATAACAATAACAAAGCGTTATTTGTTTGAGCAGCGAAGTTATAGTCGAAAACAGATCCAATAAATCCAATATCCTTGAAGTCGACCATAATCTATGAACACACACAAAGATAGCAAAAATTAATATATTCTTTAAACTTACTCTTGTACGAACTGACCGAAGACGTAAAACTTAAATGCACTTAACACGTCACGCCTTTATCAATAACAGAGTCAGCAGGAAAGAAATAAACGCACTAACTGATAAAATGGCTTTTCGCCCCGGGGGAATATGTTATGCGACATCATCGCATACCGATTTTTACAAGCACAACACGATTTCTGACGATCCGATTTGCAAAATTAAGAACTAAACCTTAATTTTGTAGGTTTTTATTTTATTTCTTACACAATCTAAGGAAAATATCGCTTTAATTCGCCTCGGGGACAAATTTCGACCTTTTGACATTTGCACAGCAAGCGTCAAGCGAGCTGTCATTTGTTTGACAGTTGCGTTTTGTTTTTATCGTCCGAAAAGTTTGGATAAAAATTCTTTTAATTTTTCTGTTTTGTTATATTTATTACTCTTTCTAGATTCCTTCCATGAAAAAATACTTTAATAGTCCACCGCAATAAAAATATAAACATCTATCGCATAGTAGATTTATACATAATGTAATGTTTTACGATTATAAAAGTGTTGCCTAAAGTAGCGCGAAATTTATAAAGTAATTTTACTTATATTTTACAGTTCAAAACATATTAAAAATGTATGATGTGATTTCATAAAAAATATTATGTGGGTCGTGTGTTTTGAGTATTAAACCAACCAAAGGTCGTGTGGGTGCCAGCACAAAAGTAAGTTAACACCCCTCCTCTTTCTGTAGGTAACTTAGGCAAAAGAGTATCGCAGGAAGAAAATTAACTGCCATACCGTGTCTTCTCAGCACCATTGCCTCAATAATATCCTCTAAGTAGTCTGTGCCTCAATTGCAATAATAAACTCAACGGCCTACCTTGGCAATCGCCACATAATCATGTTGAATACTCCTTTCGAAGAGGCTGTGTCCAGCGGTGAGCAAATTATGATGAATTAATGTTAATTAGACGAATAATAAACACTGTGTTTGTGTGTCGTACGGACAACCAAGATAGTGGTTTATCATAACCCTAAGGTTGAAAGTCATTCGCACGTCAGAGACCAACAGTGTTGATTTTTCAATGCAAATACTACATGAATTACTCATGTGCAAATACTTTCTGTCTGACAGCTTCAAATACAAAAACGTCATAGTCCCTATCGTGATTTTACTCACACATGAAATGCATAAAAAAAAGCCAAGTGCGAGTCGGACTCGCGTACAAAGGGTTCCATACCATTGACTAGGTGAACAACAGTAGGTACACAAATTTCGAGCAAAAATGGGCAAAAAAGTCGCGTTTGTTGTATGGGAGCCCCCCTCAAATATTTATTTTATTTTGTTTTTAGTATTCGTTGTTAAAGCGGTAAGAGAAATACATAATTTGGGAAAATTACAACTGTCCAGCTATCGCGGTTATTGCGATACAGCCTGGTGACAGGCAGACGGACAGACAGCGAAGTCTTAGTAATAGGGTCCCATTTTTACCCTTTGGGTACAGACGAAAGTCGTTTTTACCCTTTGGAATAAATGAGGACAATATCACATACATTGTTCTGTATTTTGGGAATCAGAAACAACGAAGGTACCTACCACAAACACCCAGACCCGAGAAAATGTAGAAATACACATTTTTCCCCGTCCGGGAATCGAACCCGGGACTTCGGAGCAGGCGACACCTTGAAAACCGGTGTGTATGCCACTCCGCCACGGAGGAATTTTGTCAAAACTGGTACACAACTTTCTTGGCCCACTGTACCGATATGAATAGTTTTTGTTGCGTTAAAAGTTGGTATCATTTCTGTAATTATAGTGACTTAGCATTATTTTACCAACTTTCACTAGTTTAACGTTTTAATTAGCTACAGTAAAAATGAAAGTTATTATAGGTATTTTAATTAAAGTTGTTTTATTTTAATTTGAAAAGCAGCTGTATTTATCTACAAGCAACGTCAGACAGACGCGACCCACGTGCCTCTATTCATGCGTAGACGCACGGTCTTAAAATAGTACATTTCCCACATCTAGACCGCGCTAGTCGCGTATTCGCAATCAGTGTAAAATAAGTGGAAATCTAAACAAAAATGCGTGAAATAGTTCACTTGCAGGCGGGGCAGTGCGGTAATCAGATTGGTTCAAAGGTATTTTTTTATTTGCGTTTTGTTTTTTCAAATGACTGCATAAGAACTGTGAGCTATTTTTATACGCCACGCTCCAATTACGAATGATAGCGGATTTTTAGCGGTATTAATAGTGTTAGTGTGAATGATGTTTATAAACATTGTTTTATCTGATGATCTGTCTTACTAGATATTATTCAACTTACTATAAAATCATATTATGTGAAATACAGCAAATTTTAATACCAGTATGCGCCAAATTGATTCAATAATTAGTAAAAAAAAATACTTTTTTTTTATAACCACAAACCTTATCAGCTGTTTGTGTACAGTTTTTTTTTTTTTGATTGTTTTATTTTTTTAATTATAATAGGAACAGTCAATTGACTAAAAAGCAATTCAAGGGTGGCCTTACCGCTATAACCGATCTCTATCAGGCGATACTAATAACTTAGTAGGTAGGTACTTAGTTGTCGACTAGAATATAATGTCACCGTAAGATCTTTAATATAACTAATAAAGAATTCAAATTCAAATATATTTATGGCTAATTAAGTGTATATCTTACAGAAATCTTAGAAACTAGACAATGGAGCTTAACTACTTAATGGGGACTACCGTTTCTTTGCTCACCAGTTGGCGCCACTGTATACTGAGGTCCGGAGGTATAGCTGTCAAAGTCGATTGGCGCCGAAACAAAGTGTTATATCTTGAATCTAATTAAGGTTATACTGTTTATAAAGAATTATCTTGATATCAACAAACTAACTTCTGAAATAGTTGCTCTTGAGGCCGCCTATTTTTGCGCTTTTTCTTAATTCCGCCTTTAAAGCGTTCACATTAATCGCCAATAAATCCATATTTGCGATATTTTACGAAGGAGATCACTTTCCAGCAGGTAAATTGAAGAAATTATAATTTATGCAATAAATTCCGCTAAAACCAGTGAAAAGTGAATGATATTGGACCTCACGCGACACTAGCGCCTCTAGTGGCAAATTCACTAGCGATAGCCCCCATTACCTTATTCAGGTGTTGCAATCTTAAAGGATAAAAAGTAAAGATAACTTAATATTATAATTTTTAATTTATACAGTGAACTTTTATATTATAGGTACACACCCAAGAACCCAATCAATTACGAATATTCTTTCGTAGGGTCATAAAAATGCTTTACAGAGTATTTACCTACATAAACGGGTTCCTGCAGTCGTAAGGGCTACGGGAGTGTTTTCTTTGTAAGACTTTTTTCACAATTCTGCCACCAATTTTGAATCTTTGCCCAGCGGGCTATGAAAAGAGCTATGCACGGAGTTTCTCTTAGGAATAAAATCAGAAATGAGGTGATTCAGCAGAGAACTAAAGTAAAGCTGATGTGGCAGTGGGCTGGCCATATTAGCCGCACAACCGACAACCGATGGGGTAAACGAGTTCTTGAGTGGAGACCGCGTCTTGGAAAACGTAGTGTAGGACGCCCTCAGGCCAGGTGGAGTGATGATTTGCGCAGGGTGGCTGGCAGGAGCTGGATGCGAGAAGCCGAGGATCAACCTAAGTGGCGTGCAACTGGAGAGGCCTATGTCCAGCAGTGGACTGTGATAGGCTGATGATGATGATGATGATGATGATGAATTTGGGATCAGAACGATGTATAAGTTGTTCACATTTTAAAAATTATTAATAAACACGTTAAACTGAGAACTCACTCTTTTATTTCGTCGGTTGAAAAATAGGAAACATGAGATAAAACTTTTTATCAAAGAGTTTTTCTGTGTCTAAAAAATACTCTACAAATGGCAGTATACCTTGTTAATGCTGCGGCACAAACGATTTCGCCGATTTATATTTCACCGCACATTTCAGTTCTGGGAGATAATATCTGACGAGCACGGCATCGACCCCACCGGCCACTACCAGGGCGACAGTGATCTGCAGCTGGAGAGAATCCAGGTCTACTACAATGAGGCTGCTGATGGTCAGTATTGTCATTTTATCTAGCAACATTAAAAAAAACTTTTTTTAGGTACGTTAAATGACGCCATATGCGAAAGCCGTTGTATCGTTTAGAAAATAAACAAATGGCACCTCTCTTGGAAACTAAACTGCGCTTGCCAAGCACTGGCATGCCAATAACTGGTAGTACTGAGACTTCATCATTATCTCTGCCAAACAACGCTCATAGGACATTGGCTATTTTTGTTAAATTCATTATTAATTTGAAATCTTCTTTCAATAATCATCTTTACCAGTCTTTACGAGTCTAGTGCTCGACATGAGCCTCTTCGAAAAGATAATTTTGCCGTAACTGCCACGCTTGGCAAGTGGGTTGGCGTTCGCAGTTTAGCCAATGGTAAAGAGAAGACGCTGCTGTCCGTCTTCTTCTGGCAGTACTTCTTCTTTTCTCTCACGACACCCATAACATGGTAGGGGGTGGTGATAATCTATACTAATATTATAAAGCTGAAGAGTTTGTTTGTTTGAACGCGCTAATCTCAGGAAGTAATGGTTCGAATAGAAACAATATTTTTGTTTTGGATAGTCGATTTATTGAGGGCTTTAGGCTATATGACATCACGCTGCGACCACTAGGAGCAAAGCATCAGTGAAAAATGTTGCAAAAATAATCGTGATCATAATAACAGAAGTTGACGCGTACGAAGTCGCGGGCAACAGCTAGTCTTTTAATATGACGGTACCTCATGACGCTATTTCAAGATATCTGATATTTCAATGATATAATATGGAAACCAACATAAGAATTCGTTGGTTCAATTATTTATTTATTTTGATTTATTAGATTTTTCATTAAGCTTGCTTATCATGTTGGGAATAAAATTTTTATGCAACCATTCTGTATCGTGTAATAAATTTGATTTTGAATTCCTTGAATTTCAATAATGATCAGTAAGTATTGTAAAGCACTGGCTAATAACTGGTAGTACTGATACCAATTGTTAGCATGCCAATAATGAGTCTGGGGGGGGGCAGCCAAAAAACTTACCTTCACTTCCAGGAAAGCGGTTCGTTCCGCGAGCAGTGCTGGTGGACCTGGAACCGGGTACAATGGATGCCATCAGGTCATCTGGTTATGGGCAACTGTTTCGCCCTGACAACTACGTGTTCGGACAGAGTGGTGCTGGTATGTAGCATGTCATCCACATATACTATTTTACGTTATGAGTCTAGAGATAGCGAAAAAGATGTATATTTCGATATAAATAAAAACATAATTTGGAAAGATACCTTTTTATATTGTGTGTCTGTCTGTTACCTCTTTACGCTAATACTACTGGACTGATTTAAGTGTAATTTTATTTTGTGAAAAGACGCAGGATGGTTTTTATCTCAGAAAGCATCTTTTAAGAATTAATCATTTGTAATCGATTTACCTATATTAGAATTTGGTATGGAGATTTTTGTCCCTAAAATCGTCTCAATAACGGGTTTAAATGGGTTGGAAGTGAAGAAAATAGATAACTCTTTGTGGCCCAGTATGGCATATTTTGAAATAGGTATAATATTCCTAATCTTAAAATGCAAGGTATAACCACCTCTTGTTCCAGGCAACAACTGGGCTAAAGGCCACTACACGGAGGGCGCTGAGCTCGTCGACTCTGTCATGGACGTCGTGAGAAAGGAGGCGGAGCCCTGCGACTGTCTACAAGGTATCAACATTGACATTAGAATTGCGATTAATATTTTGGGACACCAGAGCAATAGTAAGGTAACCCAGTGTGTGTTAGCTTACAACATCATTAGCTAGTATTAAAAAAAATGATATACTCGTATTTCTAAACTAAAAGGGCCCAACATAGGTTTTTTACTGGCCCTGGCACAAACAATATTGGGAGTAACGATACCTCCCAGACAGCCAATTTCGAAAAAATCGTTAATTGTTCCGAGAATTGAACATTGAACCAGGGACTCTTTAATCTTCATTACACCAACCAAGTCGTCATACCAGTTCACATAAAATTCTAAATACAACAAGAAACAATTTTTACCAGGGTTCCAGTTAACGCACTCGCTTGGAGGAGGCACAGGCTCAGGGTTGGGGACCCTCCTGCTGAGCAAGCTCCGAGAAGAGTACCCCGATCGCATCGTTAACACATTTAGCGTGATGCCTTCGCCTAAGGTCAGTATCACCTTACCATATCATGGAGTGGGTCTGGAAACCGAGAAAATACAGTTTCATCAGGCTTTTAACTTTGAAGGAGGAATTGGTATTCTTTCCGTAGAGGTAAATGTTATTTTTTACAAATACACAAATATCAAAAAAATATGAATGTTTATGTAATAGGTATTAATGGTGAACCTTTACAAATAAATTACGTTCAATGTGCAATCAAGTGTCGATAACATAAATTGTGATGTGTAAACACAGAACATGGAAAGAGGTTTTTCATGTTCTATGTGAGTAACTATGAGGATATTATCTTCTATGAGAAAAAAACCCTCCAAAAACAAAAGGTCAAAAACCGGGCCAAGATCTCGGGGTAATGGGTTCCATCCCCGGGTTTTGCAATAAGAGTTTCAAATTTTGCGAACATTGTTCTGGTTGGTGATCACCGAGTGTTGTGATTATGCCTGAACTCATCATTGCTGTGAAATGAAATGAAAAGATTTATTTCTAAGAAAGTGGTGGTATAAGATCTTATTATAAATAGTTGAAATAGTTCAGCACATTCTGCTACTAATAGCGTAGAAATAATCATTTATAATACGTTTTATATCATTAGTGGAACCATGCATTAGACTCGCAGACATAGAAATAAAATATACCTACCTACAGTATCAATTCAATTAATAAAAATTCAATAATACAATTAAAACACAATAATAGTCGTATATACTCGTTAGTCGTCAATTAATTTATATGAAATCATCCTAAATACTCATGTTCATAAAGTCACTTATAGAATAAAAACACTCTTTTATTAGCCAATTTTTTAGACTGTATTCAAATTTATGTAATGTCATAATAATATCCCTTATACTAGGAGGAACGATAATAACCATGATAATTCGATGATGGAGGATTGGAGGCCTTCGCACTGTAGTGGGTTAATTTAAACGGCATTAATTTACTATCTTACTAATCTTTGTCTAGCCTACTTATATCAATCCACCCCAACGGCTATCAGTTCTTACTATGTGCGGAAAGGCTCTGGGATAGCGACCGCGTACCGGAAGGAGATTGTGGGTAGGCTTCCCATGAGGTGGACTGTCTATCTGATAAAGGTAGCAGAAAGCCATTGATGCATTTCAAGCAATTTAAGATCACTTCTGTACCCAGGTCTCAGACACGGTGGTGGAACCATACAACGCCACGTTATCTGTTCATCAGCTGGTGGAAAACACTGATGAGACCTTCTGCATCGACAACGAGGCGCTGTACGACATTTGCTTTCGGACCCTCAGGCTGTCCTCCCCCACTTATGGTGATCTAAACCACCTTGTGTCGGTGAGTAAACACAATCATATAATAGTACTAGTTTTTTTCCCGCAGCTTCGCTCCTGTAAATTCGGGGTAACAATAAAATTTCACCCCCTCTTTTAAGGGGTTGGGGGTGGATTTCCAAAAAGAAAATGATGCACGATTTTTTTTTATCACATATAGTCCACATACCAATTTTTAGCTTTCAACCTTGAAAATTGAGGAATGCTCCAACAAACTTTCAACCCCCATTTTAGGGAAGTGGGGGATTAAAGAGAGACAAAAAGTAGCCTATGTCATCCCTTCAACTATCTTCAATAAAAAAAAAACACGTCAATTCGTTGCTCCGTTTTGCCGTAAAAGAAGGACAAACAAACAGACACACACACTTTTCCATTTATAATATTATCAATGGATTCAGATTCAGTGCATCACTAAAGAACTAGAGATACACAGTTCGATACAAAAATAACACCTTCAATTGTCTTCATTTGAATGATTGACGTTGACTTTATGTCAGTGTCAAGTGTCAACTTTATTATAACCCGGCCAAATTATGTCGAGATACAATAACAATAGTATGGATATGTCATGTTGTAACTTTCGATTAGTATCAATTTGGTATAACTTATACCTACTAAAAGTGCCCTTATTTCAAATGGGCACACTTTTAGTTAGGATTCTTTTTAACTTTACTTGTTTTTTTTTTAATGGCTGTATATTCTTTAACGGCCGGTCGTAATAACCTATCTATCTTCAGTTTTGGCATATCGGAGATAGAAAATAACTTGTCTTTGTTTCTCTGGACGGCAAAATCAGAGACAGAAGATGTTTTCTATTTCCGATATGCCAAAACTGAAGATAGATAGATTATTGGGACCGGCCGTAATAGAACACTGAATCCACAGTATGTTAACTAACAGTTATTTCCAGCTAACAATGTCAGGAGTGACGACCTGCCTCCGCTTCCCTGGTCAGCTGAACGCTGACCTCAGGAAACTTGCTGTGAACATGGTTCCTTTCCCTAGACTTCACTTCTTCATGCCTGGTAAGGTTGCTAATTGGGGTTACCACACAGCAGATTACTTTTGTGCCAATTTAATGGGGTGTCGTTTGGTGCCGACTCGTAAAATACTACGAGTAGACCACAGAACATGGGAAAAGGTAAGAAGGGATGTTATGCACCATTTGTACGGGAACAGATGCCGCCGCTTGCGCCCTTTACAAGAGTTCAAAGAACACCGATCAAGCGAATTCCTTTGACGTCACGCGACCAATACGGTCGCGCGACGAGAAAACAATCACAGCAATCACTTACATTCATGTTTAGGCAGAAGTATGAGCAATTGCTTATATCTTCTGAGGTGCGCCTACATTGCGTAAGTTAGTATTGCCAAAAGGAGATGTGCAACAGTCATCCTTCTACCATTGCCTAACTGCGATCGCCGACCAAGCTAAGCGAAGGCGATCATGACAAAGTCCTCCTTTTGGAGAGGCTCTGTCCAGCATCGAACTAATAAAGGTTGGTGCCGAAATCGCTAACGAAGTAGGTACCAAAAATACCGCGACTCTAGAAAAAAAAAATTATACTAAGACCACTCCTGAAATCATACCACCTTGAAAACTCGTGACCACGACAATGCACCACGAAGGTTAAAATCAGTTAAAATCAGTTTTATTTCTGCAAATAGGCCCCTGGAGGCGCTTTTACACGTCCCAATATTTTTAAACCTACTACTGCTTCGGGACAAATGTGGGCTAGTGACAAGAAGAAGTAGCGCAAGAAACTCGGTCACTATTGTCAGCCTCTTTTTAAATAAATATGTTTACATAAGATATATGCCAGTGCGAGCTGGGGCAATTTAAAGCCACACGTTCCTATCATTTATATAATCAATAATAGTATAATAGCCCTTTTTCATTAAAACAACTTTGATATATGATTTGAGTTTATGTACAGGGAGGTCAGCAATTGACAGTGGTAATTTGTTGAAAATACGAATACAATTTCCCATGAACGAATTACCCACTTTTCGCAGTCTGAATCCTGGAACGGCAAGTTTATCTTTATTTCGGGTATTGAAATTGTGTACGTCACTATTTTTGACAAAAAATTCGAGGTTTTTACGGACGTACATAATGTTTTCGAAAATGTATTGAGATGCAACTGTTAGTATGTTGATCTCTTTGAATAGCTCTCTTAGAGAGTCACGGGGTCGAAGGCCGTAAATAGCCCGCACAGCACGTTTTTGCAATATAAAAATAGACTCAATATCTGCCGTTGCTCCCCATAACAGAATTCCGTATGTCATTATACTGTGAAAATAGGTAAAATATACTAATCTTGCCGTTCCAACATCAGTCAATCGTCTTATCTTTCGCTTAGCATAAGCAGCGGAACAGAGAGAGACCTGGTAATCACATTACATTAATAAATTAAAACTCTTTCGTTGTTCAGGGTTCGCGCCGCTCACAGCAAGGAACAGTCAAGGGTACAGAGCTCTTACAGTGCCAGAACTGACGCAACAGGTTAGTGGTTAAGTAAGCCTATAATCATCCCACTGCAGGGCATAGGCCTCCATCATTGAATTCAAATTACCACAGCAATTATGGGTACAGGGGTAATTACCTACCACGCTTGCCAAATGCGGGTTGGTGATCACAATTCAAAATTCAAATTCAAGGTCCGGTACCTAAACGTCTTAACCAACGGGGCGTTTTATTGTAATGCTACAATTAGAAAACAATCCAGACTCATCGGGATTACATGAGGTCCAAATCTACACTGATGGTTCCAAAACAAAATCAGGTACAGGCGCCGGAGTCTTCTCGATGGACCTAAACATAAATATATCTACACCGCTGGGTGAAGATAACTCGATATTCCAATGCGAGTGCATTGCCATAATCCAGGCTGCCACTGCCATAAAGAAGAGAGAGGTTGCTGACTACGGCATTCGCATACTCTCTGATAGCATGGCGGTTCTCAAGGCCCTGGAGAGCAATATCATCACATCCAGCCTTATTTACGAGTGTCACCTGGCCCTTGAGGACATTGCCATAAGGAACAGTGTCACCTTACAATGGATCAAAGGACACAGCGGCTCCCTGGGCAATGATGCCGCAGACCAACTCGCTAAAAGGGGATCGGATCTTACGGTTTTCGGCCCCAGGCCATACCTGCCTATCCCCTTCACCAATACAGGTCATGGCTGCGACATCAATATCAGCAACTTCAGACAGTCCAGAGAGGCCGTACCGGCTCTTTCACCGCGTCTGACTCGCAACTTAATCACCCTGAACAGAAGTGACCTTCGAAGAGTAGTGGGATCATTGACTGGGTATATCCCCCTAAATAAACATCTCTTCACCATTGGTGCCACAGGCAGCCCCCTATGTAGAGGCTGCCTGGAACAGGCAGAATCGGCTGCCCATGTGATTTTGGAATGCACATGGGTAGCCACCCACCGGGCATCTATCCTCGGCACACCGAGTTCCCTTTCAGAAGCCTGTGAACGTCCTAAAAGACTTCTGTGCTTCTGGAAGGAGTTGGGGTGGTTGGACTAACCACCCTAATCCCCCCTACGCATAATGGGCCAAGTGGAGCCTAAATGCGGAAAAGGGAGCCCGTTACCAATACCAATACCAATGTAATGCTACAAAATACCTTGACGTTAATAACAAAGTTAAAAATAATAATAAAAAAGTAATAAAAGAAGTAGATAATAAAAATAAAACCCAAAAAAAGCTCTTCTTCTATAGTCTAGATGTGGCACAAAAGTTAATTTCTTGTCGAATGTGATCCCTAAGTCCATTATTTAAATCTGACTCCAGGGTAATATTACATTCTTTTCCCTGGTAAATTCCATATGATTAAACTTCTGCGAATGGAGAGTTAGCCCATCTAAAGCACACCAGAATACATCAATGCACTCAATCACTCGACAGAATTTGAAATCACCAGCATAAGTATGAACATCTTGAAAGTATACCTACCATCTAAGGTTGTTCACAACAGTATTAAACAACATTAAATCCTTCAAGTCCTCTAGAGGTGATGTTCTGCAGTTGGGCCCGAAAGCTGATTAATATGATTAGACAACTAAGATCAAAGTTATCCCCAGATGTTCAGCCCAACGAACATGATGGCGGCGTGCGACCCTCGCCACGGGCGCTACCTCACGGTGGCCACCATCTTCCGCGGCCGCATGTCCATGAAGGAGGTGGACGAGCAGATGCTCACCGTTCAGGATAAGAATTCCAGGTTAGCGTATGTCGGAGTAAAGTTGGATGTAATGATACCTAACGACTAGAGGTGTAGGCACCGTTGGCACAATTTCATTGTCATCTGCCAATGTGAATGTGAACCATCAGGTGTGAGTACTGGGGTAATCTTTGGCTATCCGCGGCAGTTCGTCGGCGTTTGGACAAGCGCACTGAATCACTCCTTTAATTAATTATAATTCTATTGGATATACGAGCAATCGTCATAAGAATTCTCCTAAATGTATATTTTTTGACAGACTACTGAATTAGAACACTACATAGCCCAGACTTGTCCCAAAGCAGTGGTAGGTTTAAATATTGGGACATGTAAAAGCACCTGTTGGGGCCTATTTGCAGGAATAAAACTGATTTTACTGAACTCATACTCGTAGACTAGTTACAGTTATATTAGGAATTCGAGGTAGATGTGCTGATGAAGCTGGAAGGATGCTGAAAGTAAACACAGGGCTTATGGAACATAGGGCTCTATATTAAAAATTCACAGCGAGTCAATAGGCAGCCAACGCCATCTATGATTTCATTAAGGAAGTATCATCCCTACACACACTGTAGTATAGACCGTTGCTTTACTTTACTTTAAACGACCGGCTTTGAGTGCCAATCCAGAAAGCACCGACAATCATAGACAGATTCAAAGTTGATGCTTATTTGACGATTTTCATCGCTTCAATGTTATCCAAAAAAGTAAACCATTATTTTCTGTTATCTATGTTTAAAATTTTGTTTCCAGCTACTTCGTAGAATGGATTCCGAACAACGTCAAGGTGGCCGTGTGCGACGTGCCCCCCCGAGGACTCAAGATGGCCGCCACGTTCGTTGGCAACACGACCGCGATACAGGAGATATTCAAACGGATCTCGGAGCAATTCACTGTCATGTTTCGGCGAAAGGTGGGCGTTACGAGATATAAATAAAAATAAAAACATTCTTCAGACATCAGTATAATAAACTTGAAAAATTCTTTCTCTGGTGGGACTCGAACCCGCATCTCCTCGCATACCGTCTCGGTGGCTAGTAAAGCGAGGAGATGCGAGTTCAAGTCCCACCTAAGACATAATTTTTCAAGTTTATATAGGTACTGATATTATGATTACAATTAAGTTGCTAAAATATTATTAAAAGTATTTTTCAGACATCAGGCCATACAGAGCCATCTAATCCCAAATAAAGCTACTGCTTAGTAGCTTGGTTTATGGGTACTAGACTACCGATAAACTAACTTATAAACCTACTTCTTTTTTTGTAAATAATATATACTTATTATACATAGAAAGCCACCAGTACAAACAGATATGTTCATGCACACAAATATTTGTACTGTGCCGAGATTGAACCCGCGACCCGTGGCTCAACAGCAGCGTTTGCTACCACTGATGCATATCTGCATTGCTTCCAGGCTTTCCTTCATTGGTACACCGGCGAGGGCATGGATGAGATGGAGTTCACAGAAGCCGAGAGCAACATGAATGACCTGGTCTCAGAATACCAACAGTACGAGGTAAAGACCGGCCTTCAATCATCCCACTGCAGGGCGCAGGCCTCCATCATTGAATTCAAGTCACCACAGCAATGATGGGTACAGGCGTAATCACCGCGCTTGCCGAATGCGGGGTGGTGATCACAAACCCGAGCAATGTCGGAAAATTTGAAACATGTTGTCCGACCCGGGGATTGAATCCAGGATCCCGAGATCTTGGGTCTTTACTTAAACCACTAGACCAAAGGGGCAATTTAAGGTAGGTAACCTTGACATTAAGCTAATCAAATAGCCAACACCAAATGTTACGATTTCTGCGGTGGATTGGTAAGTTATTACTAGCTCCAATGTCCTGGGATCGATTCCTGGACAGGGCAATGAAGGAAAAAATGTATTTTCTGTATTGTCTCGGGTTTAGGCGTTTTTGCTTCTGATTTCCACAACGAGTGCTTTAAATAATTACTTACATACTTTTGGATAAGAACAATGTATGTGATGTTGTCCACATTAAATTTTACCATCCAAACTTTAATACGACAATATTCGAAACAAAAAACAAATGAAGCATTTTTTCTTTTAGTATAACCCAGTGCAAAAGTGTCAAGATAAAGCACCTAGAAAATGTCCGCAATAATCTCAAATTTTGGATACGACGTCCTAGTAACACTTTTTTACGCGATGCGGATCTCATTCATTCATTACGATACTATTCATAAGTTGTTGATTTTTCCTTCATACCTTCACGGGCTTGGACCGTAAAAATTTAAAACTATGTTGCGAAAAATATTTTCGGGTGACAACTTGACCTACATTTTTAATTTCATAAATGGACTCAAAATATTAGGGGTTAAAGTATGAAATTGCCGTTTTGTATGGACGAAATCGAGAAAAGTCATTTTTCCATACTAACATTTTTTTAGTTTTTTTCAAAACGCTGAACCGTTTTCGATGCAATTAAAGGTGAAAGTTAGATCAGTTAAAATCAGTTTTATTTCTGCAAATAGGCCCCTGGAGGCGCTTTTACACGTCCCAATATTTAACCTACCACTGCTTCGGGACAAATGTGGGCTAGTGCCGAGAAGAAGCAGCGCAAGAAACTCGGTCACTATTGTCAGCCTCTTTTTAAATAAACATGTTTACATAAGATATATGCCAGTGCGAGCTGATACAATTTAAAGCCAAACGTTCCTATCATTTATATAATCATCAATAGTGTAATAGCCCTTTTTCATTAAAACAACTTTGATATATGATTTGAATTTATGTACAGGGAGGTCAGCAATTGATAGTGGTAATTTGTTGAAAATACGGATACAATTTCCCATGAACGAATTACCTACTTTTCGCAGTCTGAATCCTGGAACGGCAAGTTTATCTTTATTTCGGGTATTGAAATTGTGTACGTCACTATTTTTGATAAAAAATTCGAGGTTTTTACGGACGTAGGTACATAATGTTTTCGAAAATGTATTGAGATGCAACTGTTAGTATGTTGATCTCTTTGAATAGCTCTCTTAGAGAGTCACGGGGTCTAAGGCCGTAAATAGCCCGCACAGCACGTTTTTGCAATATAAAAGATGGTTATAAAGCTACTCATTATAGTATTTAAATTTCTGAAAATCAAAGTATATAAAACAAATATACTTAATTGAAGCAAGAAGGTCAGCTGACACATTGTAAGGGGTCTTTTCAAAGACTTCTTTTGAAGTAATAGGCACTAGTATTGCATTTTTTTTTTAGTCAAACGTTACTTTATTTAGTTTTTGATACAATACAAAAAGAATTACGCAATAATATGACTATACTTAAGAGCTATAAACAAAATAAAAAGTGGGAAAATAATCGGCAATTTCATACTTTAACCCCTATTACGATACAAACGCCTATAAAAAAAACAATGACTAGAAAGTCATACATTATCTGTGGTCATACTGTACTAATCAGAACGTGTAAAAGCGTCTCCTGGTGCCTATCTGCAGAAATAAAACTGATTCTACTGACTTTACAGGAGGTGGGCGTTGAAGACGGCGAATTCGACGAGCAAGAAGAAATGCCTGCGGACGAGTTTCCCGAAGAAGCTGATCAGGAGTAACCAATAGATCAGATATAAGTCCTGATATTTTAGGAGTTCCATATAGCAATCATACCTGCAGCCGTAGACAAGTTGCTTTTATAAGCGTTACGCTCGGCGAATAGTTATTTAAATGTATGAAAATTACATTGACCTTTCGAAACGATCACTAAAAAGCTAATAGACAGATATATGTATACTCCTTATTGCCAAACTAGCTGTTGCCCGCGACTTCGTCCGCGTCAATTTCTTTTATTATGAACACGATTATTTTTGCAAGATTTTTCACTCATGCTTCGCTCCTATTGGTGGCAGCGTGATGTTATATAATCTAAAGCCTTCCTCGATAAATGGACTATCTAACACAAAAATAATTTTTCAAATCGAACCAGTACTTCCGGAGGTTAGCGCGTTCAAACAAACAAACAAACAAACTCTTCAGCTTTATAATATTAGTATATAATAGATTGAATATAACACAGGAGTTATATTTACAGCATTGGTGTAATATAAAAAAACTTAATACACAATCAGATCAAAAAATGTCCCAATGGGGACTACCGTTTGTTTGCTCACCAGTTGGCGCCACTGTAGACTGAGGTCCGGAGGTATAGCTGTCAAAGGCGATCGGCGCCGAAACAAAGTGTAAATCTTGAATCTAATTAAGGTTTATTATTTATAAATAACTATCTTGATATCAACAAACTAACTTCTGAAATAGTTGCTCTTTGAGGCCGCCTATTTTTGCGCTTTTTCTTAATTTCGCTTTCAAAGCGTTCACATTAATCACCAAATAATTCACATTTGCGATATTTTACGAAGGAGATCACTTTCAATTTCATTAAAGAAAATTTAATTTACGTAACAAAACCCTCTAAAACCAGTGAAAAGTGAATGTTATTGGACCTCACGCGACACTAGCGCCTCTAGTGGCAAATTCACTAGCGATTTGCACAAATATCCATACTAGTGCATGCCGACATAATTTGTCCGGGTTATAAAGTTGACGCTGACATTAAGTCAACGTCAAACATTTAGGTGACGACAGTTTTAGGTGTTATTGTATAAAAGTAACGGCTATTATTCTAAGTAACAGCCTATAATCACCCCACTGCAGGGCGCAGGCCTCCATCATTGAATTAAAGTCTCCACAGCAATGATGGGTACAGGCATTGATTTATATGTTAACATTATGTATATTTAACTCGATGGGTACAGGCATAATCACCGCGCTTGCCGAATGCGGGTTGGTGATCACGAACTCGAGCAACGTTGGAAAATTCATAACTTTTTATTGCCCGACCCGGGGATCGAACCTGGGACCCCGACATCTTGGGCCGGTACTCAAACCACTAGACCAACGGGGCGTTATTTTTGTATACTGTGTACCTATCTAGTTCTTATTTAAAAATCAATGATTTACAGCTGTTCAAATATGGCGGACCTATCGCTGTCATTTTCATTCATTTCTTATATTTGTCGACCGTATAAGCTAATAAAAAGCCACCCACTAGGTCATGGCTGTTGGATAAAAGACTTCAAAATAACGTGTTTTTTTTAAGTTCAGCAACTGTACGTTAATTTTTTTTCTGGAGGACCTACGCTGTCAGTAGCTGGCCATCACAGATTTACGGCCGGTCCCAATAATCTATCTATCTTCAGTTTTGGCATATCGGAGATAGAAAACATCTTCTGTCTCTGACTTTGCCGTCCAGAGAAACAAAGACAAAAGTTGTTTTCTATCGCCGATATGCCAAAACTGAAGAACAAGAAGGTTATTGGGACCGACCGTTACCAGGCAGGTACCTACAAAACGTTTCGGAAAATTTTTATTTGTATAAAAAAGAAGAAGTTGGAAGATAGAAGTGCGGCGGAAACGATTTGAGTAGTTCGTTTTTGTTAAGTTTGTAATGTTCTGTAGAAGTTTGTATAGTGGAAAGAAAATGCTTGGTTATTGTATGAAAAAAAAAACTGTATTTAATTTCCCCATGAAGAGTGTGTACCTAAACATGATCCTAAACAGATCATTTGCTTGTATTATCTTTATAAGTAAACCCGTGTAATGAACGGACAGCTAAAGATAAAAAAAATACGAGTAAAAAAATAATGTTATTGGTTTTAAAATAAGTACTTATATTACAAATATCGAGCGACGGCATGCTTAACTTAAATTATGCCGCGTATTATAAGTAGGTGTCAAAAAGGAAATAAAGTATGATTGCGTTTGAATGAAAACCGAGGGACGCGTACCTCTGAGTACTGAAACCTCTGACATTGCCTGTTGATTGCTTAGAACGTAGAAAGAGTATTATTTTAAGTTTATGGCTTATAAAACATTTCTGCATAGTGCTGTCTTTCACAGTATTTTTTTAATAGCCTGGTGACGGTTTCCCAAGCCGCCTATAGATACGAACTGTTTTATGAATTTTATCCCTTATTGTTGTTATTATTATAGATCCAAGATTTAATTCTATTTATCGCCTCAAGACGTTTCTCAAGTCTCAGTTTTTAAAACTGCAAATAAATTGTTAGATTTAAATTGAAATTACATTATTCTTGAATGAGAATGGCGACCGGAATCGAACCCACAACTCTCCGCATACCGGGCGACAGCTCCAGCCATTGAGCTACCCAGATATTTGATATTAAATTCAAATTCTTTATAACATGTATGCAATTATAATATCAGTATTCAAACTTGAATAAAACCGGCCAAGTGCGAGTCGGACTCAAGCACGAAGGGTTCCGTACCAAAAAGGCCAAAAAAACGGGTTTGTTGTATGGGAGCACCCCTTAAATATTTATTTTATTTTGTTTTTAGTATTTGTTGTTATTGCGGTAACAGAAATACATAATTTGTGAAAATTTCAACTGTCTAACTATCGAGGCTCTTGAAATACAGCCTGGTGACAGAGCGACGGACAGACGGACAGACAGCGAAGTCTTAGTAATAGGGTCCCGTTTTTACCCTTTGGGTACGGAACCCTAAAAATTAAGTCTCAGACGGGACTCGAACCCGCATCTCCTCGCATGCCGGGCACGGCGCTATAATACCATTAAGCCACCGAGATACTGCTACACAGCGCGAATTTTTATCGCTGTATCTTTATTGCGTGTCACATAACTTTTTAGAAAGTTGGTAAAAAAAGTATTTTACATGGTGACGCCCTGCACAGGGCATAGCAACAATTAGAGTAAAGTAACAGCCTATCACAAACCCGAGCAACGTTTGAAGATTCGAAACTTTTTGTTGCCCGACCCGGCATTCGAACCTGGGACCCCGACATCTTGGCCCGGTATTTAAACCACTAGACCAACGGGGCGTTTATTATTATTTATTTTTATTATTAGTTTAGCAACAATTATCTCAGACAGACAAGTCAAAAAAACCACGAAATATCACTTTGAAATAATCTAATTTCTGACTTTACTACACTATTTATATGCATATTATACGACGATGCATTTAGACGATATTTGGATCAGCGATAGTAAACGCTGCTTCTGAGCCATGGGTCGCGGGTTCGATCCCCGCACAGTACAAATATTTGTGTGCATGAACATGTCTGTTTGTACTGGTCTGGGTGTTTTCTGTGTATTATAAGTATGTATTTACAAAAAAAAAGTATATAAGTAAGTTTATCGGTTGTCTAGTACCCCATACGACAGGGTACTTAATAGTAGCTTAATTTGGGACTACATGGCTCTGTGTGGCCCAGTGAGGCATGTCTTAAATATTTATTTATTTATTTATTGTTTCAAGTCCCAGTTGTTTTTATATTACAAGGTTATTGTATATAAAAATAAAAAAGTGAAATCCATAATCATGTTTTATTTACACAAAATTTTATTTTATTCACACCTTTCACTGGCACTTTCTTTATAACTTCATTACCAAAGTTATTGTAATTTAAATGATTATTAACGCTGCTGTCATTTATCAGTTCCGTTTGTAAATTACTTAAACAGTCATCGGATAAACTTTCATTTATATTCGTAACAGTATCGAGATTTGCTGAAGTACAATCGATCATTTCTATAGAATTATCTTTAAGTCTGAAATCACTGTTTTTTAATGTCCTAGTTGTAGTGTTACTTCTACTGTTTGGTATTTCATTGTCCGTATTTGTAACAAAACATGGTTTATATAGTTTTTCTTTCGCGCTATATTCCTGACGATTATTTCTTCTTTTTAAAGTTTTATAACCTAAATCAATCGTGTTAACATCGCCCATATTTAATTTTTTTACTTCACTATTAATTGGAACTGCTATTTCAACATCTTTAGTTGTTTTCACAGTAGCATCTCTTTGTAGATTCCTCAATCGAACTAATACATCTTTTTGACGTTGCAACAATTTTTTCCTCGTCTCAGCTACATCTTCGAATTCCGGAGCATAGCACACATGTAGGGAACCACCGTAAAAATTCTTTGTGTCCAACATACGTTTAGCCAATCTGGCCGACTGTATTGTTTCGAACACAGCATGGTATGTCTCTGTGAAAACCTCTGCAGCGTGTTCTTTGCTGATATTGAATTGGGTTAGTTTACCGAATTTAGCGAATAACGCTTTGGCTTCTTGTCTTAGGTTTAACGATGGCACACCGAATATCAAAAGATGGTTTGACTCGTTATTAATAGAATACACCTGTGAATTAATAACAAACTTTATAAAAAAATTAATTTCCATAGTCACTATCAAAACAGTTACTTTCATTTGAGAATCATTGCAGGTGGGAATCTTGACTATTGCCCAAAGAAGTTATGTAATTCGTCATCTTCTTCAACATGATAAAATGTTTTTTGTAAAATACTATATTTTGCAGTACAGTGTTTGCAAGTAGCGCAATCATCACTGATGATCACTGATTCTTATACGGGTTGCAGACCAAGAGCTAAGCTAAGTTAGTTTAGTTTAGCTCGCATAGCTGACGTAGTTTTGCATACTTGTGTGCAGACTGAAAACTATGCAAATTATTATGATAAACTGTGTCAGCTATGCGAGTTAAACTAAGCTAACTTAGCTTAGCTCTTGGTCTGCAACCCGCATTAGCCCATTTCAGTATTAAAAATCAAAATCAACAGCAAAAATAATGAATAATGATCAAAGTAAAGGAACTTTTATGTAAAAACATTGTTTTGACTATCGTAATCAGATCTCAGAATTTAGTCGTATTATCATATTGTTATTGTAAAATGCAAAATACTACTGTTTTGTGAACAAACAAAGTGATGAATACTATTTACCATAAACGTAGAATATAAATCTATACTATTTACAAACCTTTACGGCAGTCAGTTTCCGGCCCTGTCTATATGGTAAACGAGTTGTACACAATTCCTGTTGTTCATGGTGCGGAAGGAGAATCTCTTTTTTATTATTCTGGTCCTCCATTGCCAATTGCCAACAAATAAAGTGTTTTTTTAAATCGCAATTCCCAATCCCAATCTCAAAACTGCCCAAAACAAATAAATTAGAACTTTTTTTTTTGACTAGTGACTTTGTTTTTTTTTTTCATAAGTTAACGGCCTTGGATTGGACTCGCCATAGATGTGTTAGTGAAAATGCCGATATGAATCATAATATAAATATGTAACATTATCTATCGTAACGCCAAGTCATTACAGTATTCAGCAGTCATTGTAGTATGTTTGTCATTTTTTATCAACACATTAACATCTGCGTCGTTGTGTCGCCGATGCAAGACATCGCATCTCAAAAGCAGTACGTTTGCATCTCTAGCCACAGAATCTGTGTCTCTAGCAGTGGAACACTGTCCGTTGTCGCACCGGAACGAGCAACAATGTATTTGTGTTGATCGGCAAAACAAATATTTGTAGGTACATTATGACGGAACATTAAGTTTCGTGTGTAATCATATTATTATAAACACACACAAGTGTACATTCACAACTTATTTATATGCACTTGTACGAGTGCTAATTGTAGCACTCACACAGACAGATGCACACACAAACATACAAAAAGGGAAGAGAAAAAAATTACAAAATTTTCATAATTAACTTTATTACATTTAACCTAGCGAATAAATGCTAGTTGATGGTATAATAAATAGAATAGTAACGTCTGTCGCATATAACGAAACCACAGCGACCCCTTCTTTGTCGTTAATCTGAAATTTTTTAATTGATTTGAATTAATTTTATTACTCATAAACAAAATCAATTCTCGAAAAACTAGAACAGTATCATTTTAGCACATTACCTCTAGTATTTATTGAATCACAGTAAACTTTTCATTTAGTTGTTTATAAAGTCGAATTTGTCGCTAACGTACAATACGAAAGAATGCCATAATTAAAAAAAAAAATGGTTGCCTGTAAAGTCGGTTTTACGGGCGAAGATTTTACGTGACAACGTCTTTTTCTCGGTAGAATATTTATTGATATGAATATAATTAAATTGCACAATAGGAACAAGGAATTGAATGAAAATAAGAATTGCACAAATTTTAACTATAGAAATATATTTTGTTTACTAAAACATTGTACATGTAAACTTAAACTTAACTAATTCCTATTTGAGTGATTTTGTTGAGGATAGGACGATGATAGGAGAAATATGAAATGAAAGGAAGTGTTTCTGCTGTAATGTGTCCGATTCAATGCGCCTAATTCTCTAGTGCTGCGCGCGCGGCAGACCGATCATAGTTGAGTGGGAGAGAGACGCAAGGCATTCGGCGGGCCTCTCTCTCGTTCGGTGACTCATCGTAACGTTACCGAGCGTTACACTTTTTCATAAGTGACTCCCAGCCGCAACCTAATTTAAGACGTTGTCACGTCAAAAACAGGTAACAGTGATTCAATAAATACTAGAGGTAATTTGCTAAAATGTTACGCGGGAGAAGACGAGCGGGCGACGGGCTGTGACGTCATCGCGGACCCGGTTTGAATGCGCCGGCACACTCGTCTTGGGGATACCACGGTCGGCGGTTCATATTTGTATTTATTCCATAAACTATTGTAAATCAGAGGCGAAATACAGCACCTATATAATACAGTCCACTTTATTTTATCAGACCACAAGAAGATCTGTTAGAAACCCTAACAGTTCTAGTGTTTTAGAATTGATTTTGTTTCATCATCATCATCATCAGCCTATTGCAGTCCACTGCTGGACATAGGCCTCTCCAAATGCACGCCACTTAGGTCGATCCTCGGCTTCTCGCATCCAGCTCCTGCCGCCACCTTGCGCAAATCATCACTCCACCTAGCCTGAGGGCGTCCTACATTACGTTTGCCGAGACGCGGTCTCCACTCAAGAACTCGTTTACCCCATAGGTTGTCGGTTCTGCGGCTAATATGGCCAGCCCACTGCCACTTCAGCTTGCTAATCCGGTGGGCTATGTCAGTAACTCTAGTTCTCTGCCGGATCACCTCATTTCTGATTTTGTTTAGAAGCAATAAAATCAAATCAAGTGGGGGCAGCACTCAGCTCTAGTGGTCCCCTTAACATGAAAAAAACGCATCCTGTGGCCTACTTGCAGAAATACAACTGATTTTAATGTTGAATATTTATAAACATAATGTTTCGACGAAAAAAGAAACGAGCCAGTAACATTTCGGATATATTGCAAGCTCCATGATCACGGAAGAACTGAATCAGTTTTACCGTGACCACGGTGCTTGCAACAGTGCCGAAATATGGGAGACTCATAAAAAAACAAGGTACAGACAATAGCTGCACGTCAACCTATCACAAAACGTCAAATTTTCTCAATTGATATTGATCTCTACTAGTTAAGACTTAAACGTTCAAAAGAGATGGGTTTTTGGCGGGAGTTCGTGAGATACGTTTGGAGTCCGTTTATTTTATCGAATTTTTATTGTTTATAGTGATTTTTGGGTCGTAAAAGTGGTGTTATTTTGCGAAACAAAGTGTCGTGCTAGTGAACAATATACAGTTCGGTGAAATAACATGGTGTATGGGTCGTAACCAAGAAAAGTGGACCGTGAATTTTGCGCGGGAACGCGAACAGTTCACCTCTTTCTTGGGGACTTCTCTTCATTCCTTCAATCTTTCGACTGTCTCCAAAAACTCCATCGAAGCATTAAAATGTCTAACATCAACGTTTTAATGCAGAAATAAAGACAATATTACTAAAGAATTGGCTGTATGGACAAGTATCCGAGGCCGTTAAACTTATTAAAGGAAAAAAAAAATTGCTTAAAAGAAGTGTATTCGAGCTATTTGTTGTAAAGGGCCTTATGACTCCTGCAAGCCTTTATTTGTTAAGTTGCGAGTTCTTACTGTGCCTTGTATGTACATTCTAGAAACTTTTAAGTTTGTCATAAAGAATTCGAAATTATTTAAAAGGGCCCGTGATATTTATCCAAGGAATACCAGAGATCCTAATAGACTCGCAAGTGATTACTGGCCAAAAACTGCACTTTGTCATAAAAGCTGTTACTTCATGTGTATAAAAATATTTAATAAAATTCCAAATAAATTTAAGGTAGGCTCTACTGACATTATGTTTAGGAATTTGAGAGAGTGGCTAATTGATTGCTGCTTTTATAGTGTCAATGAGTTTATCGAAAAACGTTTTGCATGCTAATGAATTTCAGCTGAATAGTAGGAACTAATAGTATATAGTCTAAGATCTTTTTATGTATACCTATTCTTCGCAAATAAACGATTTTGAATTTTGATATTTTTAAATTTAAAGTTGAAAATCAATTCAATGACCTTTAACTTTTTGGAAAGGTTGACCTGCCGTTGCCTGAACAAAAAAAAAAAGAATGACCCTCGAATCTCTAGTGATAGGAGACCATAAAAGTTTAAATCAGTATGTGGCTATTATAGGAAAATTCTTCGTTTTAAGAGGCTTAACACTAACAGCCGATCACTTACAGAGTACGTCCCAGGTTGATTGCCTCAGGACGCCGATCACGTTCTCAGTGCGTGACAGGCTTTCATATCGTTTATTCTAAAATCACACAACTATAGTCCTTCTTCTTCTTCTTTTATAATATGGCGAAGGCAGTGTTTCGGCCAAAGCCACACGATTCCGCCAATGTCACGAAATGGGAAAATACAGTGTTTTTATTTTATTTTTATTTTATTTTAAATACTATAGAAAAAAACTAAGCAGCAATAAATAATACAGCACAATTTTTAGAACGCCACAAACAAATTATTAGTATATGTACAGTTAATAAAAAAACAAAGGTATTAGGAGAAGGGATATGAATTGAGAGAAAAAGTTAGGGTGACAAACAAAAATAAATAAAATAAAATTTATAATTATTTGCCACCGAGCTACTTACGAACTATAAACGAATTTTATTAGTGGTTATAAATTTTGACAGGATTTTCAAAAGCGAAGGGTTAGTTAAACTTAATACACATTTGATATTAGTCGGGCGAGGAATATTTTTGGGAAGAACATCGAACAGGGAGGAACCAATTTTAGGACAGTTGAAGAATATGTGGTTTACTGTGCCTTCGTCCATACCACATTCACACAAGGAGTTATCTCGAATTCTCATCTTCGCTAGGTGAACTGGTGTACATGCATGACCAATACGAAGTCGACATATGGTTGATAGTACAGTCTTTGGTATAAATTTGTGGCTAAAGAACCACGGACGAGAAGGGATGTTTTGCTGGATGTCTGCATAGTACTTTCCACCTGATCTTTTAGAGTTATTCCAGTGGATATTCCATGACTTTAATAAATAGGAGTTTGAAAGGGATGCTGCATCATGGAAGAGTAGTTTAGGATGTGCAAGCGAACCAGTGGAAACTGCATTTTTAGCGCATGAATCAGCGGTTTCATTGCCAGGAATTCCGATATGACTGGGAATCCAAGCTAGTACAATACTTAACCCCATTGATTTACATTCATATAGAGCTTCCCGGATTTTCAGAATGAGAGGAAATTTGGTTTTACATTTAAAGGAATTTGATAAGATAGACTGAAGACAGCTTAAGGAATCAGAAAGAATTAAAACATTACTTAAGGAGTGCGATTTTGCATAAAGTACTGCTTCTAATATAGCGAGTGATTCACCAGTAAACACAGTTGTTACTGGAGGGCATTGAAAGTTTAGTATAATTTTGTATTCTGGGAACCACACAGCCACGCCCACACAACCGTCATTGGTTAATTTTGACGCATCAGTGAACATCGTGAGCCAACCTTGCCAATGTTCGGAGACAATTTTAAGAAATTCTTGAGGAGCAGAACAGGAATTCTTAGATATACCGAAATCCAAAATTACTTGCGGGCTAAATATTAATGATTCGAAACTGTTAAGAAAGAAAGGGGTTCCGTGGATAATTTTCGATACGGTTGTGAAGATTATTAAATTTTCTATAACTAAGCAGAATGCATGGAATTTTGGATGGAGGGTCCGACGATCGACTAGCTAATGAGAGGAGTTTTAATTTTTCTAAAAGGGGATGGGAGGCATGTTGAGAGGTTTTGACATAGAAACGATCGCTTAGGTATTGTCTACGCAAGAAGAGGGGAGGATCGACACACTCAATTTGTAAAGCATTAATGGGTGAGGATTTCATAGCTCCCAATATAATGCGCAGACATTTGGATTGTGTTTTGGTCATTTTGTCAAGAACTGATTTATTACATGGATCTAAAAGAAATGAAGCGTAATCAAAGTGACTGCGAACTATGGCATTGTAGAGTAATTTTTGTGAATAGGGATGAGCGCCCCACCAGGTGCCTGAAAGAGCGCGTAGGACATTGACCCCTTTCTCTGCCTTTCCGATGGTGTATTTAAAGTGAGGGATACCTGTTAGCCTAGTATCTAGAATCATGCCTAAAAATTTAACTTGATCGCTACATGGGATATGTTCTCCTCCGACGGTCACGACAAGATCTGGAACTTCGCGCTTTCGAGTAAAAGTTACACAGCAGCACTTTTGAGCGGAAATGGACAGGCCGTGATTTATCAGCCAATCGTTTAAATATTCAAGAGCAGAATTCAATCGAGACGTTGCATGTAGTAGAGACTTGGAGGATAGGTAAATAGCTATGTCATCGGCGTACTGAAGGATATTGCAAAAAGGGACGACAGTTTGATCTAGATCGTGTGTGTATATGCTGTAGAGAAGAGGGCTAAGCACTGAACCCTGGGGCAAGCCCTTCCACACCAGTCTAGAGGGGACAGAGGTGTTTTGACATCTTATCGAGATTAATCGAGACATCAACGTGTTGCAGATGAAACGTACCAACTTCTCTGAGACACTCAGATGGAGCAATTTTTGCCTGAGTACAGGAAGTATGACATTGTCATACGCGGCGGCTATATCAAGGAACACCCCTACAAGGTATTCCTTGTTTTGGAAGGCCAAACGGATGTCAGTTGTCAGAATGCTAAGGCTGTCGACAGTACTAAAACCCTTGCGAAACCCGTATTGTGTATTTGCTAAGATGCCTTGAGATTCCATTAACCACTCCAAACGGTTCCGAATCATATGTTCCATAACTTTTAGGAGGACAGAGGAAAGTGCAATGGGACGGTAAGAATTATGATCTAGGGGGTCTTTCCCAGGCTTTGGTATAGGAATCACAATCTGTTCCCTCCAAGAGTCCGGGACGGCCCCCAAGTCATAAAAGGTGTTTACTAATTTTAGAAAATATAATTTAGCTCGATCTGGGGATTTAATTAAAAAGGAGTAAGGAATTCCATCAATACCTGGCGATGAGTCAGAGAGGCCGTTTATGGCTAATTGTAGTTCCTCGAAAGAAAAAGGGCCATCTAGGTTGCCAGTTGGAGGTATCGTCGCATTAACGTTTGAAGGGAAACTATCTTCGGTTGGGACAAAAGGGGGAGATAATTTATCTGCAAAATTATCAATCCAGGCAGAAGGCTCATTTGAGGAGATATTATTAGAGGAGCGGAGCGATTGGCGAAATCGTCTAATCTGTTTCCAGACTGTAGTAAATGGGGTCCTTGGCGACATGTTTTCACAGAATTTTATCCAACCTAATTTCTTTTTTTTCGATAATAATTTTCTTGTTTGGGCAGCTGTCTTTTGGTAATACACATAATTTTCCATGGTCATGGCTCTATTGTACCTTTTTTCCGCCTCTTTACGTTTTGAGATCATGGCCGTACATTCAAAGTCCCACCATGGAGGTGAAGTTTTACGAATCGACTTTTTTTGGGGAATATGCTCGTCCGCTGAGGATTTAAGGATGTTAACGAAGTCGGAGTATGCAGAAAAGGCATTATCGGAATTTATACAAGGAAGAGAATCTAATTTGTTACTAACTGATGTATTATATGAAGGCCAATCAGCGCTATTTAATTTATACTTGAGAAGGGGAGGGGAGGAAACAGTAGGCATTGATTTATCAGGGATTGTTATAAGAATTGGAAAGTGGTCGCTACCAAAAGTGCTACTGAGGACGTCCCAAGAGAGCAATGTCATCAGATTTGGAGGACAAATCGAGAGATCGACTGCGGAGCCAAATTCTTGAGACGGAGTTCGTCTTCTTGTTGGACGACCATCATTCAAAACGCCAAGGTTGAGTTCATCCAAAAGGTCTAGGAGTAATGAGCCAGGTGAATTAGTGCAGTATGAACCCCATGAAATGTGATGGGCATTAAAATCACCCATTACAAGAATTGGAGCAGGAAGTGCTAATATCGAGGAACGAAGTTCACTTAACGACGAAGAATTGGGACGTGGGATGTATACGGATAAAAGGGAAATATCAAAAATTCGCACAGCCACGGCGTTAATATCCTGACTGTGCGGGGGAAGGGAAAGTTGAGAAAAAGAGAGGTTGCGCTTAATAAGTAAGGCGCTATCAGCATAGCCATCGTTCCTATCATCCCGGAGACATGAGTAGCCTGACACACGAAAGTGTGACTCAGGGACCAACCACGTCTCAGAGACGGCTAGTACTGATGGCATGTATTTATTAATAATGTATGTCAATTCGTGTTTTTTCGGTCTAATACTTTGGCAATTCCACTGAACTACTACGTTGGCCATTACGGTCAGAAGAAAATCGGGAGAATTGTGCGAGTGTTTGAGCTACGTTGGGCGGTAGGGAGTCGATACGACTGGAAACTATTCGGAGCATGAGGGAAAGAATGAGTTCCAAGAGGTTCTCGGAGTCGTCATTTAGCGGTGGCTGGGACAAGGAATCGTTCAAGGCGCATCCGTTGGGCACAGAGGAGGCACAATTGCCAATAATGGCCTGGTGCGCCTGTCTGTCGTAACTCTTGCCCAAGGGTGCGTGAGAACGGAGGGGACGAGTCACCGTCTTTTTATAGGAGTTAGATTGGGGAGAGGATGTCATTTGAGAGTAGGATGGTTGAGTGGAAGTAGTGGATGAAGGACTTTTGGTCATGTCAGCATAAGATCTACGAACCGCTGGGTACTGACTGGAAGCCTGAGCGTAGGATATGTTATCCTGTGACATTGTCATTTTTATTGCTTTCTGTCTTGAATGTTCTGGACATGCTTTGTTTAACGCAAAGTGAGACCCTGTGCAGTTTATGCAAGAAGCCTTGTCTTCTGGGACAACACAACTATCTGCAGAATGCGGCTGAGTACAGCGGAAACACCTAGGTTTTGAACGACATTGGGCCTTTACATGACCAAAGCGACAACAGTTCAGACATTGGATAGTTGGAAGTTGGTACGTTTCAACTGGGATAGAATTGTGGTAGCAGAACACTCGTTCGGGCATTACCTGGCCTCTGAACGTAACGACTACAGATTGGGTTGGGACCCAGGTTGCTTGACCTTCGTTGGAAACTTTCCTATTAAGACGACGAGCCTTTAACAAGATGCCACAGCCGTCCGGGACTGTCAAGGATTCTGCCAGTTCCTCCATTGACCAATCCGTAGGGATACCCTTGATAAGACCCATTCGAGTCACGTTGTATGTAGGGATTGACGCTACATATTTGCACATAGCTAATAAGGGGTTGTTCAAGAAAGTATTAGCTGCAGTCGCTGTTGTAAATTCAACGGATATTCTATTTCTGCCTATTTTTTTAACACCGTCAGCAACAACATTTGGAATTTTGTTGTTAACTAAAAATTTGCCAAATCTTATCGGTTGAATAAAGGTCGAGGCCGATGGATCAGAATCTACGCGAGAAACGTGGACAAGATAGGGGCCCTTGTCAGAATTGTCGTATGTCTTAGGGGCGATGACCAGCGATGGGTGCATGTACACCGGTTGACTGTTAGGCGTTGTAGATGGAGGAGCATTGGTTACAGCTCTTTTAGCGGGTTCGGGGTCAACGGCAGTTTCAGAACGGCGTTTTGTAGCTGTTTGCGAAAATAACGGCTGCGACACTTCCATCGGAGATGAGGCCCTATCCGGAGGATCAGGAGGGTCGGGAGGTATAGGATCCATGATTAGTATATAAGTATACTTTATTTGATATTTTAGCAACTTAATTGCACTTATAATATCAGTATATAAACTTGAAAAATTTTGTCTCAGGCGGGACTCGAACCCGCATCTCCTCGCATGCCGGGCGGGCGCCATACCATTAGGCCACCGAGACACTGCGACACGGCGCGAATTTTTCAAGCATATTCTTACGCTGTGAGCCAGCGTTGCTTCATCAAATGTTAGGAGTTTGCACCCTTAACACCCGAAAGAAACATCTTTGCAGATGTTTGACAGTTAGTTAAGATGAAACAGCTATTTATATACTTTATTTGATATTTTAGCAACTTAATTGCACTTATAATATCAGTATATAAACTTGAAAATTTTTTTTTTTTTTTTTGCATGCGAGGAGATGCGGGTTCGAGTCCCGCCTGAGACAAAATTTTTCAAGTTTATATACTGATATTATAAGTGCAATTAAGTTGCTAAAATATCAAATAAAGTATATAAATAGCTGTTTCATCTTAACTAACTGTCAAACATCTGCAAAGATGTTTCTTTCGGGTGTTAAGGGTGCAAACTCCTAACATTTGATGAAGCAACGCTGGCTCACAGCGTAAGAATATGCTTGAAAAATTCGCGCCGTGTCGCAGTGTCTCGGTGGCCTAATGGTATGGCTCCCGCCCGGCATGCGAGGAGATGCGGGTTCGAGTCCCGCCTGAGACAAAATTTTTCAAGTTTATATACTGATATAGTATATAAGTACTTACCACTGGTTAGCAATTCACTTTAAATTGGGTTTTGTTACACTTATTTTGTAAACAAAATGCAATAAATAAATAAATAAATAAATAATAAATAAATATAAATAAAAGTTTTTTTTTTTAATGTAGGTAGTTTTAACACTAATCCCCGAAACACGTGTATTAACCGTCAGACGCGAAAGCGGAATCACTATAGTCCTTAAAATATAGCTTGATTAGAATGACACCTGTCAAACTGAGGTGACTAGTGATGGGACTGACTCGACTGATCAAACGAATAAAAACAGATAAAGCATATAAAATAAAATGAAAATCAGATATATTAAGATTTAACAGTAAGTCAGTGTAGTGATCATTATGAGAATAATTGTAACAATCGTGAAAATCAATTAGACTTTTTTTTAACGCATATAGATACTAATAAATTTGAAAATTATTCGTAAACTATTAAAAATTGCAATATGATGTTCTAAGCGTCAACCAATGCTCATCAAATCATTTGTGACATTTATGTCAAATTACTTCGATTTTGAAATACTGTTAGTCTGTCGATTTCGATTTGCCGATTTTACCTCATCACTAGCGATTATGAAAAATGACGTAACCTTGTAAAGACGTCTTTTCAAGTTAGGTGTAATTTTTGTGACTGGATTATTTTAATGATTTTGACTTTAAATATCTATTTTATATAATTAAATTCTTAACATGCCAGTTACCAATATTTTTTCGTGTGCAAATGTGTTTCACTTGTGTGACGCCGGTACAAAGTTACGTCGTCGCTTTCAGTGAGAACTGTCATTCTAATCAAGCTATATTTTAAGGACTATAACTAACCAAATAAAACTAAAACTACATAAAGGAACTCTTTAGCTAGACGTGTACGGGTCGTAAAAGATCATGCGGGGCGGGGTTTGGGTAAGGCAAACGAGTTCCAATGCGCCGCGCAGTGCCGCCGAGTCGCTAACGCTAACAATGTAAGACTTTTCATTTTATTTTTATTTTGGTACTTTTTTGACGATTATATTTAAATACATACATATATAATATACACGTTTTTTTATTTTTATTCTCATAATATACATAATCAACTTATAAATATATATAAAATTATATACAGGCTGTAAAAAAACTAAACGCAAACTGAAGCTACGCAATCTGAAAAGCAAACCAAGTCATATTACAAAATATTATAGCTGGGAAATTATTTTTATTTTTGGGAGTCAAATAAATATTATAATTCATAGCGTGCAATGTATATCAGCCGGAGCGTGGGCCGCTGCGCTAGAGATGGCTTCTAAGTTTAAAATTCGTCCGCGCTGAGCCGTACATTGCGTATTGTAATTAAAAAAGCCTTATTATGAACGAAATAGTAAAAAAAACACTATGTTTGTGAGAAGAAAAGTTTTTAAGAAACCTTTGGCAACAGTTTTTGTAATAAATTGAAAAACAAAATTGTGATTTTGACCCTCAATATCTTCGGAACCAGTTGTTTCCCAGGTATGGTTTCAAAGAAAGAAATAATTCTAGTGATGTGGACAATACGTGGTTTTCGGATCTGCGTTTAGTTTTTTTACACCCGTTATATAACACTTATATATAATTTATTATAAATCTTACAATATTGGCAAAAATGGCCGGCGTACCATAGAACGGCCGGCTGTTAAAGTGTTAATCCAGGAGGGGACTTATATCCTAGGTGAAGATGAGGCTCTAGATCCATCAGCTTTCTTCGAACCCCTCAGTCTTCATATCATTCAGGCCCAGCTCTTCGTTTTGTTCAAACGACCTCTCGTAACGGGTGATTTTGAGTCCTGCGAGAAAAATACCATGTCATATAACTAACTAAGTAAGTAAGAACGATACGCTTCTTATTTAGATAGATCATTATTTGTACTCTTTATTGCACATCATTCAGAATATTTTTAACATAACAAATACATACAGGATGAAATTTTTTGTTTTGCTGTATTCGAGTAAAACTGTTTATGTCAAAAGACCAAATAAAAGAAATAAAACCAAAGGTCACAGGGCAACTTAGTATGAAAACTTTACCCACGGCCTACAGAAACAAAATTGGTTTGGATGTTTAGATAAACGTCAATAGTTAACGAATATATATGTCGCATCAATGTAGAATATGGGAAGTTACCCAAAAATTGAAAAATAAAATATAAGAGATATCCTCAGATAATAACACATTTTTGCATTCAATGTATTTTTATTTAGCCGGTACCAGTAGTGGGACTGACAGACAAGACAAGTGGGACTGTGGGATCATTAAAATATATCAAAGTAATAATCTAATGTATTTATAAATAAAAGAAATAGGTAGCTTTAGAATCATATGTTACTCGTATTTTGTTCTACATTATCAATATCTACAGACACGATAGTCAAAGAAGACACGAAAGTCATCCAAGAACCCTGCTGGTGTATCTATTTGTTCTTGGTGTCTGGCCTAAGCCAAAAAACTTGTTAATTGATATTATTTTTAAACACATTCTTCAATTAAAATGTCTTTTCTTCCGACTTATCCCACGGTTAAAAAAAACAAAAATACACAAAACGAAATGTGGGTTGGCACTCAATAATTTACAACTACCATTATTTCAGTAGGAAATATTTCAAAAACCGGGTCAGATAATGCCCAATGAGCTTTCACCACCAAAATACAAAAATTAATAAAAAAAAACTCTCTCTTCCCGGCTATGTATCCCATACGGTAGTGGGGTCAGTCTTCCTTATCATTCTTCTCCACTTCGCTCTATCCTTGACATCCTCCTCGGATAGCTCGGATAAATAGGTCAGATGGGAAACCAAAAGACCTCAGTTCGAGTACAGATAACTTTTTTTCAAGTGAGCTTTTAATTTTTTTTATTAAGTATGTGATCAGTACCTAAGTACCTATAATTAAAAAAAAAAATTGCCAAAAAAATATAGTAATATTCTTTTCTTAAAAGGTCTACGTTAAAACTTGTCTAACCTTCGTCGGTTCGAGTCTGGATATTTTTTCAAGTAACTTTTTTTTTAATTCATTATGTAAAACCTTAGTACCTATAATTTCCAAAAAAAAAAAAGATTTTAAGTAACTTTTTAATTTCTTTTATTAAGTACCTATGTAATCAGTACTTAACCTATAATTAAAAAAAAAAGATAAAAAAAAAAGATTTTTTTTAATCAAAAGGCCTTTACTAACCTTCGTCCGGCTGCCCCGGGTCCTCGTCGTTCAGGCTCTGCACGTACGAGTTGCCGGCGGGGTCGTCGAGGACGATTGTCACGGATAGCTTATTGTCCAACACGTCTCTCAGCTTGCCGACGAATCTGAGGAAAAAGCAGTAAAATCAGTTTTATTTCTGGAAATGCAACGCAAGCGATGGTATCCATTTGCAATTTTTAGCGTGCTATATTTTGGTATGATGAACAAAGTTTGCAAATAAATAAGCAAACATATTTCCGTGTGCTTGCCTGTGAGGCCGTTCTTAATCTATGTTTTACAATACAATTTTACAGTTTCATATCTATTAGATCGATATAGGTCACACTAAAAATACGCCCTTGGGTCAAATTTAGTTAGGGAATGTGTTTATCTACAATTTCTCTAAAAAAAAGTATTCTTCAATAATTTCTCTAAAAAACAGTATATTTTTACAATTTCTTAAAAAAACAGTGATTTACTACAATTTCTCTAAAAAAAATGTTTTTCTACAATTTTTCTAAAAAAAAGTTTTTCTACAATTAAAAAAAAAATTATACAATTTCTCTAAAAAAAGGATTTTTCTACAATTTCTCTAAAAAATAAAAGAGTGCTTCAAACAGCTACTTAAACTCGGATCAGAACAATGCATGTGATGTTGTCCACATTTATTTATTTATAGTTCACTCACTTCTCCAGACTATCGGCGGCTAGAGACGGCGCGTCCCCCACGACGCCGGGCGCCTCGGCCAGCTGGTCTATGGTCGCCCGCAGCAGCCCCTCGGCCGTCGTGAACCGCCCCCCTAGAGCCCTCCCCCCCACTTCTAACTCCAGCTCTGGTATCTCCATACTGCAGGTTTCCGACTGGGAAACAAACTCATACATTAGTACATTGTATATACGTAACTAGCTGTTGCCCGCGACTTCGTCCGCGTCAATTTCTGTTATTACGATCACGTTTACTTTTGCAACATTTTTCACTGATGCTCCCCTCCTATTGGTAGCAGCGTGATGTTATATAGCCTAAAGCCTTCCTCGATAAATGGACTATCCAACATCAAAATAATTTTTCAATTCGAACCCGTACTTCTTGAGATTAGCGCGTTCAAACAAACAAACTCTTTAGCTTCATAATATTAGTATATACACCGTGAAATTTTAGTGGTTGTTTTCCCGCAACAGAACAATTTACCTTTAGTAGCACCATCGAATCGTGTGAGTTATTTTTTGAAAATAAAGATATCGTTGTTCTCAACTAATCAAAAAAATAATCATCAACTCAAAAGCGTGAGATACGATAGTATCTTTACAAAATGTGACGTGTTTGGGTACTGCTTGCCGCACGAAATCAATGTTCAAAGCAAAAGAAGCTCAACGCACTAAGTAATATATCATAAACTGCACCGCGCGAGGGGCAATGACCCCGGCCGGTGCGGCGCGGCTGGTACCATTGGTTCGAGGTTGCTTTCGAGTTTCGTTTATCACAATCGTGAAACTGCTATTTTTATTTGAATAAAAAAAAACTGCACAAATCTGTTGTACTATTAAGATAGAATCATTTTACTGCGGGAAAACAACCACAAAAATTTCACGGTGTATTATGCTTTTTGGACCACCTGGAAAACGAAGCCCACGTTATTCGACCATCATGTATAACATCATGGCAGTGTTATTTTTTTTTTATTAAAAATATTTTTTGAAAAATATTAAATTTTGATTCAGACTTTAAATTTTGTAACACGCTGTGACGCACAGACGTATCATTTCGCTGCGGCGGCAGGGTGTCGGATGAATAAACTTTACAGAGCTACATCCGTGCGCGTCACAGTGTGTTTCAAAATAAATAGCTGAATCAAAAATTTTGTTTTCAAACAAGTAAAATAATACTTTATTTGATATTTTCTTTTAGCAATAAAATGCAATTATAATATCAGTATATAAATAGCTGTTTCATCTTAACTAACTGTCAAACATCTGCAAAGATGTTTCTTTCGGGTGTTAAGAGTGCAAACTCCTAACATTTGATGATTTTGAGATTGTATTTGTCTGTGATTTGCGTTCGGATACTTCCGATACGCGTTCAAGGCCCATAGAGACAATATTATTTATAAATATAATTTTATTGTATGTATGTATTCTTCTATGTCACCTAATTAACATTTGATATTTATATGTATACATATACTGATAGTTTTTATTTCTTTTTATCCTATCATCCATTTTACTTTTCCCAAAAAAATTGCCTCACATATAGTAACGTTATTTTTAATTTCTTATGTAATTATAACGTAACGAATACAAATAGCAATTGTATCTTTTTTTTTCTCTTTGTGCGTCTGTTATGTCACTCATATGGGTCCCACCAGAATACCAGCGCTGCAGCGGCCCTTGGCTCGTTGCAGCACATGCTGAGGTGGGACCAAATTGGCCATATTTTCTTGTCAATTTGTTTTTTTATATATTGTTTTGTCTCTTATGCTCTATAGTCTAGCTGTAATTTCGTCTATGCCTACTGTAATGTGCTTGTGGCCAATTAAACGTTTCTTTCTTTCTTTCTTTCTGATGAAACAACGCTAGCTTACAGCGTTATGAATATGCTTGAAAAATTCGCGCTGAGTCGCAGTGTCTCGGTGGCTTAATGGTATAGCGCCCGTCCGGCATGCGAGGAGATGCGGGTTCGAGTGTACCGCCTGAGACATAATTTTTCAAGTTTATATACTAAAAAAACACTGCCAAGATGTTACACACAATGGTCACATAACGTGGTTTTACAGGTGGTAGAAAATGCACCGTGTATAGTATAAATCATAAATTACATGCGTGTGGTGTGGTGTGGTGTGTATGTGTGTATGTGTGTGCATGTGTGTGCGTTAAAACTTTACAGTTGCTCAGCCCTACGTTGCTCTAAACCGACGAGCATGCATGAAAAGATTGATGACTGTGGAAGAAGCGAAAGTTGTATGCCAGGATCGTAGTAAGTGGAAGGCCTTGGTCTCTGACTACCCCGTTGGGAAGGAGGCGTGATAATATGTATGTATGTACGAGTATGTACATGCGAACAATAGACTAAGTTTTGTAAGGGCAAAACCTTTACATAAAATAGTTTGTGTTGGGGTAAGTTCGTTGCTCGCGGTTACTATGAGATTAAACCGGGTTAGTATTAGGTAAGTGTAGTTATAGTTCGTGTTGAGTAGTTGAGTTGCTTCTAGTAAAAGAACATTATAGTCCATAAAATATAGCTTGATTAGAATGACACCTGTCAAACTGAGATGACTAGTGATGGGACTGACTCGTCTCGATCAAACGAAAAAAAACAGTAATGGCGAATGAAATAAAACGAAAATCAGATATATTAAGATTTAACAGTGAGTCAGTATCGTGATCATAATAAAAAAAAAGTCGTGCGTGTACTAGTGTACACACGTAAGAAGTGAAACTTCTTTATGGCCTTATTTTTCGAAAAATGATCTACATGCAACTTTCCAGAAATTGGTTAAATTAGTTAAATTGGTTAAATTGTTTAAATTGGTTAAATTGGTTAAATTGGTTACATTGGTTAAATTGGTTAAATTGGTTAAATTGGTTAAATTGGTTAAGTTGGTTAAGTTGGTTAAGTTGGTTAAGTTGGTTAAGTTGGTTAAGTTGGTTAAGTTGGTTAAGTTGGTTAAGTTGGTTAAATTGGTTAAGTTGGTTAAGTTGGTTAAGTTGGTTAAGTTGGTTAAGTTAGTTAAGTTGGTTAAGTTGGTTAAGTTGGTTAAGTTGGTTAAATTGGTTAAATATTATTTCACTTTACCTTTTTGCTATCGTCTGAACCAACCGTGGTAGGGGCAAGAAAAAGATGGCGCGTAACCGAAAAATGTGACGAAAATTTGACGCAAAACGTGACGGTAAATTTTTTCCAACGCCGATAAAGAAGTTTCACTTCAAAAATAATAGAAAACAGCACACTCAGGCACGGTAGAAAGAGTGGGAGATACTAGTTTCTCTCCCTTCCCCTCGATCTTACGCTTTTTCGATCAGCATCACGTGACCCTGACGCGAGTTTGGAAGTTTTTACCCATCCAACAAAAAGTGCTCAGCGCCGCTAAAGAAGTTTTCACTTCAATAATTGGAACAATCATGAAAATCAATTAGAAAATTTTTATAGCATATAGAATCTAATAAATTTGAAAATTTTTCGTAAGCTATTAATAATTGCAATTTAATGTTCTTAGCATCAACCAATTCTCATCAAATCATTTGTAACATTTATGTTACATTACTTCGATTTTGAAATATTGTTAATCTGTCGATTTCGATTTGTCTATTTTACGTCATCACTAGTGATTATGAAAAATGACGTAACCTTGTAAAGACGTCTTTTAAAGTTAAGTGTAATTTTTGTGACTGGATTATTTTAACTTTAAATCTCTATTTTATATAATTAAATTGATTAATATGTACAGCAAAGTATAATAAAATATTCTGAACATGCCAGTTACCAATATTTTTTCGTAGACAAATGTGTTTCACTTGTGTGACGCTGGTACAAAGTTACGTCGTCTGTTTTAGTGACACCTGTCATTCTAATCAAGCTATATTTTAAGGACTATAAACTAGTAAAAGAAACCTGTAATTAAATTAACAATAATTCCTATGTTTGAATGTTACATTGCTGTGCGTTCTAAAACAACTGACTTGCGCGTTGGTCTTCTAGATATTTCGTGACACACGTAATTGCTTATAATAGGGGTTAAAGTATGAAATTGCCGATTATTTTCCCACTTTTATTTTGTTTATAGCTCTTAAGTATAGTCATACTATTGCGTAATTCTTTTTGTATTGTATCAAAAACTAAATAAAGTAACTTTTGACTAAAAAAAAAATGCAATACTAGTGCCTATTACTTCAAAGGAAGTCGTTGAAAAGACCCCTTACAATGTGTCAGCTGACCTTCTTGCTTCAATTAAGTATATTTGTATTATATACTTTGATTTTCAGAAATTTAAATACTATAATGCGTAGCTTTATAACCATCTAACTTTCACCTTTAATTGCATAGAAAACAGTTCAGGCGTTTTTAAAAAAACACAAAAAATTGTTAGTATGGAAAAATGACTTCTCTAGATTTCGTCCATACAAAACGGCAATTTCATACTTTAACCCCTAATACATACTTTTAATTACAAACGTAAATACATCTTTTGGTTGCCAGCAGTCCCCAAACTAGGTAATCATGTTTTTTGAGGACTAGCGAGTTGCTGATTTTTACTTTCATTTACGTTACAGCTAAAATTTGTAGAAATGAATTTAAACATGCAGAATCAAACAAAAACAAACGTGGTTTGTGTTTGTGCGGGTGGTGTGGTGTGTGTGCGTGTGTGTGCGTGTGCGTGTGTGTGTGTGTGTGTGTGTGTGTGTGTGTTAAAACTTTACAGTTGCTCAGCCCTACGTAAGGAACACACTTGGGACCGGTTTCTAATACCACTGAGTGTGACGTTTCTAATGAGTGAGTTTCAATTAGACTAACTTATTGCTCAACGTTCAATGTGCGGTCGCTAACCGTACAGTTTTGTACCTTTAAAACATCCCTAGAGAAGTCCTCCTTGCCAGCGACCCGGACCTCGAACCTGACACCTTTGTCCTCGACACCGCCGCCAGACTTGACCTGCAACAAACATACTAATAAATGAAATAAAATAAATAATGCAGTTTTATTAGAGAATACGTTTAGTTTTATTAAAACAATAAGACACCTTTTTAGGGTTTCGTACCAAAACGGTAAAAACGGGACACTATTACTAAGACTTCGCTGTCTGTCCGTCTGTCACCAGGCTGTATCTCAACAGCCGCGATAGCTAGACAATTAAAATTTTTTGACAAATTATGTATTTCTGTTACCGCAATAACAACCAACACAAAAAACAAAATAAAATATATTATTTAAGGGAGACTCCCATACAACAAACTCGTTTTTTTGGCCGTTTTGGTACGGAACTCTTCGTGCGCGAGTCCGACTCGCACTTGGCGGGTTTTATTACACTTCCATGACAGCAAATATATGGAAAAAAAATGTTGCCAACCAAAAATAATTAAAGGAAAGGTGCAATTACATTTGTATTTTAACACGAATATTATGTTGTAACTAAAGCCAGCCATGTCAGAGGCCTGAAATAGAGGTACTCTTGACACTAGCGGCCTTAGAAAAGTTGCTTATGCCCCGAGGTCTCGGGTTCGATTCCCGGACGGGTCAATGTTTGTGGTACCTTCGTTGTTTCTGATTTCCAAAATACGAGCGCTTAAAATAGTTACTTATCTTGGGATCAGAACAATGTATGTGATGTTGGGCACTTAAAAAAAAAATTACGCATATACTAGACCAGCGGTCGGCAAACCGCGGCCCGCGGACGTCTTACTTGCGGCCCGTAAATGTTTTACAAATGACTTGTAAATATCAAATTAAATGCATGAACGAACCATGATGAGAACTTGAGTGCCATTCTACGAATTGCAACTACAAATATGACAGCTAACATACAAAAAATAGCCTGCATTTAAGATCTCAGACATCACATTATTTTTATAATTGTATTTTTTTTTCTATGGGATATGACCAATTATCTATCGATACGTTCATATCACAAGTGCGGCCCGCCATTTGTGTATTTCGCCACCTTATTACCCGTGCCTGCCATAAGGTTGCCGACCCCTGTACTAGACGAATAAGTCAAAAACTTATGAAAATTACATTAGCTTCGTGGAGACGTTTAGGGGGGATCTATGTCCAGAATGAATGATGATAATAATTATTTGATAGATAAGTTTTTAAATAAACAATCTATACTAATATTATAAAGCTGAAGAATTTGTTTGTTTGAACGCGCTAATCTTAGAAAGTACTGGTTCGAATTGAAATTCTTCCTGTGTTGGGAAGGCCATTTATTGATGAAGGCTTTAGGCTTTATAACATCACGCTGCGACCAATAGGAGCGAAGCATAAGTTAAAAATGTTGCAAAAATAATCGCAATGATAATAACTGGAATTGACGCGTACGAAGTTGCGGGCAACAGCTAGTTTTGCATGCTATAAAATAGCTAAATAGGTTAAAGTGCTTTCCAAGTATATCAACCCACAATATGTGAAAATTAACCTATTTAGACATTATTGGCTGTGACACGTACCTCGTTGGTGCGATGGCCGCACGCATCACATGTCGTCGCCATTATGATCACTTCCTTGAAGTGGGGGATCACTACGGACAAACATAAAGGTTATTGGCATGGCTTGGTCAGAACTGCACCAAGTTCTATACTAGAGCGAGTGTATAACAAGCCAAATAGTATAGTGAAGTCAGAAATTTGATATCAGCATTTTTTTTCATACAAAACGGAGTTGTTGATTCCGATTTGCATGAAAATATAAATATATATATATTTACTTTATTTGATATTTTAGCAACTTAATTGCACTTATAATATCAGTATATAAACTTGAAAATTTTTTTATTTCCCGCCTGAGACAAAATTTTTCAAGTTTATATACTGATATTATAAGTGCAATTAAGTTGCTAAAATATCAAATAAAGTATATAAATAGCTGTTTCATCTTAACTGACTGTCAAACATCTGCAAAGATGTTTCTTTCGGGTGTTAAGGGTGCAAACTCCTAACATTTGATGAAACAACGCTGGCTCACAGCGTAAGAATATGCTTGAAAAATTTGCGCCGTGTCGCAGTGTCTCGGTGGCCTAATGGTATGGCGCCCGCCCGGCATGCGAGGAGATGCGGGTTTGAGTCCCGCCTGAGACAAAATTTTTCAAGTTTATATACTGATATTATATATATATATATTTTCAAAATGAAAGAAACAAATAAACATTTATTTGACACACATTTGATAAACAATAATACAGAAACATTACAAATAAAAAGGAGTCAAAAAGGACTCCCGCTCAGCATATGTCGTGGCTGCTTAAGGCGTGCCACGACGCTGATATTCTACGGGAGCCTAGAATTTAAATAAATAAAATAAAATAAAATAAAAACATCTTAAGTGATTGTGAAAATGAACAAAACAAAAAAAGAATTAGCGAAATCGGTCCAGCCGTTCACGCGTGATGCGATGACCAAGGGAAATAGGGATTCATTTTTATATATATATTAGGGGGTTAAAGTATGAAATTGCCGTTTTGTATGGACGAAATCGAGAAAAGTCATTTTTCCATACTAATATTTTTTTAGTTTTTTTAAAAACGCCTGAACTGTTGTCGGTGCAATTAAAGGTGAAAGTTAGATGGTTATAAAGCTACGCATTATAGTATTTAAATTTCTGAAAATCAAAGTATATAATACAAATATACTTAATTGAAGCAAGAAGGTCAGCTGACACATTGTAAGGGGTCTTTTCAACGACTTCCTTTGAAGTAATAGGCACTAGTATTGCATTTTTTTTTTAGTTTAAGGTTACTTTATTTAGTTTTTGATACAATACAAAAAGAATTACCCAATAATATGACTATACTTAAGAGCTATAAACAAAATAAAAAGTGGGAAAATAATCGGCAATTTCATACTTTAACCCCTATTATATGTAGGATCGGGGAAGTTAAATAGACACTTTTCTTCAGTTCTTCATCTTTATTTCATATTATTTCGTCTTCAACAATTTATCGTATTAAAATATAAAACCCACATACGTCTACACACTTTCACCGCGATCCGGCAAGTCTGCCACTTTCATTCTTCTCATTATAAAATCATCTACTCTTGTTCAATCTTTCATTCTTTATCCAAACCATCGTTCAGTAATCGGTCATGCTTGCATCTTCATTCACATGTTCAAGCCATAACGTATCATTTCATTGTCCCAATAACCTATCTATCTTCAGTTTAGGCATATCGGAGATAGAAAACATCTTCTGTCTCTGATTTTGCCGTCCAGAGAAACAAAGACAGAAGTTGTTTTCTATCTCCGATATGCCAAAACTGAAAATAGCTAGATTATTAGGACCTTAATCATTCCTTCACACTCACTCACAATCCCACAAACAGGGTGAAATTTTAACCACTTTCCAAAATTTCTATAGGCGTTCGGTATCATATATAGAGCACATTTATGAAGTAAAAAATGTAAATCAAGATATCACCCGAAAATATTTTTCGCAATATAGTTTTAAATTTTTACGGTCCTAGGACTGATAAGGTATAAAGGGAAAATCAAAAACGTACGAATAGTATCGTAATGAATGAATGAGATATGAATCGCGTAAAAACGTGTTGCTAGGCGGCCGTATCAAAAATTTTAGATTTTATGCGGACATTTTCTAAGTGCTTTATCTTGACATTTTTGTACTGGGCTATACCAAAAGAAAAAATACGTCATTTGTTTTTTGTTTCGTAGATTGATATATTAAAATTTGGAAGGTGGATAAAATTTCATCCCGTATAATTATACACCGTGAAATTTTAGTGGTTGTTTTACCGCAACAGAACGATTTACCTTTAGTAGCACCATCGAATCGTGCGAGTTATTTATTTGAAAATAAAGATATTATTATCGTGGTTCTCAACTAATCAAAAAAATAATCTTTACAAAATGTGACGTGTTTGGGTACTGCTTGCCGCACGAAATCAATGTTTAAAGCAAAAGAAGCTCTACGCACTAAGTAATACAGCATAAACTGCACCGCGCGAGGGGCAATGACCCCGGCCGGTGACCGGCTGCGGCGCGGCTGGTACCATTGGTTCGAGGTTGCTTTCGAGTTTCGTTTATCACAATCGTGAAACTGCTATTTTTTTATTTGAATAAAAAAAAACTGCACAAATCTATTGTACTACTAAGATAGAATCATTTTACTGCGGGAAAACAGCCACTAAAATTTCACGGTGTAGATTGGTTACATAGGCTAGCTTTGGCTTGTCATACCATTTACCTATTACCCTGTATAATCAAACAATAGTGATAGTAACTCACTGGTAAGCTTCATATTAGTATCAGCAGGGGCGTTGCATTCCGGACAGTTTGTTCTAAACTGCAACACCTCGTCGGCCTCCAGCTGTTCGTAGGGGCACGAGGCCGGGTCGACGGGGCTTAAGATGGAGCCCGACGCCTCCGTCGGCGACGGGGCTTCGGTCACCTGTAGACAATAGACATTCAATTAGATTCAGTACACTTTTATTGCACAAAATTAGTTTAAAAAATATGAAAACAGAAAAATTGCGTCATAAACTAAAGTTTATGAGCTGTCTATGAAAGGTTTTGGTGTCCTAGTAGGTGGTGTTGCCGCTCGATAGTCTATTGATAGTTGACGTCATATCGATAGTATCGATAGTAAATCGATAGCTCGCTACAGTGCAATACTATCGATGGTAGAAGCAGAGGTCGTCCAAAAGCAAGGCGGAAGGACGAAATAGAGGCCATCGGTTCAAAAAATTGGGTTAACGTGGCAAAAAATCGTGACAAATGGCAACCTTTGGAGGAGGCCTCCACCCAAAGAGGGGCCCAGGTGGCATGCATATCGGACTAAAAATTCTAATAATATATACTGTTTCTAAATGTAAATTGCCAATGGGAAATAAAAGGCTTTTTTATTTTTTATTTCATTATTTTATTTATCAATGGTATCAATAATATTGAAGCTGAATATCGAATGTACTATCGATGGTATCGATAAAGCAATAGTATTGTTGTTAAAGTCACTATCGATAGGACATACCTTAGGATAGTATTGATTGTAATAACAATAGTCTTACGGCCGGTCCCAATAACCTATCTATCTTCGGTTTTGGCATATCGGAGATAGGAAACAACTTCTTTTTTTGTTTCTCTGGACGGCAAAATCAGAGACAGAAGATATTTTCTACCTTTGATAAGCCAAAACTGAAGATAGAAAGATTATTGGGTCCGACCGTTAAGCGATACTATCGATAGTATTGCAGTATATCGATACTATTGTACCAAACTAAGCTATCTATACTATCGATAAGCCTATCGATAGTATGGCAATACTACCTATAGTTAATACCCTGAATTCAATGATAGAGGCCTTTGCCCTGCAGTGGGATGATTATTGGCTGTTACTTTGCTTTAGTATTCTTACCTCTTCGTGCGTGAATATGCCCAGAGCGTGATCTTGCTTCGCGGTCCGTTTGAAGTCTGCGCGTGAACAGCGCGGGTCACGACGCGGCGCTTCTGGATTCTCAACGAAGCAATTACCTAGACATACAATACTCGGTATCAGTATTTATACTTAAAAATTACCTATGTCACAGGCGGGACTCGAACCCGCATCTCGTATGCCGGGCGCAGCGCTATACTATTATAAGGTTCATTCAAACGGGACACCAAAATAATACGTAATAATACGTGAGCATTACAGCATGTTACAGAATTTAAATAACAATGCCATAATGATATACATAAGGCTTCGTTTTACAATAGTCTCACCGCTAATATCTTCAAGCTCCAGCGTCCACTTCTTGTCCATCGCCCTCAGCTCCTGGAGCCTCGCTATGAACTGGTCGATCTGTTTCGCAGCCTCCGGATGCTGTTCCCGGCGGGAGGCCTGGTCCTGCGTCAGGCCTGATATGGCGCGGGAGATTATACCTTCCACTGTTGTTACCTCTGGAATGCGAAAATAACATAGCCTTACATTTAAAATGTGAAATTTATAATGAGATTCCGATCACGGAACAACTGCCCCCCCAACCAATTCCGCTAATTTACAAATGGCTCAATAGAATCGTAATTGCATCTCAATGGGGGCTATCGCTAGTGAATTTGCCACTAGAAGCGCTAGTGTCGCGTGAGGTCCAATATCATTCACTTTGACTGGTTTTATTTTTTGCATAAATTATAATTTCTTTAATTTACCTGCTGGAAAGTGATCTCCTTCGTAAAATATCGCAAATATGGATTATTTGGCGATTAATGTGAACGCTTTAAAAGCGGAATTAAGAAAAAGCGCAAAAATAGGCGGCCTCAAGAGCAACTATTTCAGAAGTTAGTTTGTTGATATCAAGATAGTTATTTATAAACAATACAACCTTAATTAGATTCAAGATATAACACTTTGTTTCGGCGCCAATCGCCTTTGATAGCTATACCTCCGGACCTCAGTCTACAGTGGCGCCAACTGGTGAGCAAAGAAACGGTAGTCCCCATTGTATATTTTGAATTTTTGACACATTTATTAAGGTAGTTTATAAAATACTAGTAGGTATGTCAAAATATACGATTGAGATGCAATTATGATTCTATTGAGCCATTTGTAGATTAGCGGAATTGGGGGTCTGATCTCATGAACTATTTTGTCGGTTTCTTTATAAATGAGTTACATGCAAGTACTTTTCACATAACCACTATTAAATTACATCTAATAAATACTTTTTTAATTTATAAAACTGGATTTAGCAAAAAATTTAGATAATTTTGTGTTTGACACTAGGCCAATACATGCCAATAGCGTATACGTGTATGGTCTTGTATGTCTATCCCGTTCTGACATATGCCTTTTCTATATTCTATCTCTTACTTAAAATGCAATTCTCCTCTAAAAATGGAGCTACCCAAACATTTTGTGTGTCGACAAATTTATTCGACACAAGTTTCAAATTTATGAACATTGCTTGGCATTGACATCACTTGATCAGCAAGCCTGCATTTGGCAAGCGTGGTGATTACGCCTGTACGAATCATTGCTGTGGTAACTTGAATTCAATGAGGCCTTTGTCCTGAGATGGCTAAAGGTAGTTGCTTTAACTTATTGTAAAATCTCTAAGCATAACTATACTGACCTCCCTTCTGACTCTGCGCAGGTATCTCAAAGTCCAGCTCTGGTATTCGAACGCTGGTGTAGTCACTCTTCACTACCTGCCGGTTCAGATCTGTGAGGTTGTCCACGTGGAGCTTCCATCTGTATGGAGCAGAATAGTAAATATACTTAAGATTCTTTTTAATGTTTACCACACACTTGCACTCATACACACAATTTAGGCTGTACAATTTAGGCAATCTTATCACTGGAAACGATCTCTTCCAGACAACCTTAAGGAGCAGACAGTTAAGTTAGAAATGAGTGGGGAAGGCGGATTAAATAAGTACCAAGTCGGTTGGGGGATTCGGTATTGCTTGATGGGTGTACTCCCTTGTGCCACATTCCAGTGTCAAGGTCCTCATTGAATACTAGCTTTGTGAAAACTCTGTATGTCCTAAGTCTTTTTTAATAACTAATAATTTGTAGATAGTATTCCTTTAAAGTTCAGATTTATTTTAGCTATTTGTTGAATGTCTTTTAATTTATTTATAATCAATATAACCCGTAAGTATGATAACAGTGACCTTACAGTTCAATACTGCCATACTAAATCATGAGCGATATTATGCTTTGACAGATCATAAAAAGGATATCAATTGATTGAATTGATTGTCATCTACCAATGTCAGTTACGAATCAATTTGGTACAAATTGACTTACCGAACCCCAAACTCAGCGAACGCCCCTCCAGGCTGTATCTCGTTGTTCTCGTACCCGCACTCCTCGCACGAGAATGACATGATCACCACATTCTTATAGTATGGTATCCTGGTTAGCAGCAGGCGAGTCATACCCTGGAAATAAGAAGAATCACATTTGTAGTCACATTTATACAATTTATTGCAACTGTAGCAGCAGACCATTGTGCATTGTTACTAGTTTTGAGATAGTACTACCCGTTCGCTTCGAGATGGCAGTTTATGCTGTATTACTTAGTACGTAGAGCTTCTTTTGCTTTGAACATTGATTTAGTGTGGCAAGCAGTACCTAAATACGTCACATTTTGTAAAGATACTATTGTATCTCACGCTTTTGAGTTGATGATTATTTTTTTGATTAATTGAGAACGATATCTTTATTTTCAAAAAATAACTCGCACGATTCGATGGTGCTACTAAAGGTAAATCGTTCTGTTGCGGGAAAACAACCACTAAAATTTCACAGTGTATAGCGATACCGTTGACAAAAAGAAATAATCGTATTTTTATTGCAATATTTTTTTATTACTTCAATACATCTTGGTTTGATTTGATAGAGATACGAAATAATATGCACCTGCGCCCTAGACGATATGTGAGTTATTAAAATAAATAAAATGGAGAAATTACAATTGATTATTTATTTATACCTAATGCATAGTCAACCTTGAGGAGGTACACAGACCTGTGTATACTAATTAAATCGAAATCATTTGTGGTGTGAGGGGGTTCCCTTGTGGCTCACCTAAAGTTCTTTACCCGAAACTATTATGCCTGCGTTGCAATTGTTGCAAACGGTACTAATAGGGTCTGTCAAGGAGCGCGGTGCGGTGAGGCGGGGAGGGTGGTAGCGGCCAACTCAAAACGAATGCGTAGTAAATACAATAAGATAGGATGTTTCAGCATTATAACGGGTTAATTACACTGACACTCTGCAATCGTAGATTGCCCAGTAGTTCAGGATTTTTCATTTTGTAGTGCTATTCCTATTATTATGTGCCCTTATCAAATGATATGATCGTCATAAATTTTACTTAGACATACAAATATCAAACTAAAACAAGTCAATATTATGACAGTCCTAATGTTTATAAAGGAATCGCTCTGCTTTACTTTCTCAAAGGATACTAAGCAGTCCTAGTATGTACAATTCCCAAATAATTATGACAAGTCAGATACAGTTAACAAAATAATATTTTAAATGGTCTCTTATTTTAGTAATTTTGCTATCTTTACCCGTTCATTAATATTTGATAGAACATATCTAATGTTATATTGACTGGGTTAATAAGACTTATTTTCCCATTTTAACCTAAGAAAATAATTAATTAAAAACATCGCAAAACAAGACGTTTCTTTCAAGAAAGTTCTAGTAGGTAGGTATTTCCTTACGTTAGCATGGCAGTTCATGCACAGCGACTCGATCTCAGTCACCTCGGGCTCCGGATCTTCTCCAGTCAGCTCCCTGAAGACGGGTTTTTGTTCTATAGAACACATTTTAATTTATTTCTGAAAGAAACACTCGAGCACTGACCAGCCGCAAAACAACACCACGTTTAATGTTTTTTTTTCTGCGAATCAAATTATGACAGCAGTCATTAATCGGTCCGAATTGGCCACATTACATTAACAGCGACATGAAACAAGGATAAAATTAATAACTTTTTAGATTACATAGCAAAGTTTTGTATCAATATTTCTGATGTTTTTTTGTATTTTATTAAATATAGTTATTATTGGAAAAAACGTTATTCGTAAGTTCTATACTTATGTCAAATGAAATCCTACAAATGCGCGCGAATTTTCAAAAAGTTTGCTAACAGCAATTGGCAAGAAAAAACAAAGAACCCTAAAGAGGCAAAAAACCTTGCCATAGAAATTATTTCTTCCTTAAGTATTCATTAACATTGTCACTTTTTTTAAATTATTTCTCTCCCACCCAAGGATTCCTAGTACCATTATCTAATTGTACTAACTACAGTCTACATACCTTGCAAAGAATTAAAACCTAGGTGCTCGTATTTTAAATAAATTCAAAAGGCAGTTCAAAGTGTTTAAATTTATAGCCTCCTACCTAGCATTGAAAAATGCACAATACCTACATCATACAAAGAGAATAAAATATAACATGAATGGTTTTAAATCCATCAAATCATTCAAATCTCTTAAACATTACAAATCCAATGGGAACTAAAAGATACATACATTGGGCAGACGATTAGATATTTCAACAAAAACATCGCATTAAAAGAATCTCAAGGTTCCAAATAATACCTAAAGTGGGACACGCGCGGTGATGTCACTCTAACAAAATATACCTACGCAGCCTTGGATACAACCGGAATGATAGTGTGACGTCATCTTATATTTTTAGTCACTGATCGACTCTTTGATACAACACGACTGGAGCAAATATCACTTTCTACTATGATGATTTAAGGACGAATGTGTCTTTTTCTATCGGCCATCTTATATTGACATTCCCGCGTTTATTTGACGCGTGTGTTTTTCGGCTAGTCAATAGAAATATTTTAAGCAAGTGTGATGTTGTGATCACTGTTCACTGATTTAAATAAACAATTAATATTAAATTTTAGCTGTAAAATATATAGTGCAGTACACTAAAGTGATATTACGGGATTTCGGATTGATTTTTGGAATTAAAAACCGTAAGTGACTGTCCTATGGTTATTTTTATTACATTCAGAAACTAGTAAATCTTTTTTTTTAGATTCATAAAGCAGTTTACTAGGTACTATTTATTTATATATTATATTATAAACAACAGAAGCCCAAATGATCAACTTGTGCCTACAAATTCTTTTTTTAGGGTTCCGTACCCAAAGGGTAAAAACGGGACCCTATTACTAAGACTTCGCTGTCTGTCCGTCTGTCCGTCTGTCCGTCGCTCTGTCACCAGGCTGTATCACAAGAGCCGCGATAGCTAGACAGTTGAAATTTTCGCAAATTATGTATTTCTGTTACCGCAATAACAACAAATACTAAAACAAAATAAAATAAATAGTTAAGGGGGTCTCCCATACAACAAACTCGTTTTTTTGGCCTTTTTGGTACGGAACCCTTCGTGCGCGAGTCCGACTCGCACTTGGCCGATTTTATTTAAACTGTCCTCTTCTAGCGTGACTAGCGTCCTTATTTTCAAAGTAAAAATCTATCAAATACTTTGACGCTCTGTGGCGGAGTGGCGCAAGGACCAGTTTTCAAGGCCGCTTGCTCCGAGGTCCCGAATTCGAATCCCGGACGGGTCTGGGTATTTGTGGATCGGTCTACCAAGAAAGTGGTTTAACTTGAGACTTCGGTACTTACTTGAGCTTATGTTACTTCATAAACCTCTAAGAATATAAGAACAAGGTTTCATGATGATCTGTTAAGTGGTTTTCGCGTAAAAGCGTAACAAACATACTTACATTCACATTTATAATATTACTAGCTGTTGCCCGTGACTTCGTCCGCGACAATTTTTGTTTTTATGATCGCGATTATTTTTGCAACATTTTTCACTGATGCTTCGCTCCCATTGGTTGGTCGCAGTTAGGGCTTGCATTCGAATATTCGAATTTTTCGAATAGTAAGTCGTTTCGAATATTCGAATTTAGAAAACAGATTATTCGAATATTCGACGGCACTAATTTATACTTAAATTGTACAACGGTTTATTTATATTTATTTTGATACTTTTATTTTTAATTTGTGTTGATTATAATAAGGACATTACCTAGTCAGGTCATAAGTTCTGTCACATCACATGTGTAATATGAAATAATTTAGACATGTTTATTATTTATGTAACCATTTATATAGCAAAATTAATTTAATAAAACATAGATTCATATGGTAATAAAGTTTATTCAAAATGACCCCCCCCCCCACGATTTTGAATACAGGCCTTCAATCTGCGCGACCAGTCATCTATCGCAGCACGAACGAGGTCCATGTCAATATAGGCGGCTGCCTTAATCAAGGATGCCTTGAGTGACTCCAAATCAGGATGAGGCTTTAAGCAGGCCTTTTCCTCCAAGTGTTGCCATATCTTTTAATCTAACGGACTCAAATCTGGACCGGAGGAGGGCCAGTCTTCGTGCCGGATGAAGTCGATTTCACGCGCCGCCAGCCAGTCTTGTGTGCTTTTCGCTCTATGAGCTGGCGCAGAATCTTGTTGGAATACCCAGTGCCTGTTATTAAACATGGTATGAGAAACAGGTTCCACAAGGTTCTTGAGGACTGTATTTTGATACACAACTGCATTCGTTTTTACGCCATTCTTACAAAAATGTACCTCAGTCAAGCCCCAATAAGAGTCTCCCAACCAAACCATGAGCGAGGATGGAAAATGACTTGGTTGGACACGCGGAATACGGTTGCTCGCTTCTTCACTGCTGTGTACGTACACCTTATCATTTTGTTTGTTGTAGCTCTCTTCCACGGTAAAATTTTTTTCATCCGGAAAAAGAATTTCCCGATGCTTTTTTCCCGCGTACCGCTTCAACAAAGCGCGGCACCTCTTCAGTCTCAGGTCCATTAAACGAGCGTCCAAACGATGTCCTGTTTTTCTTCGATATGCCATACGCCCTAAGTCTTCATTTAACACCATTTTCACCGTGGTCCTGCTTTACACATCTGAAGGGCCAACAGTTTCTGCTTACGTATGGGATTTCTTTGAATTCGCGCCTTCCCAAATTTTATCACTGCTGGAGTCCTAACAGAGCGAGGGCGACCACTTCTTGACCTGTCATCTACACTAGAGTCTTCATTGTATCGTTTTATGGTACGATAAACGAATCTTTTGGTTATATTCAAATTTTTCAGTAAGTCGAAAATCTGAATTGGCGATGACGATACAACGCAATAACCGCGACAAGGTCTTCTTTAAGTGTCCACTCCATATTTAAAAATGAGGAAAATTCTAAAAAGTACACATTTTTATTTACATGAAAAATTCGAAATTCGAATTCAATAAACTTTTTTGTGGCCAGCATTCTAAATTCAAAAGTTTTTATTGTGTGACAGAACTTATGACCTGACTATATTAGGTTGATTATAAAGAAGGCATATGAAGGCATATGATTAAAACATTGTTTCAAGTATTACATGTTTTTTTTTTTTCGCTTTTCGAATATTATTCGAATTATTCGAATAATGTCTCCAAAATATTCGAATATTCGAATATTAAACATTTTCGAATATTTGCAAGCCCTAGTCGCAGTGTGATGTTATATAGCCCAAACCCTTCCCTGATAAATGGACTATCCAACACCAAAAGAATTTGTCAATTCGAATCGGTACTTCTTGAGACCAGTGCTTTCAAACAAACAAACTATCTTCAGCTTTATAATATTAATAATGCAGACGCCTAACAACACTTTTTTTACGCGATTCGCATCTCAATCGTTCATAACGATACTATTCATAAGTTTTTGACTGTCCCTTTATACCTTAACAGGTCTAGGACCGTAAAATTTGAAACCAATATCGCGAAAAATATTTTTGGGTGACAAAAGTAGTTAAAATTTCATTCTGTAGATAAAAAATTAGAAATTAAAATTAAAATGTGAGATAACTTAATATTAGCGAATGTTAAGATTATTTCTGAATAAGCAGTAGTACTTATGTACCTACCTACAATAAATTATTGATATTTGTTCATCGTGACGTCATAACTAAGACAACTCTATTTCTTTTCTCTAAAAATAAAATATACTTAGAGGAAAATCAGGAAAGAAGAAATCTATTACTGTCTCTGTATATCTTGTTTGATATCTACTCAATATCGGTGGCTTATACGAGCATTGGACTGTTGTATTATTTTGTATACTTTATGAATATTCTATATTCACCTTTTTCATGTTCACTGCAGAATAAGAAATGTTTCCGCGTGATAGAAATTTTAGGATGGTTTTCGAGTGATAGTAAATTATCGTGCGACCCGACCGGTTTTGGTTCTCGAACGATTTAATAATAACCTCCAAATGAATTGTATGTACGAGTATGTCAACATAACTTACGCAAGAAGGTGATATCACCGTATGCGGTAATATTTATAAGTTCCATTTATAAGAATGATTTAAAAAAATCAGTTTTATTGAGCTGTGTCGGTATTAACACTGAGCAAGTAATCACTACGGGTATTAACAGAAGAGTAATGACACCACCCCTTCACTTCCTGTGGGTGTCGTAAACTCCTAAAGTACTATGATTTGTTTTGACTCCGGGTGAATGTCTAATATTTTGACGAACTGTCTTATATTTTGTCAAGTATCGTCTGTTCAATTCACATCCATTCAATTCATAGGTACAAGGTGCAATTTCAACCACATGCAAAACGATAAAACGAAGCCCACGTTATGTAACCATTATGTATAACATCTTGGCAGTATTATTTTATTTGTTATAAAAAAATTTTTTTTTATAAATTTTAATTTAAATTTCGACGCTTTAATTAATGAACAGTCAAAATTTCATCTTTCACACAGACCCATATAGCACATCAAAACAATAAATGCATTATACGGGTGAAATTTTAACCACTTTCCAAATTTTAATATATCAATCTACGAGACAAAACACAAATGACGTATTTTTTCTTTTGGTATAGCCCAGTACAAAAATGTCAAGATAAAGCACTTAGAAAATGTCCGCCAAAAATCGAAAATTTTTGATACGGCCGCCTAGCAATACTTTTTTTATGCGATTCGCATCTCATTTATTCATCACGATACTATTCATACGTTTTTGTTTATCCCTTTTTACCTTATCAGGCATAGGACCGTAAAAATTGAAAACTATATTGCGAAAAATATTTTCGGGTGAAAGCTTGATTTACAGTTTTTACTTCATAAATGGGCTCTAAATACGATACCGAACGCCTATAAAAATTTTGGAAAGTGGTTAAAATTTCACCCTGTATGTACTCATATGATTTTTTTTTGTTGAGTACTTGTAGAAGAAATAAATGCTCCTTGGCCAGCAGGAATGTTGTAATTATTGTATATGGGCCCATCTTCAAATCTATTTCCCTATCCCTGGCCTAAGGTTACACAGTAACATTTCATTATTTTCTTTAATTATTTAAAACAGTAGTAGGTAATCATTCTGTAAGCATACAGCAAATAAGATACGTCATCCGACCTTGAATTAACATGAATGCATTTACATAACTTTGCTCTGCAAAACAAATATTTGCACAGTTTTGCTGAAATATAAATAACGTTTCATGACCGATTGTTGATCCTCAATATTATAAATGCGAACGAAACTCATACGCATGTATAACACGTAAAATGTCCTTTCGTAGTTGAGCTATGATTACTGAATAGATAGATTCCTTAAAACTATATGGCTAAACATCAGGCTAAACTGTAGATTTAGCTAAATATCCTGTTTTTACTTTAAGTCAGCAATAACTTATTCTATTTTACACAAAAAAAATCGTCCAAAAGCGTATAGTTTGGCCAACGAAAGCTGAACCTAGCAAAAGGCGGGAATTACAAACTAATATGGAGGCCTTTGCCCTGCTGTGGGATAATTAGAGGCTGTTAAAAACCTTTCAACGTGAACAGAATCAAAATTATTCACAGAATGTATCAATGTCAATGCGAAAATACAATTTACATACGCGATTACGAACTGCCAATATGCTAATCCGTTTGCGAGGCCACGAAAATGTCCTTTCGTGGTTCAACTATGATTACTGAATCGATAGATAAATTCTTTATTTTTTTAAATCTAGCGTAGGTAGGTAGGTATTTACCTACATATCTCAAACACAAAAAAAATGTTACTCATTTTGCTTAAGTACTTCATTAATGGTACCGCCTTAGAGAAAGTTCAAAACATCTGTTTTAGGTACCTACCTACACTGCTGGAAACTGAACTTCACCTAGAGAATCACATAGCCAAAATAAAACATCATTGCAGCAAGGCTTATCAGATGTATGGGTTCATTATGCGTCGCGTTTAAGTTGAAATATGTATTGTTCAGTTGTTTGTTTTCCTAAATAAATAAATAAAATATAGTCCAATTTTCCAGAACCAACGCCCCTTTGGTCTAGCAGTTTAAATACCGGGCTAAGATCTCGGGGTCCCAGGTTCGATCCCCGGGTCGGGCAACAAATAGTTTCGAATTTTCGAACGTTGCTTGGGTTTGTGATCACCAACCCGCACTTGGCAAGCGTGGTGATTAAGCCAGTAGTGTACCCATCATTGCTGTGGGAACTTGAATTCAATGATGGGGGCCTTTTCCCTGCAGTGGGATGATTATAGGCTGTTACTTTACTTTTTTTTTTCCAGAACCATGGGCAAAGACGACAAAGAAGACTCCGGCTTCGGCTTCAAGGACAAGGCAAAAGCTGAAGACACGCTGAAGCTTCTGGAGGAGCACCCCCTGAACTACAGGCGGCTCACAGTCAGAGGGCTGTTGGGGAGGGCGAAGAGGGTGCTGTCGAGTTAGTTATTCCTCAAACATTGTTCATTAATATAGAAGACGACCATTTAGATCAGTGCACAGTGGTAGTTAACGCTGCTCTTGAGCCATGGGTCGCGGGTCCGATCCCCGCACAGTACAAATACTTGTGTGCATGAACACTTCTGTTTGTACTGGTCTGGGTGTTTTCTATTATAAGTATATATTTACAAAATATATATAGCCAATACGACAAGCTTCTTAGTAGTAGCTTAGTTTGTGACTGAATGGCTCTGTGTGGCCCAGTGTGGCATGTCTGAAAATATTTAATTAATTTATTTACCACTTACTAGCCTAGATCAGTACCTACACACGTGCAACCTTATAAAATGTAGACAATATCACATACATTGTTCTGATCCCAATTTGAATAACTAATTTAAAGCATTCGTATTTTATAAACCAGGAACAACAAAGGTACCACAAACACCCAGACCCGAGAAAATGTGGAAAAAACACATTTTTTCTACATTGACCCATCCGGGAATCGAACTCGCGACCTCGGAGCAGGCGACACCTTGAAAACCGGTGTGTGTGTACGCCACTCTGCCAAGGAGGTCGTCAAATCTTCTTATGTCAAATGGGTGCATATTAAGCTGGGACACTCTGTTGACGCTTCTTAAATTATACTAGCCATTGCCCGCAACTTCGTCCGCGTCAATTACTGTTATTATGATCGCGATTATTTTTGCAACATTTTTCACTGATGCTTCGCTACTATTGGTCGCAGCGTGATGTTGTATAGCCTAAAGCCCTCCTCAATAAATGGACTATCCAACACAAAAATAAATTTTCAATTCGAAACAGTACTTCCTGAGTATTACATGATTTTCTTCTTTTCTTCTGATGATGATGATGATCTTTTCACGGCTCTTCTCCTCTCCTCTCCGCGTCAGTGGAAACGCAGCCCTCCGGTGGTAAGCATCGTCAGTAGATAGGCCCAACTCCCTCATTTCCCTTTGGACATTCATCCAGGTAGTCTGAAGCCTACCTCTCCCTCTTTTCTGTGTGGCCATGGAAAGACACTTCTTAACCACGTGGTCATCGGGTCGTCTTGTAACATGCCCGTATCACCTTAGCCTGGACTCTATAATTTTTGCTACCTTAAAACTACCGCGAACATGTTCATTTCGAACTTTATCTTTGAGCGTTACTCCTGCCGCCCAACGCAACATACGCATTTCCATGGTATGTACCTAATTTTTATTTATACTAGATATACGAGTACAATCAGCTTCAAAAAATTGTTAACTAAATTTGCACCCCATTTCGGCATATGAGTGCACTTTTTGTATAAATTAAATCAATTAAATAAAAATACAACATGACATAAATGTTCATACTATTACTTGTCGACATAATTTGGCCGGGTTACAAAGTTATTGAGTCTGACATAAAATTTAAAATCAACCAGGGCAAGCATCTTGCGATCATACTTGTGCGTCTATAAGCGTCTTTTTATTTATTTTCTCCATTTAAAGTAGTTGTAATTTTAGTTTTAGATCTTACTTAGGGTGACCGCTTTCCTACCAACAATTTTATGTGCAATGAAACAAGATATTTTAAAACCGTTTTTTTAAATAGTCTCTCATCTATTCCAGTGACAAAAGCCGAAGACAAAATAAAGAACATCAAGGAAGCAATGGCAGTGTTCGAGAACTGGCTGGAGGAGTTAGAAAAAAACAAAGAACAGAAGACTGAGAAGAAACCGGAGAAGAAAGAGGAGAAGAAAGAAGAAAAAAAGAAGGAAAAAGAAGACAAAAGTGATGAGGTATGCGTCCGATTATCCCAGTTATCAAACTCGACTATCGACACGAATTTGAGGGGGGTTTGAGTTTTTACTACTTCTTTTTCATTACCTTCGTTGGTTGATTGGCTTAATACCGTTATCGTACATTGCTCGGGTTTGTGATCAGTGATCACCAATCAGCATTCGGCAAGCGTGGTGATTATGGGTCACAGCACACGTACCAACTCGGAAAGGAATCGTCACCGTATCGCCTTTCGTCTCGCAACAACCAGGCGTCAACCTAACGTAGGCACGTAACCAAAGCGTATCAGTAGCTTCGGTACGTCTACTCGGCTACGGTTAAGTGACATCGCGCTTACGGCTAGCCAAGTTCGGCAGGCGAGTCGCAGGAGGAGCAGGGGCAAGGGTGGACGGAGAGACATGAGCTCGGGTATGACGAGCTGTATATGTCTCTTTCAGATACTTTTAGACATCGGTATGTGTGATAGGGACAGTTGGATTTGATAAAATCGGACATTGTGTTACGGAGTAGTTCCTCTGTTCCGAGGCGAGACGATTACGTTACGATTCCGATTAGTGTGCGTCGCAGTAGGGAGTTTCATACAAACAAACAATACTGAACGGCTCGAGGCGATACGGTGATGATCCCTTTCCGAGTTGATATGTGTGCTGTGACCTTATGCCTGTACCCATCATTGCTGTGGTAACTTGAATTTAAAATCAGTTAAAATCAGTTAAAATCAGTTTTATTTCTGCAAATAGGCCCCAGGAGGCGCTTTTACACGTCCCAATTTAAACCTACCACTGCTTCGGGACAAGTCTGGGCTAGTGCCGAGAAGAAGCAGCGCAAGAAACTCGGTCACTATTGTCAGCCTCTTTTTAAATACATTTTTACAAGGTAAGGTAATTTTTACAAGGTTTAAGCAACCTAATGCCATACATTTCTATCATTTAAATAATCATTGACAGTGTAATAGCCCTTTTTCATTAAAATAACTTTGACATACGATTTAAGTTTATGTACAGGGAGTTCAGCAATATCCTTTGGTAATTTGTTGAAAATACCGTACGTTGAATAGAGGCCTTTGCCCTGCGGTGGGATGATCATAGGCCATACTACTTAAATTTTTTGTTCCATTCGCATTACAGGATTCCAGCTCAGATTCCGACGTGGAGATGGAAGAAAAACCCAAAAAACAGGAACTGCCTCCCGACACTGTTCCGGGGCTGGGCTTTAAGGACAAAGAGACAGCTGACGGCACCCTGAAGGAGTTGGAGGGCCGCGACCCTGACTACCAGAAGCTGGCTGTGAAGGGGCTGATTGGGAGGGCGAAGAGAGTGCTCACATGTAAGTTGTGTATAGAAACACAATCAAACCTATTCGTACTATTTCGTACATACTCGTACTCATTTAAATACACTTGCACTCGCTTGTACCTTACTCACACGCACTTATTTGCACACTGACTAAAAACACGCTCTAAAAGTACGAAACAAGGAATAGTCTCCGCTGAAATGTTTACAGGATAGCCGTTGTCGTATGCCACCCCACTGTAGCAAAACAGATTCATTATATTAGGGGTTAAAGTATGAAATTGCCGTTTTGTATGGACGAAATCGAGAAAAGTCATTTTTTCATACTAAAAACTTTTTAGTTTTTTTAAAAACGCCTGAACCGTTTTCGATGCAATGAAAGGTGAAAGTTAGATGGTTATAAAGCTACGCATTGTAGTATTTAAATTTCTGAAAATCAAAGTATATAATACAAATATACTTAATTGAAGCAAGAAGGTCAGCTGACACATTGTAAGAGGTGTTTTCAACGACTTCCTTTGAAGTAATAGGCACTAGTACTGCAATTTTTTTTTAGTCAAAAGTTACTTTATTTAGTTCTTGATACAATAAAAAAAGAATTACGCAATAATATGACTATACTTAAGAGCTATAAACAAAATAAAAAGTGGGAAAATAATCGGTAATTTCATACTTTAACCCCTATTATAATAAAATAAAATCAAAGTGGCATACGATCACGTATCCTTCAAACATTTCAGCGAATACTATTTTCTTGTTTCGTACTTTTTAGTAGTCGGGTTTTAGTTTTTGAACTTTCTTTTTATTTACTTTTACTTACTTATTTTTGGCCTTTTTCATAGTTTGACAGTCTCTGAGATCCGGTTATGAAAATTAGTGGGTATACACATAGGGAAAGAAATATTCTTTCCCTATGGTATACACTACATTTTTCCTCTCTTCTCCATCACCACCGATTATGCCTGTACCTATCATCGCTGTGGTAACTTGAATTCAGGGATGGGAGCATTTCCCTGCATTTATTTCTTATGAAAAGTAACGTACACAATTCCAACACCAGAAATATAAATAAACTAGCCGTTCCAGGCTTCAGATTGCGAAAAGTAGGAAGTTCGTTCATGGGGGGATTATATTCGTATTTTGGACAAATCACCACACGGCATTGCTGAACTCACTGTACATCGTATATCAAAGTTATTTTAATGAAAAAGGGCTAAATAATAGGGGTTAAAGCTATGATATTTAAAAAGTAATAGATATGTTACATGCGCTCTCAATATGCGTCCCTAAAACGTCACAATTGTGACGTCTTTTCAAATCCATGAAAGAGAAAGTAATTGTTCTTTTCACGAGTATGACAAGGACAACATAAGAATTACGCATGTGTGCAGTAGTTCGCAAGCGGCACATATATTTCGATAGTTTTGTTAGGGCTTATCCTATCTATACTTTTTAAATATCATTGGGTTAAAGTATGAAATTGCCGATTATTTTCTCACTTTTTATTTTGTTTATAGCTCTTAAGTATAGTCATATTATTGCTTATTTTTTTTGTATTGTATCAAAAACTAAAAAAAAAGTTGTGCGTGTACTAGTGTACACACGTAAGAAGTGAAACTTCTTTATGGCCTTATTTTTCGAAAAATGATCTACATGCAACTTTCCAGAAATTGGTTAAATTGGTTAAATTGGTTAAATTGGTTAAGTTGGTTAAGTTGGTTAAGTTGGTTAAGTTGGTTAAGTTGGTTAAATTGGTTAAATTGGTTAAATTGGTTAAATATTATTTCACTTTACCTTTTTGCTATCGTCTGAACCAACCGTGGTAGGGGCAAGAAAAAGATGGCGCGTAACCGAAAAATGTGACGCTGTGACGCGCAACCGAAAACTTTTTCGTGACGGTAAATTTTTTCCAACGCCGATAAAGAAGTTTCACTTCAATAATGTAACTTTTGACTAAAAAAATGCAATACTAGTGCCTATTACTTCAAAGGAAGTCGTTGTAAAGACCCCTTACAATGTGTCAGCTGACCTTCTTGCTTCAATAAGTATATTTGTATTATATACTTTGATTTTCAGAAATTTAAATACTATAATGCGTAGCTTTATAACCATCTAACTTTCACTTTTAATTGCATCGAAAACGGTTCAGGCGTTTTTAAAAAAACTAAAAAATTGTTAGTATGGAAAAATTACTTTTCTCGATTTCGTCCATACAAAACGGCAATTTCATACTTTAACCCCTAATATTACACTAATACTCGTACTATAGGTCGTTACTACCGCCATCGCTTCACATCGCTAACCAACCTAATACCAGCGATCATGGCAAAATTCTCCTTTTCGAAGCCTTTATTTTATTTTTAATTTTTTTTTTCACTGGGCCATACAGGGCCATCTAGTCCCAAATTAAGCTACTATTAAGTACCCTGTCGTATGGGGTACTAGACAACCGATAAACTTACTTATATACTTTTTTTTGTAAATATATACTTATAATACATAGAAAACACCCAGACCAGTACAAACAGACATGTTCATGCACACAAATATTTGTACTGTGCGGGGATCGAACCCGCGACCCATGGCTCAGAAGCAGCGGTAACTACCGCTGATCCAAATGGTCGTCAAAGTCTTTATAAACTTTTATTCCTTCCAGGCACAAGAGACGAAACCAAACTGTCGAACATCAAAGAAGCTATCGCAACATTCGAGAAGTTTCTAGACGACTTTGATACCCTTCATCTGAGTAGGCAAAACAATCCGTACCTGAGCCTGGGCATCGTCAAGACAGCTGCGAAATTGGCGGAAAGCGTTCCAGAACAACAGGTATTAAGAGTTACTATTTAGGTTTTTGGCTAATGCGTGTTGTCAGTGAAGACATATGGAACTGAAATGTTATGGGGTTTGAGGGAGTTGTTTAGCGTATTAAACTTACCTAAGTACTTAAGTTTTTGACTTTCACGACCTCCGTGGCAGAGTGGCGTACATACCGGTTTTTAAGGTACCACCTGCTCCCAGGTCCCGGCTTCGATTCCCGGATGTAGAAAAAAAGTGTTTTTCTACATTTTCTCAGGTCTGGGTGTTTGTGGTACCTTCGTTGTTTCTGATTTCCAAAATACGAGTGCTTTAAAAAGTTACTCAAATTGGGATCTGAACAATGTATGTGATGTTGTCCACATTTATTTAGACACCGTGCATTTTCAACTACCTGAAAAACGAAGCCCACGTCATCTCACCATTATGTATAACATCTAGACAGTGTTTTTGACGTGATAACGTCTTTAAAATCGTTTTAGTCGGGTGACATGTTCAAAAACTTGTGTCACACCAAAACCTCACGAGCGCGATCGCAGGTATAACGAGAGAGAGAGACGGACCGATCTCCCGTCTCATCTCGAGCGCTGCCAGTCATTGTGTGAAACTTGTCACGCGGAATCCTCACGAGCGGAGGCTGGCATAGCGTTCGAGTGAGTGGACCGATCTTCCGTCTCTCTCAATCTAGCGGCATACAAACGAATGGAGATTTTCTCGTGCGGTTAAGTTTTCGTTGAATGTTTAAGATGTAATTTAAAATTTGAAAAAATTGTTATCTTCATTAATTCCTTACTTCCCAAAAACTTATATCACCAATAAGACGTTATCACGTAAACATCTCGATCGTAAACCTACTTTACAAACAACCAATTTTTTTTTATAAAAATAAAAAGACGTGTGGCACTCGGAGACTGCCGCGATGAAGCTATTACATAGCATTTTTTATCAACTTATGCAATTATAAAACTAAAAAGTATCACCGCTGTGCCGGTCGGAGTGGGGGGTGTTAGGTTATTTTCGTTACGGAATTTCTGGATTCGGTCTCCACGCTCAAGGCCCGCGATAGAAGCTATGCAATAGCTTAAAAAGTATTGGTTTAGCTGTTTATTTTAAGAAACGCTGTGACGCACAAGGACCTAGCAGTGTAAGGTTCATTTGTCCAGGACCCGAGCAAAATAATACGTCTGTGCGCGTCACAGCTTGTTGAAAAGTTAAATATCTGAATCAATATTTGATATCATATTTTACAAAAAATTTTTTCATTAATAAAATAAATAACACTGCCACGATGTAAAATCAGTAAAATCAGTTTTATTTCTGCAAATAGGCCCCAGGAGGCGATTTTACACGTCCCAATATTTAAACCTACCACTGCTTCGAGACAAATGTGGATGATGTTATACTCGTACATACGTGAGCTTCGTTTTTCAGGTGGTTCAAAAAGCACTGTGTATCGGAAGCTTAGAATAATAACACCTAGAAGCCGCGTCTGAACCAAAACGTGAGCGTAATCGCGTGCCATTTAATTATCCATGTATGCATAAGCTCAATAAATCTACGCTCTTCTAACGCACACAAATATGGCTTCAGTGTTACCATCATCGGGCGTTCACCCACAAAAATGGGACAACATGTTGTTTTGTTATACGAAGATTCGCCATGTGTTTAGTATGATCTTTAAATACATTAGATAATATGATAACAATTATAAGTAAATTACATATTTATTAATCTAATGACGAATGTCACCGTTCAATGTGTTTAAATTTAAATGCCTGTATGATTGTATAAATTCACATTAAGAAGTTATTTTCATACAATTAATGACACCAACATTCAGTCTAAATAGTATTAAATAGCTGTGCTTACATACGGCTTATAGGTGTTATCATTCTAAGATCGGAAGTTACCTCATAAATACTTTTAAAATTCCAGCAATCGTTCATAGCCGCGTACGCATCAGTGAACGGGGAGTACAAGCGCCTGCGCACGGTGCAGGCGGACGGGAAGACGTGGGACGTCGTCCGGAACGTCGCCCTGAAGGAGTTGAAGGAGAAGGTGAGTTTGGTTAAAATTAGTTTTCGACGACCTCCGTGGCGGAGTGGCGGGCACACCGGTTTTCAAGGTGTCGCCTGCTCCAAGGTCTGTCGATTCTCGGACGGGTCGATGTAGAAAAGTGTTTTTCCACATTGTCTCGGGTCCGGGTGTTTGTAGTACCTTCGTTGTTTCAGGTTGCCAAAATACGAGTGCTTTAAATGGTTATTCAAATTGGGATCAGAACAATGTATGTGATGTTGTCCACGTTTATTTAATTTATATTCTCTGAAAAATTGCTGGAGATGTTTTCAAACCGAATGGTAAGCAGGTCCACTGAAAATGACCTTCTTGGGTAACAAATCCTGTTTTATGTCTATCTTCGATTCTTAAAGGAATGGCCCAAAATGCTGAATTTATATCCAGGGTTGTATAGCATCTGCATCTCCTTGTCTTAAACATTAAGTCTTCGATTAGTGGGAAAGGTTGAGATTGAGGAACTACAATTTTATTTAAGTCGCGAAAGTCTATACATAATCTTGATTTTTTCCCTTCTTCCTTTTTATAAGCCAGTGTTACGGGAGCTGCGAAAGGACTGTAAGACTCCTCAATTAAATTTTCTTGTAATAATTTGGATATCTGTTGTTCTATTTCCTTCTTATCTTCAATTGTGCATCTATCAAGCAAATCAATACGAGCTTCATAGCCTTTTACGGTACCAATATCGTATTTATCTTTAGCAAACAGTGATCTATACTTGTATACTAGTTCGACTATTTCCGCTTGTTTCTCTTTGTTCAAATGATCAATTGAAATATTGAAGTTTTTCTCGGCAATATGTTCATTAAAGTTCACCTCACATTGGTTCATCTTTTCACTTGTAGTTTGAATATTTTGAGTTATTTCTAATACATCATTTTGAAGAAGATGAAATTTTTGTATACAATCTAATCCAATCAAAAAGTCATAATCAAAACTATCTTGATCAACCACAAAAACATTAATGTATTTTTCAATGTCATAAATCTTAATTTTTATTTTTCAATGTCATAAATCTTAATTTTTATTTTTCAGTGTCATAAATCTTAATTTTTAATGTTATTATTCCTTTAGTCTTTTTCACACCATTAATCGTTTTCAAGTTTACGTTATTCATCTCATTATTTTCGCATTCATTTTGCAGGGACAACAATCTAGAGTTTATTAAAGACACATTTGATCCCGAATCGTAAATCCCAAAAGTTTCTAAAGTGTCATTTAATAATAAATGTATTTCGATTAATGGTGGAATAACTAGTTTTTTGGATCTATTGCATTTATTTCTACTTCTAGTTGTGAATTATTGACAGTTCTTATTTGATCCCTTTTGGGTTTATCAAATTGTTTGGCTTTGAACCAACATGAAACTTCGGGATGATATCGGTTCCCTCTATTTTCTTGTTCACAAATCCTGCATGGTCTGTCTCTATAATCTTTATCTTTAATTTTATTATCAAAACCTTTTTTCTCAAAAATCTTTTTAGGTACTAAATGTTCTAAACTTCTGATGTTATTAAATAAATCTTTACTGTCTTTTAAATTACTTCTGTCAATTTTGTCAGCTATAAAATTTGGTAGTCCAATAGCAATTAGGTCAATTAAAGTGGGTTTATCCATCGATTTATTAATCTCTAATAAAAGTCTTTCCTTTTTTTACAGCATAATCCAATAGTGATCCTTGTTTATATTTAAATAACATTGCATACCTGACTGATGACCAACCTTTATCCATATACGTTTCACAAAAGTGTTCTTTCCACATTGACCATGTTGAGTCTATTGTATATTTTATTAACATAGAGCTATACTAGTCAAGACAGGAATCATCCAAAAATAATCTAAGAGCTTCAATTTTCTTGGTATCTTCTTCTATTTCGAAGCGAGAGCATTCAGTTTCAAAAATGTTTATCCATTGGGATGCATTTGATGTTCTTCGAGTGAATTTATCTATTACGAATTTATCCTTCAGCATTCCGATGTTACTAGTTTTAGATGTACTTTTCTTAATCTCATAAAAATTTTCAAGAATCTCTCTTAAAGCCTCTTCTGAAATTCCAGCCGCAGTATCCCGTGTTTCTGGGGTTAATTCTTGCAATAAATATCCCATAAACTGCATGTTTCCATCTTCATCTACATAAGTTTTATGAATTTCTGGAGTCATGGAGATCCAAACTTGTCTTTTATCATGTATCTTTTGTAATGTAGTTTTAACTTTTTTAAAAGCTTCCGTTTTTATAACAGCGTCATGTAACTTCATCTGTTGAAACTTCTCCGGAATCAAAAATATGTTTTTATTGGAGTCAGTTATTGACGTAACGCAAATTGTATTTGACTTTGGATCTTCACTAGCCTTTACAATAAATTCAAATCTAAACTTTTCCATTTCGTCAAAATAGCTGTAGAAAATGTTGTTTTATAATGAATTCTTATTTTCGAAATAATGCTCAATTGAGTTGCTCTGAAAAGAGAGTTTATTAAATTAAATAAACAAACGCAATATTATAATAGTTTTACATAAATTTAGACAATAGTTTAAATGAATCTTACCTGAAAAGAGAGAAACAACATTTAAAGCTATTATTTCGCTTATTAAAGTGCATACATTCTTGTATTTCTTTTACAATAAAATTATGTCACCGAGGCTGTCACCACTGACGCTTCGGATTGAAAGAGAACTAATTTTAATTCAACACAAAAAAGGTTTAATTATATCGAACAGAATGAAGGTCGATAACCTTCATTTACATTTATTTAGTTTTATTTCTGCAAATAATAGTTTTTATGTGTTTACTACCCCCCTTATTCATAGCTGTTGCCCGCGACTTCGTCCGCGCCAATACCTGTTATTATTTATGATCCCGATTAAATGAATATTCCCACCCCCCCCTTCCCGTTTTTGCAAAATTTTACAGTGATGCTCTCCTCCTATCGGTCGCAGCGTGATGTTATATAGCCTTAAGCCTGTCTCGATAAATGGACTATCCAACACAAAAAGAATTTTTCAGTTCGAACCAGTACTTCCTGAGATTAGCGCGTTCAAACAAACAAACTCTTCAGCTTTATAATATTGGTGTAGATAACGTAAACAGTCTTATAAACCTATTTTATTTTACACTGTTTTGTCACTCTCTTTCACATGATGACAGCGCTAAGAAAGAACGAGACAAAACAGGGTGAAAGCTAAAATATGTTTATTAGACTGTTTGCGTTATTATGAATAAGGGGGAAAAAGACTTGGTTCTAAATATTGATGCCCTTAAACATACCGTATACATGTACAATGTCAGGAACATGTAATCGCCAAACTAAAATTCTCCGACATCATTGTCGATAATATAACTTCGACATTTTCTTATTGAAATGAATTACCGAAATGTTGGATATACTCGTACCTAGTTTCCTTTATTTTGGCGCAATCACGAAAAAACTACAATACAAGGTACATACTTACTTACCTTGTATTTTATGAGTTTTTTTAATTCATGGTAGAAATCTTGTAATAACTAACTCCTGCGATATCAACCATGAAAGTTTAGATAAGTTCTTTATTTGATATTTTAGCAACTTAATTGCACTTATATTAACATATAAACTTGAAGAAATTTTTTTTTTCCCCGCCTGAGACAAAATTTTTCAAGTTTATATACTGATATTTAGATAAGTTTTTCGGAAGTTTAAAAAAAAATTTTTTTTTTGTTTCAGCATGCCGAAGCCGAACTCTTCAACGACAAAGATGAACCAACATCAGAACATTTAGAAATGTTGCTATGGGCGTATTCCCCGGAGCCCGCGAAAGTTAAGAAATACGTGCCAGAAACTAAAGAGGAGAAGAAAGAAAAAGAAGAGAGCAAGAGAGAAGATAGGAAGAGAAGAAGCAGCGGGAAAGATGATGAATCTAGCAAGAAGAAGAGAGAATGATCTGTTAGATTAATAGGCATTTACGTTGTATTGAATTTAATAAATATATTTTTTGTGAGAGTATATTATTTTGTTTTTCTGGCTTTTATAGGGCTACTAGCGGCCCATTACGTGATTCGCTACGTATAAAGTAAAATAATTAAAAAAAAATGAAGAACCGCTCGACCGATTTTGTGCAAACTTCTCATAAACCATTTACGAAATAGTCCGGACAAAGCCTAAACATTTGGTTTGGATAGGTGAGCCCGTTCTAGAGTTATAGAATTACAACGAAAAGTGGCATTGATTTTTATATACGAGTATTTAGATAAGGATAATAATTATAGGCTGTTACATTACTTTACTTTTACTTTAGATAAGGACAGGTGTATTTATTTAAATATACTGAGAAGGCAATATAAAAAAATCATTAGGTATTCAGCGTTATCATCATCATCATCATCATCATCATCATATCAGCCGAACGACGCCCACTGCTGGGCATAGGCCTCCCCCAAGGATCTCCACAACGATCGGTCCTGTGCTGTCCGCATCCAGCGGCTTCCCGCGACCTTGACCAGATCGTCGGTCCACCTTGTAGGGGGCCTGCCCACGGAACGTCGTCCGGTACGCGGTCGCCAATCAGCGTTATCAGTTTAACGCAATTTCGCAACATTATAAGAACAACTGTGTTTCGGCTTCGAAAATAAATACACGTTACATGTTAACTTCACTTCACTTCCTCATAAGATTGGTAATATTTTCTTAGACCCTTTCTTCGTCAAGTCTGTCTGTCTGTCCGTCCGTATGTCACAGCCACTTTATTCTGAAAGTATTAGCATTACACAGTTGAAACTTGGTACGTAGTAAATAAAAATTATAGTTTAAAAAATTAAAAAACCACGCTTTTAAAACAGATTGAACTAAAAAATTAAAAATAAAACTGTAGTAATCAATTGAAAAATTCATATTATTGTACAAAAAGCGTGGGGTGCTTGTTATGATATCCACAGATATAGTAAATTATTGATAAAATATTTACAACAATCTAAATCAAGCCCCCCACGCTTTTTGTACAATAATATGAATTTTTCAATTGATTACTACAGTTTTATTTTTAATTTTTTAGTTCAATCTGTTTTAAAAGCGTGGTTTTTTAGTTTTTTAAACTATACTTTATTTTTTACTTTTTAGTTTAATTTATAAGATTTGATTCCTTCTTTACCGACTGTAAGTCCAAACCTATGCAGGAAACATAATTGATACAGATCGCGCGCTAGCTCTCTCTTTTACTCTCTCTTACAGAGGAAAACTGGGAAAACTGTTATTAAATTATTGCATTGTCATCGGCCCTTGATACGTGTGAAAAGTTTCAAATTAATCAAACTTCTGGAAATCGGTGAAAATTAAGCTCAAAGATTCCATTACATACATACATACATAGATACAACCCAAGCTAATAAAAGCGTGGTAAAAATAATGATATTTATGGGGGATTCTCAAACTTCCCATACATGGAACTGAAACAAAATTTTTTTTTACTCAACCCTATGCGTAAGGGGTATATATGGATAGGTCTTTTAAAATGACCAAATTGATGAAATTAAAGGTTCCTCTAACCATTTTTTCTAAAAGTCTAACATTTGGCAGATAGACGCTTCCAAAGTGGTAAAATCCCCCCCCCCCCCCTCTAACTTTTAAACTAAGCAAGTGAACAAATTAATCCCTCAACCCCCAGGAGGCACTCGGGTGCCACGACGACCATTTGGATCAGCGGTAGTTAACGCTGCTTCTGAGCCATGGGTCGCGGGTTCGATCCCCGCACAGTACAAATATTTGTGTGCATGAACATGTCTGTTTGTACTGGTCTGGGTGTTTTCTATGTATTATAAGTATGTATATACAAAAAAAAAAAGTATATAAGTAAGTTTATCGGTTGTCTAGTACCCCATACGACAGGGTACTTAATAGTACCTTAATTTGGGACTAGATGGCTCAGTGTGGCCCGGTGAGGCATGTCTTAAATATTTATTTATTATTTATTATAACAATTGATTTCAATGGTGTCTGGAATAACTCACGATCGAGGGATTAAAATGCTTTCAAAGAAAATTGGTTTGTATGAGATCAAACCGGTAGTTTTTAAGTTTAAGACGCATTTTCAACAACCGTAATATACTTTGTACTTTATACAAACACTATGAAAAACAAGTTGTTTTTGCAGTCAACGAAATATTATGGTATTTTGGCTAAGTGGAAGTAAGTGAACCCCTGATTCAGTTTAAGTTGGTACGGAACCCACAGTGCGCGAGTCCGACTCGCACTTGGCCGGTTTTTTAAATTCGACAGAGTGGTTTTCTTTACGTTAGTGGGCGTCAGATGCATAAATCAAGGTAACCAAAAAGGTAACGAGAAGCTTTTATGCCGCTCAGCAAAATCCTTCATTAAAGCTTAATTTTTACAATACTTTTACTTTACTATACTTCTAATTTACATGACTTTAGCCAGACACTTCTTTGGCTATATTTATATAATTAAAAATAGCAAAAAGGTGTTTTCTCCATGACAATAATATCAAAGAAAAGATATTGTTTGTGTCATTGAAATTGACGACTCTAAATATTATTTAATGTAATTGTAATCTTAAAATGTGGTAATTAAAAGGAAATGTATAACTGTAATAGCTACAAACAGTATTTTTCTGTGAAGCTCTAACCTTTGTTAGAATACTTGGGAAACTGCGCACCTTATAGAACCTAATCCGAGCCATCGATTTGACATAACGTTGTAAACACAAGGTACAATGAACTCCGCACAATTCTCTTTATATCTAAATAAAATAACACAAACCATTACTGAAATGTGTCTAATTGTGTGTCCTTAGTGCTCGTGAGACCCTTTATTGATTCATACGTTGTGTACTTACAAAGATAATAGTGTCTAATCATATGGGCGTATTCATTCGGCGACCGCCTAGTAGGAGCTTAAAAATATACAAATAATTATTTTTAGTGTAATCGAAAGTATTCCAAAGTGTTGTTGTATACAAATTGTAGTGTATTTGTGAGTTTTGTTGCTGTGTGATTTCGTTTTTCGGCTAATAAATGGCCTAAAAGTTGGCAGTAAGTTATGGTTATATTTGTCTACATATTTTATATTTACCTATTTAATTTGGACGAGAAACTTAAGAAACAAATTTTTCCATATAATACGAGTAAAAACCAATATTTAAATTATGATATTTTTATGTAATCTATTGCATCGACAAAACTAAAAAAAAACAGTTGATTTGAGAACCTTCTCCTTTTTTTTAAGTTATTTTTTTTATTTCTGCAAATAAGCCCAAGAAAGCGCTTTAACACATCCCAATGTTTAAAGTTACCACTGCTTTAAGACTAGTCTAGTCTAGTGTCTAGAAGAAGTGCAACAAACTAATGTCTGCCTTTTTGAAAGTAAAATTTTAACTATTTATAAAGTAGATATTAATTATAATAAAAAATTTTATATGTCACACTAACATGATAAAGTCACAAGCAAACTTAATAACCTAGAAAAAATTGACTTAGTTACGAAGGTTCAATAACAATCACAGTCGACAAACATTACACTCAAGACTACTAGTCTGCAAAGCGTTGTATTTGGAATATAAATGGGAAGTTATTTTGTTTTAAATATAACTTATAAAAGGCAAAAAACAATATTAAGATGATGATTTGTGTTCATCGGCAGTTTTAAAATGATGAAATATATTTCAGGTGATATCATGACATAGCATGGAGACTCAGTGTAGAAGCATGGAAGCTGGCAGCGATGCTAGCTATTGTAAGTAATAACTATGGTTGGTGATTCCAGTTTGGCCAATAATAGAGAAATTATCAATGTTTAAACTTGAAAAATTATGTATCAGACGGGACTGAATCACGCATATCCTCACATGCCAGGCCCCGCACTTTACCATTTAGCTATATTCGAGTCCCCCTGAGACATAATTTTTTAAGTTTAAATGCTGATGTTATAATTGCAATTAAATTGCTTAAGTATAATAATAAAGTAATAGAGAAATTATGTTGCTGCCTGTTTCCTTATAACTTGATTGGCATTCCTATTTTGGCCATTGATAGAGAAACGACAGTGCTGCCTGTCCCTTACGGCTGCCGAGGAGTAGTGCTGGTTCTATTCTTATGATGGTTCAACACCACACGACACAGTCAGTACAGTCACGCGTGTTCTTGTACATAGGCCCAAAGGCCAAACATTTGAATAGTACAGTTTTCCTTCGTATGGGTGTTGTATAAAGTGTCTAAAGAGTGCCACCAAAAAAAGATGTAATATGCGATCGCCATCTTAATTTAATTTTAGAGTAGTGCTAGTAATTATTTAATAATCTCAATGTTAAATCAATCATTGGCTGTATGGATACGCCCGAAGCCGTAAAACTTGTAAAATCAACCTTATTTGTGTAGGTGACCGGGAGCCGTGGGACGATTGGGGCAGTCGGTCTTCCCTCAGTCAAGTTGAGGAGGTAAATATCGACATTTTAATGCTCTACTATAAATTGTCGGGTACTGCCATATGAATGAACGAATGATATGTTATAAAAAGTGTGTTGCGAGGAGGCCATAACCAAAATTTTAGATTTTGGCGGGCTTTTTCTAGGTGCTTCTTCTTGACAACTGGGCCTTAGCAAAAGAAAAAACACGTCATTTGTTTTTTATGTCCTAGATTGTAATATCAAAATTTAGATAGTTGCCGCTTTTGGCGTTAGCGACAAATTCGACTTTAGTTTATAAACAACTAAATAAAAATACTGTGAATAAATACAAGAGTTAATCCCTCAACCCCCAGGAGGCAGGCGCGTGCCGCGATAACAATTGATTTCAATTGTGTCTGGAAAACTCACGATCGAGGGATTAATTTGCTAAAATGATACTGTTCCAGTTTTTTGAGAATTGATTTTGTTTACAAGCAATAAAGTTAAATCAAATGGGGGCAGCACTTAGCTCTAGTGGTCCCCTTAAGTAGTCTTGTGGTTAAAATACTAAGCCAAGATCTATGGGTCCGAGTCATGTGTAACTCTTACTTTTTTATTGAGGATGAGGGAGGGCCTCATTTTTCCTCGTGAGGGGCTCGCGAGGTACCCCTCATTTGAGGTGAGGTGTAAAGAAAGAATGAATCAAATGTAATGAGCGAGTGAGTGAGTAAGTCCGCAACGAGGCGTACTCAACGTTGCCGCTTTGCATTAAACGAGTGAGGGAGACGGTCGATGCTGCCGATTCCGAGCGCGCCAAATATTTGTGATTGAATTACAATGCTAATTGTATGTGAAACTTTTAGCTTTTTTTCTTATATTTAAACCAACTGAATAAGCGCGTATAACACGGATAAACGCTACTTTATAGGACTAAAAGTATCGATACATGCGGATTAGTATATGTTATCTGTCCTCATACGGCCTCGTGCGTGCGTATTACTGTCTACCTCTTTTTCGGATGTGTGTGAGGACACAAGTGAGGTGGTTCAACGTTGAACTACGAGTACTCCCTCATTTGGTTGCGACGAGGGCCTCAAACGAGGTACCTCACGAGTGAGGGGCTCATCACTAGGTCCGAGTCGGGCAGCAAACATTTTCGGATTTTCGAACATTGCCCGGGTTTGTGATCACCACCCCGCATTCGGCAAGCGTGGTGATTACGTCTGTACCCATCATTGCTATGGTGACTTGAATTCAATGATGGAGGCCTGCGCCCTGCAGTGGGATGATTATAGGCGGTTACTATGATCACAAGCGTGCTCAGCAGTCTATTGGCTGTGGTTAGATTATGCCTAAGCCAAAAAACCGGACACCATTAAAATTGTATTGTTTGGAGGTCACTAGTAGCCCCCACGGCGCTGTGTGTTGTTATGCGTTAACGCCAGCGCCACCCACAAATTATTAAGACTTCAGTATGTTTACTGCGGGCTCGGTACAGTATTATGGCCTACTTACAAGATACAGATCAATGCGGGAATCGAACCCCGCACCCGGTGACGCAACGCGAATCCCATTGCACCAACACACTGGGCATTGGTCCAATTGTTTTAGTTATAGCTTAAAAGCTTACCTAAGCTTACATATTACTTCTTATCGCTATCAGTATTGTACTATAAAATCATGAATATGTATTTTATAGCATTTTTTTTTAAAGAAAATTAACTTGAAAACACAATATTTTGTAATTTTAACTAGCTGTTGACCGCGACAATTTCTGTTATTATGATCGCGATTATTTTTGCAACATTTTTCACTGATGCTTCGCTCCTATTGGTCGCAGCGTGATGTTATATAGCCTAAAGCCTTCCTCGATAAATGGACTATCCAACAAAAAAGAATTTTTAATTCATACCTACCAGTACTTCCTGAGATTAGCGCGTTCAAACAAACAAACAAACTCTTCAGCTTTATAATATTCGTATAATACTTTGATGACCAGTGTGGTTCAGTGGTGGTAAACGCTGCATCTGAGCCATGGGTTGCGTGTTCGATTCCCGCACACATATTTGTGAGCATGAACATACCTGTTTGTTGTGGTTTTGATGTTTTCTAGGTATGAAGTAAAGTAAAGTAACAGCCTATAATCATCCTAGTCATCCCACTGCACAAAACCGAACAATGTTCGAACCGAGGCTTGAACCCAGGACAGCGAGGTGTGGGCCCGGTATTCAAACCATTAGCACAACAGGGCGTTATGTACCCTATGACACTAACAAATGACGTGGCTTTCTATTGATAAAAGGAATTTTCTAAATCGTTTCAGCATGTCCAGGGATACCCCCTACAATTTTAAAAAACTCACGCACTTTTCCTATAAATCCTTATTAATGTTTTAAATGCGTAAATAACTCCGTCCGACTGTTACTCTTTCACGCCTTAATTATTGAACCGATTTTGATGAGGTTTAATGCATAAATAGATCACACCTTGATAAAGGACATAGCCTTTTTTTATCCCACAAGTGGGCACAGGTTTTCGCCCTGCGGGCGAAAAACTAGTATGTTAGTAGGTATTATTATAACGTATAAGAAGTTTGAGAAGTGGCAAAATATTTATATTTTTAATAATAAACGCAAAAGTTAACTTAAATATATTTTTAATGCCTGTATAAATTACCTACTATCAATGTGTATCAAACATCTCTATTCTCAACTTTATCCCCTTGCATTACGACTAACCTTACACAAAGACCTACGCCTTCCTTTCATAGCACAAAAGAAAGATGGCGAATGATGAATAATGTAGTATTATTTGTTAACCTCTATTGCTAAATAATTAATCGGACTATGTGTAGGCAGCCCTTAACCTATGCGGTACCATAAAAAAGTTATACGCAATCTCGAATGTAAATCACGTACGAAAAGCTTTCTGACTTACTTTAACTAATATAGTTAGAGCGGGATAGATTGTTGTGATCGGGATAGAAGAATTCCTGACATGTGCTGCCGCTGTTATAGTTCTTTGACAGTTAGTGGAATGTTGCCAAGTTAGAAATTTACCTTGATGAAGGGACAAAATGTTTTACATGTAAAATTAATGTTTTCCTTTTAGTGTTCCGAATCCTTGTTTCAGTCATCACAATCCTGAATAAAACAAATCTTATAATTAAAATTACTTTTCGCATTTGTTTGTCAAAGAAACAACGCTATTTGTGTATAGTTTGAAATTAGAATCGTATTTAGAAAATTAACTTTTTCGTTGTCCGTGCTGAAACTTGCCTCTTTCTGCGAAAACCATGCAATTGATTTAATTTTCATTCTATTTTATCTGTCTCTTTTGTAAACTGTCAAGTTAATTTACTTGTACGTAGCTATTGCCAGCCTCTTTGAAGTTTGAATACGCTAGCGAGTTAGCCTCTAGAATCATACTAGTGAGAACTGCAGTCAATTCCATTCAGTAGTTTTTGTGTCATACGTGTACAAAAATGCAGATGGAGAAAATAATAATGTTTGGACATTTGTGAATTATAATTAGGTAACAAACATTAACCTGCTTCAATTTATTTAACTATATTGAAATTAATGTTTGTATGCTATTTTTTGTCATTTAAAAAATGTTTAAATGTTTTGCTTTCGGTTAAATTATTCCTACGCTACGTTACGTCTACTAAGGTCTAAATAACCAAATTCTTATCAACCAAGTTTTCCCATTCTCAGATGGGTAAATCTATTATTACGCTGACAACCCAGTAAGAATGCGCCATGCCGCCATTCCGCGAGGCGCGACGTAACGACCGGACGCCCGCACCGCGTCGCATACGTCATCATAACAAATAAAACCGAAAACGCGACGATACGCGCTCGAAATGTGCCAATAAAACTGTTGATTACCAACAAAACTAACGTTTCAACAGCCCAGTGTCTCTCACAGTGATTTCTTGTTTAAAAACCGGTTTACTTTCGCAAGTTTCGTAAAAAGTGCCCCATATTTTAGTTGCAACGGTATTTTGTGACCTACATAAGTTGCAGTGTGACGTCATTCAAAATATTTGAATTTTGGAAGTGTTGTGGTATTGAAGAGTGGATTTGGTATTGAAAGACGGTATTGTAAAGCCTATAATTTGCAATTAATGTCCTTGTGCCCTTGACATTTTCTAAATTGCGTACCTACCTACTGAGTCTACTACTTCTTGTCAAGTTAGAATAATATCGGACTAAAATAAAATATAAATAAGTACATTGAAAAAGTTCGCATAACTTGGAATAATAATATCATTACCATACTTATTTCATTATTATTCCAATAAATTTCTAAAGATTATAGGTTTGGTACAAATAAAGTCGTGCAAATTTATTTGGGGGTGTGGAAAAACCATTATTATTATTTTCTTCCATGTTCATAATTAATAAATACATTGATATTTAAATTTAACTGCTGGCTGTTGCAACAGTGAATTGACTTAACATTACATCACATAATATAGCATACACTTTTGATATTTTGTAAGTACCGGCATCCTTTGAATGAAAATTATTGTGGTGAAAACAATGATATTTTTTTTTATTTTTTTTTTATTTAGGTACACCAACGACAGTTACAATAATACAATTACATTTTTAAACCATATTCTTAAGCTAAATGCACTATCATTTAAAGGTATACACAACTTGCTTAAAATATAAATCGTTGCCTGGTAGTATAGGCTATTATGAATAGTGCAACTTAAAACTAAAGGTTATCTTTATGTAACAATGTAAAGGTTTAAATTAATCTGAAAAACAGTTTTAAATGTAAAAATTAGCTGCTGTGGCCTTGAACTTGTGCAGGGACATGAAATTTACGTCAAGAGGACCGCTTAATTTGTTATAAACCTTGCAGATCCGTGAGATAGGAGAGTTGGCTCCTAAAACAGTTTTTCGAAATGGGCGAGAGAGAGGTTCAATAGGTTTGCGTGGTATTCTTAGTGGCACTTTAAAGTTAAACTTTGCGAGCAAGGATGGACTACGCACGTGGTGCCTAATAACTTTATATAGAAAGGAAAGGTCGAGTAGTTCTCTTCGAATTTCCAAGCTTTTTATTTTCAGGTCACTTAATATGCTATCGTAAGAATGATTTCTTTTGTCTCTGAAATGTGAGAATACCAGATGTCTAACAAGACGCTTCTGGATACGTTCTATACGGAGTATGTGCGAGGCATAGTGGGGTCTCCAAACTACACTCCCAAACTCGAGGATAGGTCTTACTAAGCCATTAAATAAAGCAATTTTAGTGGAACTTCGCTTAAATACCTTGCCATTTCTGATTATAAAACCAAGCATCTTAGACGCCCTACCAACAATATGATCCAAATGGGGGGAAAATGACATTTTATATTTAAAAAGTATAGATAGGTTATGCCCTTACAAAACTATCGAAATATCTGTGCCGCTTGCGAACAACTGCACACATGCGTAATTCTTATTTTGTCCTTGTCATACTCGTGAAAAGAACAATTACTTTCTCTTTCGCCTTGGCATCCATATTCTATGACAGACACAATTGTGACGTTTTAGGGACGCATATTGAGAGCGCATGTAACATATCTATTACTTTTTAAATATCATTGGGTGAAAACCCAACTACCTATCTTCACCCATATCATGTTTTAACCCCTCGATTGTGGGTTATTCCGGACACAATTGAAACACAATTGAAATTAATGTTATTGCGACCGCCGCTGTCTTATAGTCCTGTAGGAGTTAATTAATAATTTTATTTTAATTTATATGTGATTATTTACTTGTTTTTGAACTGTTCTTCTTGTTGTATTGGATAAAATATAGCTTTATGGTGGTTGGTTCCAATCAAATTTTAATTATTTATTTATTGCATTGCACATGACTTAGATGCTAAATACATAACATGTGTAGTATAACTCTAACATTCATACGCACCCTGACAGGCACAGCAACACACAGCATTTTATAAGTATTCGTCAAAAAATTTCTTCTTCTAGCTAATTTATCACAGAGTATAATTCATAAAGGAAAAGAAGGACCAACAGAGGTTCTCTATTCAACACGTTTTTTAGGGTTCCGTACCTCAAAAGGAAAAAACGGAACCCTTATAGGATCACTTTGTTGTCCGTCTGTCCGTCCGTCCGTCCGTCTGTCAAGACCCTTTTTCTCAGGAACGCGTGGAGGTATGAAGCTGAAATTTATATCAATTACTCAGGTCTACTGTCCCTTGAAGCTGTGAAAAAATCAAACTTCTAAGCCAACGCAATCAAAAGATACAGCCGTTTATGCCGCAAATTTTCGACACTTGCAAGGGAATCAAAACCTACAGGGTGCTTCCCGTGAACTCAGAATCTTGAAATTTGGTACGAAGCAACGTCTTATAGCATAGATAAAGGAAAAATTACGAAAACCATAAATTTTTAGTTACATCACATAATATATATTTTTTTAATAATTTTAAACTTACTACCCATTTCCTCATAAACGCGTAAAGGTATTAAATTGAAATTCATACCAAATACTCAGGTCTATAATACCTTTAAGCTGTAACAAAATCAAACTTCTATGTCAACGCAATCAAAAGAAACAGCAATTTAAGCTGCATATTTTGAAACTCGCAAGTACTCGCAAGGGAATCAAAACCTAAAGGGTACTTCCAGTCTCCCACCTAGAATCTTGAAATTTGGCATGAAGCAACGTTTTATAGCACACATAAAGGAAAAATTCCGAAAACCTTAAATTTATGAACGAACTTTGTAAACCTTGCAGGTTTGTACGGAACCCTCGGTGCGCGAGTCCGACTCGCACTTGGCCGGTTTTTTTAATGTATCTTATACAATTACATTTCATTTTTTATGGTACCTAGTTTGAAGATTCCATAAAAATTTTAAAAGAATTATTTTTCTTAAAGTTAGGAAAATAGAGTTGACAGTTTTAAAAAGAAAAAAAACATTTCTTACAAAAGATTTGACCAACAAAAACTATAACTAACAATTTTGAGTCTGAAAGAAATCTCTGTCAATCATGATGCACGGGACCCACTCTAAATTGGTAGCTGACTAAAAGACGCTGACATGAGCCAAATTCAGCTCAATGAAGATTGTTTTGCTTTAAGCCTATGGCTCGTATTGTTGCCAAACTCTATGTAGTTGTAATTGATCATATTTTTGACCAGGTTGATTCTAAAAACTTTTCTCGATAGAAAATAATCTCAAAGTAGCCTCTGAAAATACATAAATAACCATTATTCTCAGCAGTCCGTATAACAATGATAATAAAATTTTGCTATATTGTATATTACATGTTGCTTAAGCAAATGGCTGATGTAGATTTTTAATAAAATGGCAATTTTAAATTGCACAACGAATTTTGTTGTTTGGCACTTAGGCCCTTCTATTCCATGGGCTTTTTCTCTGTCACTCCTACGGGAATCGACAGTGACAGCTGCGGCGCGTTGCAAAGAAATTCAAAGACGAATCAATTTGGGGGCGTATTCATTGCTCAAGGTCATGGGCTGCAGTCAGCGTCTTAAGTTGGTATATCATTCTAATTTTCGTTTAAACATTTTATTAGAAAAGGATGAATTATTTTCTTTTTACATTCATAAAACTTAAAAATGGTAAGATGAATTAATATGACTATTAATCCCTCGATCGTGAGTTATTCCAGACACAACTGAAAGGTTATAAGAGGATTAATAATCTTTGTTTCGACCACAACATAGTTTTCTCACTGGAAATCAAACTTAGGACTAAATGGAGAAATGAGATAATAAAGGCTAAGCCAGAGCGCCCCACTGTTAGGTCGCGAGCGTATATAAATGAGCCCCATGCTTGTGCCTGTAGAATGACTCACTTCGTTCATATCAATTTGCCTAGAGGTGCCCCAGTTGGTAAACTTTTATAAGATTGATCAGCCCTGACAACTTTGAGGAACTCTGGTCTTGGCCACTACACAGTTACTGACCTCACATAATTAAAGATGTATGACACATTGTTCTCTTGCAACGATGAGTTCACAACTTGCATGGCCTTGAGACTTGCATTGTATGAATTTTGTGGTTAGCTATGATATCATGTAATTATCATTTTGGAATTTGCATTTGATGTTGACGACCTCCGTGGCGGAGTGGCGTACACACCGGTTTTCAAGGTGTCGCCTGCTCCGAGGTCTCGGGTTCGATTCTCGGACGGGTCAATGTAGAAAAAATGAGTTTTTCTACATTTTCTCGGGTCTGGGTGTTTGTGGTACCTTCGTTGCTTCTGGTTTCCAATATACGAATGCTTTAAATAGTTATTCAAATTGGGATCAGAACAATGTATGTGATGTTGTCCACATTTATTTATTTATTTATTTATTTATGTTACGATAAGAAAGGAATTGGAGCAGTACAGTAAAAAACGAATGCGAAGGGAAACAGATGAGGAAGGCTTTTATCTTAAACTAGCGGGTCGTCCTGGCTTCGCACGGGTTGGTCCGTTAAGTTTAAGTAAGGATACTTTATTTGATATTTTGGCAATTAAATTGATATTAAGTAAGGATCCCTAATCTTTTTTAGCAATAAAAATAGCCTATTTCACTCAGGGTGAATGTAGCTTTGCAATGGTGAAAGAATTTTTGTAATTGGCACAGTGGTTTTTGAGTTTATTAGCGTGGATGTTGTCCTATTTTATAAGTATAACTCGTATTGTTTCAACAAATAACAGGATAATTAAATATTTCCTGCATTGCAACACAATTAATTTAATTTTAAACTTACAAGAATAGACGATAAGAAATAAGGTAGGTACGAATACCTATATGTTGTTTGTGTGTTTCCAGGAATTCTACATTTTATTTTTAATGCAAAACATAGGGCGTTATGCTTAAGCATGAAGATAAAATTTTAACTTTACAATCAAATTTATATTAGGTACTATTGTATTATTTCATCATCATCATCTTCATCATCAGCCTATTGCAGTCCACTGCTGGACATAGGCCTCTCCAGTCGCACGCCACTTAGGTCGATCCTCGGCTGCTCGCATCCAGCTCCTGCCGCCACCTTGCGCACATCATCACTTTACCTGGCCTGAGGGCATCCTACACTACGTTTGCCGAGACGCGGTCTCCACTCAATTCAATGTCTATTATTTCAATGTCTTATTATAAAAAGCCTAAAAATTTTAGATGGCGCTGCCTGTACCTAGCTTCGCGCAAAGTATTTCGGACACAGTGTCCAAATATAAAGTGTCCGAGTCGTCAGTTGGTCTTTCATTTTAACAAATGTAACAAATGCCCAATTTACTCTTTGCTCCCCCCACTCGGACGACGACCCAAGCCGAGGTCCCAGCCTACAGAGACGCCCTTGAGGTCGCTGTCCGATTCCCCCTTCCAGATCGGCTCCGTCAGAACCCGACCGTGATCCGGCATCTCCGGTTCCGGGGGCGCCACCACTGGTGGGTTCGCCATTTGCATCCCACACCGGCCCAACCTCGCACGCTAGTATGGTTCCCGGGCTGTATGGTACCGGCACGAGTCGGCACGACCGAGCCTTCGAAGCCTCATCCTCGGTCGTACTGGGATACAGCTAGCGCGGCAGACCTAGGCTGAGCGCCTATATCTGTCCGGTTAACTGATTAACGCCTTCTCGTAATGTGCTTTTTTTTGTTTGGTTGGACGGACCTATCACTGAAGCCTTATGCAACCCCACACTGCACCGGCTCGATCTCGCACGCTAGTATGGCCACAGAACATCGATTTACGACCATTTGGATCAGCGGTAGTAAACGCTGCTTCTGAGCCATGGGTCGCGGGTTCGATCCCCGCACAGTACAAATATTTGTGTGCATGAACATGTCTGTTTGTACTGGTCTGGGTGTTTTCTATGTATTATAAGTATGTATTTACAAAAAAAAAAGTATTTATGTAAGTTTATCGGTTGTCTAGTACCCCATACGACAGGGTACTTAATAGTAGCTTAATTTGGGACTAGATGGCTCTGTGTGGCCCAGTGAGGCATGTCTTAAAATATTTATATTTATATTTATTTATTTAGGCGGGGTGTAGGCGTGCCAAAAAGATTATTAGCAAATGCTCAAAACATGAATGTAAGTGATCGCTGTGATTGGTTTGAAAAGAATTCGCTTATTGGCATTTTTTGAACTGGATTATAGCATAAGATCCCACCATACAACGACCTTCACCGAGCTGTTGGATGAAAAGTTTTTTATATACAATTAAATATGCCAAAAAATATATTGCAAATGGGGGGTTGCCTAAAAAATTTCAGTCCAGAGTAGAAGTTTTAAAATTTGACAACCGAATTGCATGACTTCTTTTTTGCATTCAACCGTATACCACCGTGTTCATAAATGAATAATATTTATTTAACTTTATTTAATTAACCAGACCGGTGCAAGTTACTAGTTTGATTTACCTGTTTATATCTGCCTACACAAGAGTTGTGACGTGAAAAAAATAGTCAACCTCACGTTTGCATATTCTTTGGGCTTCATATTTTCGATTGGTATGGAATTTGTCTATTAACCAAACCAGAAAAAGAAATTAAATGAAATTATAAAAAAAAAAAACATACTCTGGACTGAATTTTAGTCAACCCATTTGCAATCGGGTCTTTCGGGTGTTAAGGGTGCAAACTCCTACCATTTGATGAAACAACGCTGGCTTACAGCGTAAGAATATGCTTGAAAAATTCGCGCCGTGTCGCAGTATCTCGGTTGCCTAATGGTATGGCGCCCGCCCGGCATGCGAGGAGATGCGGGTTCGAGTCCCGAATGAGACAACATTTTTCAAGTTTATATACTGATTTCGCAAGAAGCGTCTCTGAAATGAAATCCTGAAGCAACCCAAATAGCCCAGTTGCTATAATTTATTTAAATAGCTGTCTTCACGTTGCGTCTTTGAAATCTGATAAATAAGGAAGTCAGAGCAGAAATTTAGGTTAAAAATAGCCGCCCTGGATATTTCTGTCGTGTCCTAAGCGTGGAACGGGCCTCATTCAAATATCCGGTCTAAAACAAATAATATTCTGAAAACTTAACATTTTACCCAATTACACTGGATATTTAAATCGAGATAAAATTACTTGAGTCTTGACATACAGACAGCGTTGCCAGTTTTTTTTTTGCTAGGTCGGTATTTAGGAACTTTTTTGAGTGAAAAAAGCAGGGTTTCTTTCGTCAAAAGCGGGACATAGTAAATAAAAGTTTTTAAATATTTATCTTTTTATTTGAGTTCAAATTACCTACGTTAACGTAACAATAGAATCAGATAGTAAAAATATAAATATATATGTAAATGTTATTTTAAATTAGAATTGACGACCATTTGGATCAGCGGTAGTAAACGCTGCTTCTTAGCCATGGATCGCGGGTTCGATCCCCGCACAGTACAAATATTTGTGTGCATAAACACGGTCGAGTTATTCCCGAAAAATGGGACTGAGCCTGTCCCACGCGGGACATTTAATTTTGATTTGAAAATCGGAACGTCCCGCTAAAATCGGGACGTCTGTCAACGCTGCTACAGACAACAAAGTTATTCTGTATTGGTTGCATTTTTACCTTTTCATAAACAGATCTTTTTAAAAATAAATAGACAAAGAATGTGAAATTATTGCGGCCAGTTCCATTTACAAAACATTGAAGTAGGTAAATTATTAACCTATAATCATCCCACTGCAAAGCGCAGGCCTCCATCATTGAATTCAAGTCACCACAGCAATGATGGGTACAGGCATAATCACCACGCTTGCCACATGCGGGTTGGTGACAACAAACCCGAGCGATGTTTGGAAATTCGTAACTCTTGTTGCCCGACCTGGGGATCGAACCCGGGACTCTTGATCTTGGTCCGGTATTTAAACCGCTAGACCAGTGTTTCCCAAACATTTTTGCCATAGCCCGGTCATTTTTACACAACCCCTTTGTGACCCACTTAACACTTTTAAACTAGGGTTGTACCGACTAGTCGGCCATATTTGTAGTCGGCGACTAGTCGGCTGAAACCGCCGACTAGTCGGCCTTATTAATATACATAAAAATTTGATGAAATTGAAATCTTTACTGTAATTATTTTTTATTAGAAATACAAAATCAGTTTTACAATGTACATATTTTTAGTGCAATTTAGAACAGGTTAGGAAATTAGGCAGAATTCGTTCGACACATTAACTAATTGGGCTTAGATCCAGACATTAAACAAGTAACAAAAAAAAGAATTTAAAAAAATAGGCTATAATTAAGCTTACAACTTACATATTGGAACACTACTCCTTGATCTAATAATAATGAATTAGAACTTAGCCTACCAGATATAAAAAATTATAAAAAACTTCTTAATGTGACAACAGAATTTCAAAAAATAAACAAAAGTTCTATTACACTACAAACGAAGAATTAAGATGACAATCAGATAAAAGCACAGGCTCCAGTCCCTCACAAAACTAAACATCTGCTGGCATTTTCTAAAAAAACCTGTATCCTAGTTTTAAGTTTTGTGAGAGAGAAAATAAATGATTTTATTTATTTATTTTATTAGAATTTCAAAAAATAAACAAAATTCTATTACACTACAAACGAAGAATTAAAATGACAATCAGTGGGTCTAGCACGAAAACCTATCGAATTCGAATCGTTTGCGTGTTCGTATCGCCATCGAAATATTTAGTATGAAAACTAAAACAGCGCTCGCGCGGTCAAAACGAGAACTACAAAACAAAGCACGAAATTTGTGTCGTTTGCTTTCGATACGCAAACGATTCGAAGTCGATAGTTCTTTGTGCTAGACCCACTGATAAAAGAAGGCATACAGTGTGATTAGAGCATGTTACTCTGATTATTAAAACCTAAAGCAATAATCGGCTTGGCCGACTAGTCGGCCATTTCGTTGCAGACTAGTCGGCTAGTCGGCCAAAGTGATAGTCGGCCCATCTCTATTTTAAACTCATTAAGTAAAATAATATACATTTAACAATAGTAGAAATATTATTATACACTTTTTAGTCATTAAATTTTTTAACGAAGTAGAGCTGCAGCTTATTTTTTTCTTATTAAAGGATCCAAGTTCGCGGAGAATGACGAAAGAAGTTTTTTTTATGCGTCGTTCGATAGGTAGACAAGGCTGGAAAGTTGCGACCCGGTATTTTATTTTGATGGCCCGGTACCGGGTCGCGACCCGGCAAATGGGAAACGCTGCGCTAGACCAACGGGGCGTTATAAGTGTATAACGGCTATTTGTTATTATTACCCATAGCAAAACTGATATTAAAATTGCAATTAAATTTCTTAAATATTAGGGGTTAAAGTATGAAATTGCCGTTTTCTATGGACGAAATCGAGAAAAGTCATTTTTCCATACTAACATTTTTTTAGTTTTTTTAAAAACGCCTGAACCGTTTTCGATGCAATTAAAGGTGAAAGTTAGATGGTTATAAAGCTACGCATAAGAGTATTTAAAATTCTGAAAATCAAAGTATATAATACAAATATACTTAATTGAAGCAAGAAGGTCAGCTGACACATTGTAAGGGGTCTTTTCAACGACTTCCTTTGAAGTAATAGGCACTAGTATTGCATTTTTTTTTAGTCAAAAGTTACTTTATTTAGTTTTTGATACAATACAAAACAAAAGTGGGAAAATAATCGGCAATTTCATACTTTAACCCCTATTATTAATAGGATATATTTAAATATTAGGGGTTAAAATATGAAATTGCCGTTTTATTGTAATAGGTTCTTTGAATTGACATATAATCTTCATGGTTTGAGGTTTTCGAATGAAACTTTTTTCACATGGTTTTTATGATATTCTTCTTTTAAAAAATGTGAAGCATTTGAATATCGACTTTCAATTGTTTTTGTTATTTAACTTAGACAAGAAAGATGGATACTGCGAAAATTCGAGTGATTTTTAAATAAGAGTTCCGACGCGGAAGTAACGCGGCAGAAACAGCCCGCAATATCAATGTTGCGTTTGGAGAGGGATCTGCTAATGAACGCACCATGCGATTTTGGTTTAAACGCTTTCGTGATGGAAACTTCGACTTGAAGAATATTGACTCATTTGCGTCAAATTAATAAAATAAAAAGATACGAAAAATGTGTGCCTCATGATTTGACTGATGTGCAGAAAGAAACGCGTGTTGAAACTTCTGTTGCCTTGTTGAATCGGTACAGAAACGAAGGAATATTAAATCGAATTGTGACATGTGATGAAAAGTGGATTCTTTCTGATAACCGTAAAAGAAAAATGCAATGGCTGACCCCAGGTCAAACGCCACAACAGTGTCCTAAAGCAAAACTTACCAATAAAAAGGTAATGGTAACTGTTTGGTGGTCTCAGCATGGTGTTATTCACTATAGTTTTCTCCGATCTGGTCAATCAATAACGGCAGATGTCTATTGTGCCGAACTCCGAACAATGTTGGCAAAACTAGCAGTAAAACAGCCCCGACTCATGAATCGATCTTCACCATTATTGCTCCATGACAACGCGAGACCTCATACAGCGCGAGAAACAGTTTTGACCATTCAGGAACTGCAATTCGCCATCCTCCGTATTCGCCAGACCTTGCTTCAACGGACTACCATTTCTTTCGTGATTTGGACAATTATCTACGTGACAAGAAGTTTTCTTCCCAGGAGGCAGTACAAAATGCTTTCACACAGTTTGTGCAGTCTAGATCCTCTGAGTTCTATCACAAAGGCATAAATGACCTTCCTATTAGATGGCAGCAATATACAACATAATGATGATGATGACATATTTTTTCAAGTTTTAATACTTATGATATTATAATTGCAATTAAATTGCTTAAATATCATGTAAAATATACCCATAGATTTAGTATAATCTATGTTTATACCAGTCTAAGTAAAAAAAAACCTCTTCTTTAAAACCTCCATTTTGCTATAGATTTTCAGCCCTCCCAGAGGTAATCTGCTCTCGGCAGATACTGTAGGGCACCTAGAATCTGAGGTTTACGTAACCCGATCGATTCGGAGGGTCAAGGCCGGAGGAGGCGGAGCATCTCGCCTCTATAGATAGTCAGTTGACCTGTCACTGATGTAATGTTAAAAACTTGGAACTGTTTTCACGACCAGTTGGATCAAAGGTAGCCATGGGTCGCGGGTTCGATCCCGGACAGTACAAATATTTGTCTGCATGAACATGTCTGCTTGTCAAGTACTGGTCTGGGTGTTTGTTAGGGTTCCGTACCCAAAGGATTAAAACGGTACCCTATTACTAAGACTTCGCTGTCTGTCCGTCTGTCTGTCACCAGGCTGTATCTCAAGAGCCGCGATAGCTAGACTGTTGAAATTTTCACAAATTATGTATTTCTGTTGCCGCAACATCAACAAATACTAAAAACAGGGGGGCTTCAATACAACAATTCCGTTTTTTTTTTTTTTGACTCGCACTTGGTCGGTTTTATTAGTATTTGTTGTCATAGCGGCAACAAAAATACCTACATAATGCAAATTACAACTGTCTAGCTATCGCGGTTCTTGAGATACAGCCTGGTGACAGACGGACAGACAGCGAAGTCTTAGTAATATGGTCCCGTTTTTACCCTTTGGGTACGGAACCTTAAAAACTACTACACGTTTTTATACAACAACCAAGCAGACCATGCAGCTAATGTAATAATAAATCATACTTGTGGTCATGCAATTTCAACCTTATTCACGTGATTTAAAGATGATTGCTTAGTTGCAAAAGAAAAAACACCCGAACGTACAATGAATGCTTCAGTGTTTGGCCTGAATGTGGTGTCATCTGTACTATAAATAAACTTGATTAGAGTAGGCCTAATAAGTACCTATTTCGTAATAACAAGCAGAGTTTAATTAGAATTACGCAAATAGGCCATATTTGGACGCCGCCGCTCAGTTACAACAGCTGACACAACACAGCTAAGGATTGTTTGTTGACGTATTTAACGGCCATTTTCAATAACCTATCTATCTACAGTTTTGGCATATCGGAGATAGAAAACAACTTCTGTCCTTGTTTCTCTGGGCGGCAAAAACAGAGATAGAAACTGTTTCCTATATGTATTCGATATGCCAAAACTGAAGATTGGAAATGGCCGTAAAACGCCTCGGTTTGTATACCGATCTGAGACCTCGGGGTCCCGGGTTCGAGCCCCGGGTAGGACAACAAGAAGTTTTGATTTGTCGAACATTGCTCGGGTTTGTGAACACCAACCCGCATGCAAGCGCGGTGATTACGCCTGTACCATCATTGCTGTGGTGACTTGAGTTTAATGATGGAGGCCTGCGCCCTGCAGTGGGGTGATTATAGGCGGTTACTTTACTTTACATTGCTATCTGTTTGGCATTTAACGTAACAAAAACTTATTTTATTTCATTTCTCAAAAAACTAGAACAGTATCGTTTTAGCAAATTACCTCTAGTATTTATTGAATCACAGTAAAATTTTATGAGAATCGATTTTGTTTAGATAATAAAATTTAATAAATTGGATGCAACACTTAGTTCTAGTATTCCCTTAAAAATATGTTTTGAAAATTGTACGAGTGTTCCCGCTTCATCATAATAAACTTTTCAATTTCTTTCTCCCTCCATCCCTATAAAGCCATATCAGCTATGATTGATCGCAACAGAGTTGGTCATCAAGCGGCAAATTGCATTGATTATACCTACCTACCTACCTACTTGGCAATAAAGGGGATGCTGCGAAGATATGCAGTAGGGGCATCTTGATCGTAGATCGCCCAAAAATTGTTACAGCCATATTGTTATTTTTAGGGTTCCGTACCGTAAGGGTAAAAACGGGACCCTATTACTAAGACATCGCTGTCTGTCCGTCTGTCCGTCGCTCTGTCACCAGGCTGTATCTCAAGAGCCGCGATAGCTAGACAGTTGAAATATTCAGAAATTACCTCTATGTATTTCTGTTGCCGCAATAACAACAAATACTAAAACAAGGTCTTAATTAAAAATATCGATGCACATATTGGGCTACATAAATTAGCATGCAAATGTCACAATAAAAATATACTAGAAGTTAAACAATGTCAAGTTAAATTATAGATCCAAATTAAATAATAATAGGGGTTAAAGTATGAAATTGCCGATTATTTTCCCACTTTTTATTTTGTTTATAGCTCTTAAGTATAGTCATATTATTGCTAAATTCTTTTTGTATTGTATCAAAAACTAAATAAAGTAACTTTTGACTAAAAAAAAAATGCAATACTAGTGCCTATTACTTCAAAGGAAGTCGTTGAAAAGACCCCTTACAATGTGTCAGCTAACCTTCTTGCTTCAATTAAGTATATTTGTATTATATACTTTGATTTTCAGCAATTTAAATACTATAATGCGTAGCTTTATAACCATGTAACTTTCACCTTTAATTGCATCGAAAACGGTTCAGGCGTTTTTAAAAAAACTAAAAATTGTTAGTATGGAAAAATGACTTTTCTCGATTTCGTCCATACAAAACGGCAATTTCATACTTTAACCCCTAATATTAAGAAATACATAATGTCATTATCATTAAAATGCTCTCATTAAAGTTAAATGTCCCTTTATTGCAAATATTTACACGTAAGAAGAAATCTCTTATTTATTTTAAAGTCAAAGAAATCTTTAAGGCTATAAAAATTATGATAATTGAGCCAACGGAACAAATGCCTCCTAAATATCGCACTGTGGGTTTTTAGGGTTCCGTACCGTAAGGGTAAAAACGGGACCCTATTACTAAGACATCGCTGTCTGTCCGTCTGTCCGTCGCTCTGTCACCAGGCTGTATCTCAAGAGCCGCGATAGCTAGACAGTTGAAATATTCACAAATTACCTCTATGTATTTCTGTTGCCGCAATAACAACAAATACTAAAACAAGGTCTTAATTAAAAATATCGATGCACATATTGGGCTACATAAATTAGCATGCAAATGTCACAATAAAAATATACTAGAAGTTAAACAATGTCAAGTTAAATTATAGATCCAAATTAAATAATAATAGGGGTTAAAGTATGAAATTGCCGATTATTTTCCCACTTTTTATTTTGTTTATAGCTCTTAAGTATAGTCATATTATTGCTAAATTCTTTTTGTATTGTATCAAAAACTAAATAAAGTAACTTTTGACTAAAAAAAAATGCAATACTAGTGCCTATTACTTCAAAGGAAGTCGTTGAAAAGACCCCTTACAATGTGTCAGCTGACCTTCTTGCTTCAATTAAGTATATTTGTATTATATACTTTGATTTTCAGCAATTTAAATACTATAATGCGTAGCTTTATAACCATGTAACTTTCACCTTTAATTGCATCGAAAACGGTTCAGGCGTTTTTAAAAAAACTAAAAATTGTTGGTATGGAAAAATGACTTTTCTCGATTTCGTCCATACAAAACGGCAATTTCATACTTTAACCCCTAATATTAAGAAATACATAATGTCATTATCATTAAAATGCTCTCATTAAAGTTAAATGTCCCTTTATTGCAAATATTTACACGTAAGAAAGAAATCTCTTATTTATTTTAAAGTCAAAGAAATCTTTAAGGCTATAAAAATTATGATAATTGAGCCAACGGAACAAATGCCTCCTAAATACCGCGGCACTGTGGGTTTTTATGTCATTTCGAATGTGGTTGTAAATATTAACGCACATAGCTAGGCAACTTTTATTATATTTTGATGACTTGGGATTGTCTTTTAGAATATAAAGTCTATAGGGAAAACTCGTGCATTGAGTAACACAATTTATGGCTACAATATTGGAACGAAGTTCCTTATCGCGCGTTGCGAAAGGTGGCTAGACGGAAAAAAATGTAACGACACTTTTTGACCGACACTTTTTGCTATAGTTGTAAGCCGTGCGGCTAGAGAGAGAGAGAAAGAAATAGAGAGAGAGAGGGAGAGAAAGAGAGAGATAATTAAAAATAAAATCAAATGTTATTACAATTCCTTCACTAAAAATGAACTTCGTTCCATCCGGGTGTCCCTTGACACCTCTCAAGTTTTTTAATTTGTTTTCGCTCTAAATAGCAGACTAGACAGTGGCAGCCTCCTTTGACAATCAAACCATTTGATGATCGAAGGCGGCCCCTGATAAATAAAATAAATGTGGTCAACATCACATACATTGTTCTAGTCCCATGGTGAGTAACAATTTGAAGCACTCGTATTGTGCCAATCAGAAATAACGAAGGTACCGCAAACATCCGGACCCGAGAAAATCTAGAAAAACAGGAAAGTCCAGGAATCGAACCCGTGACCTTGGAGCAGGCGACACCTTGAAAACCGGTGTGCTCGCCACTCCGCCGCGGAGGTCGTAATAAGGCTGCAAAGTTTGAATAAAATCTGACAGTTTCAAACTTTCGACTTCGATCCAACTTCGAGAAAGAGATCTCTCGTCGAATCCAGCTCGGATGGGCAGCGTTCGGGAAGCTCCGGCATATATTCGCGTCCGAAATACCTCAGTGTCTCAAGACGAAAGTCTTTGACCAGTGTGTGTTGCCAGTAATGACCTATGGGAGTGAGACGTGGTCGTTTACTATGGGTCTCATAAGAAGGCTCAAGATCACCCAGCGAGCAATGGAGAGAGCGATGCTTGGTATTTCCCTACTCGATCGAATCAGAAATGATGAGATCCGCAGGAGAACTAAAACAACCGACATCGCTCGAAGGATTGCATCGTTGAAGTGGCAGTGGGCGGGACACATAGCGCGGAGAACCGATGGCCGTTGGGGCGGAAAGGTTCTCTAATGGCGACCGCGTACCGGACGACGTTCCGTGGGCAGGCCCCCTACAAGGTGGACCGACGATCTGGTCAAGGTCGCGGGAAGCCGCTGGATGCGGACAGCACAGGACCGATCGTTGTGGAGATCCTTGGGGGAGGCCTATGCTCAGGTAGGCGTCGTTCGGCTGATATGATGATGATGATGATGATGACAGTTTAAAGGAGTCTGTTATAAAACTTATAAACAAAGATACAAGTGAAACAAGTAAAGTTAAAAAATCTTAAAAGTCCACCTCTATGTTGCTTCTGGAGCCGTAAATAAATTTTCAGTCTTCTATAAACTCGTCTGCACAAGCTTTCGCCGGCCTACGTTATCGCATTAGGGATGACGTCACTGTAGGGGGGTTGTACAAAGTAAATAGTAGCAGTAGCTTCGCGATTGCGACTTGTGCTCGACACTGGCGGGTTGTGATAGATCAGTCTGTTGTTGTTATGTTTTCATGAAAAATTAATTAGGTATTTGATTTTCATAATAAACTGGCGGCCCGGTACGTACTTCACTACTTATAAAGTGAAATAATAAAAAAAAATATTGGAACATCAGATCCATTTATGATTTTTATTATAAACAAGCTGTTGCCCGCGACTTCGTCCGCGTCAATTTCTGTTATTGTGATCGCGATTGGATATTTTATTTTTATTTATATGTACCTATATTTATTGGGTAACTTGAACCGTTTACGCAGCGCACGCAACGGACGCCTTTAAAATGAATAATTTTTCCCGTTTTTGAAACATTCTTTCACTGATGCTTCGCTCCTATTGGTCGCAACGTGATGTTATATAGCCTAAAGCCCTCCTCTATAAATGGACTATCTGACACAAAACATTTTTTGGTTAAGATGCCCTATATTTATACTAGTATTATAAAGCTGAAGAGTTTGTTTGTTTGTGTGTTTGAACGCGCTAATCTCAGGAAGTACTTTTTTTTTTTAATTTATTTTAGAGACAACAAACAATTACACTCAAAGTACTGATTCGATTTGAAAAATTCTTTTTGTGTTGGATAGTCCATTTATCGAGGAAGGCTTTAGGCTATATTACACGCTACGACCAATAGGAGCGAGGCATCAGTGAAAAATGTTGCAAAAATGGGAATAAATATTGATATTAATCGCGATCATAATAAAGAAATTGACGCGGACGAAGGCGCGGGCAACAGCTAGTTTTCATCTAAAATTGGTAACACTGCTAATTATTATTGTGTCCTAGCCTTTTTAACAGAACGGTTATTCTGTACGTATCTATCTTGTGGTGGGTAGGGGGGTTGAATCAGAAACCAGATGAAGCCGGCCCCGGGTAATTGCTATTGACTCATTGTTAGGTATAAATATCTGATTACGCGAACGTGTTATGGCAATATCAGTATATACTTGAAAAAATATGTCTCAGGCGGGACTCGAACCCGCATCTCTATGCATACCGGTTCCGGCGCTTGCATGGAGTCATGGAGATGCAAGGGTCTCGCATGAGACATGATTATTAAATTTTCAATACTGATATTGTAATTGCAATTAAGTTGCTAAAATCTATACTAATATTATAAAGCTGAAGAGTTTGTTTGTTTGTTTGGAACGCGCTAATCTCAGGAAGTACTGGTTCGAATTGAAAATTTCTTTTTGTGTTGGATAGTCCATTTATCGAGGAAGGCTTTAGGCTATATAACATCACGCTGCGACCAATAGGAGCGAAGAATCAGTGAAAAATGTTGCAATAATAATCGCGATTATAATAACAGAATTTGACGCGGACGAAGTCGCGGGCAACAGCTAGTATCATATAAAGCAGTGCTTCCCAAACTGTTCTGCCATGGGCCGGTAATTTTCAAACTGCCTCTTTGTGCCCCACCTAATACTTTTAAAACCAATCTAGTTCCATTAGGTAAAACAATACACATTTATTAATAGCAAAAACGCCCCGTTGGTCTAGTGGTTCAAATGCCGGGCCATGATCTCGGGGTCCCAGGTTCGATTCCCGGGTCGGGCAACAAAAAAAAGTTTCGAATTTTCGAACGTTGCTCGGGTTTGTGATCACCAACCCGCATTTGGCAAGCGTTGTGATTATGCCAGTACACCCATCATTGCAGTGGTGACTTGAATTCAATGATGGAGGCCTTTTCCCTGCAGTGGGATGATTATAGGCTGTTACTTTACTTTACTTTAATAGCAAAAATGTTTTATATACTACTATTTAGTCACTGAATTTTTGTGCAAATACTTCGCTCGCTGCCATAGTGCCATGGTTTACTAAAGAATGCAAGTTCCACGACAATGACGAAAGTTTAAGAAGAATATTTACCATACCTCGATCAATAGTAGATATTATTTTATAAACAAGGCGGAAATGTTGCGACCCGGTATTTTATTTTGATGGCCCGGTACCGGGTCGCGACCCGGCAATTGGGAAGAGCTGATATAAAGTGTTATGGGGAATTCATTGACTTTGGTGCATTATTATTGGAAGATTAGAAAACCGAATTAGAATGCTTTAAGAGGAAACACTACGGGCGAGAGAATTGAAAAATAGGTATTTGTAAAATCTATTGCTGTCGCGCAGTGTCAAACGCCTTTACCGCAGAGTTTGATAGAGACAACAGTAACTGCTTCTTGGACCGAAAATATCTACCAAAAGCACACCAAATCAACGTTTCGTAGTCCCCCGCTTACTTTTCCAAAACTAGACCGATTTAAATACTTTTTTCATTAAAAATTAAAGAAAGGCTTTGGCCGTGTTCGTATGTTTTCCTTTTTTTTCTAAAATTTAGTTGAATTTGTTTTCTGGATGTTTGAACACAGTGGAAAATCTGGCGAATATTTTTGATTTTTGAGGGCTCATATCTTTTTTATTAATTAATTTATGAAAAAACAGAAAACATAGAAACATGCTAATAGTGGCCATAGATTTTTTTAATAAAAATTATTGCTCTACTGGCTTTATCCAAGGAGGAAACAGGGGACTACGAGTACGTTTGTATGGAAAAACGGCCCTTGTGTTTCCTGTTAAGTGCATTTAGAAGATAATAAAACTTAATTAGAATAACTGCAAGACAACCTCCGTGGCGGAGTGGCGTACATAGCGGTTGTAGAGGCGTCCGGTCCCCTGGTCTGTAGTTTCGGTTCGATTTCCGGACCGGTCAATGTTGAAGTAATGTATTTTTCCATATTGTTTCGGGTCGGGTCGGTATTTGTGGTAACTTCGTTGTTGATGATTTCCACAAAGCAAGTAATAAAAAGATACCTAGCTACTTACTTCGGGATCAGAACATACGTTAACAACAGTAACACTTTATTTCTACACTAGCTGTTCCCCGCGACTTCGTCCGCGTCAAATTCCGTTAATATGATCGCGATTATTTTTGCAACGTTTTTCACTGATGCTTCGCTCCTGTTTGTCACAGCGTGATGTTATATAGCCTAAAGCCTTTCTCGATAAATGGACTATCCAACACAAAAATATTTTTTCAAATCGGACCAGTACTTCCTGAGATAAGCGCGTTCAAACAAACAAACAAACTCTTCATCTTTATAATATTAGTATAGATTGACCAGCCCGGTAATCGAACTCGGGGACCTCGGGTAGGTGACACGTTGAAAACCGGCGTGCACGCCACTCCGCCATGGACGCGGTAGTATGGATTAATAAATAATCTTTAAAACAGTTCTCTGCAATGCAGACTTTATGGAAATCTGCATAATTTTACAACAAAGTACAATAGGTACAAGTACCTACCTTTACTTATCCATGTCTACCGCACGATTTTGCTAAATATCGCCTCGGGAAATCTTCTCGGTCAAGGTCACCTCCCACCCAACTCCCGTCTAGTAGGGGTGGGGGTAAGTTATGTCAATAATGTTCCACGAATGACGTATCTGTTGGGAAAATGCTTTTTCGTTGATGTAAAAATGGATTTGCGATGTACAGGGGATTTTGGGAGAATGTGTTCCGGACTTAGATAAAAATAGGATCTAGGTACATACACTCTCAAGGGAATCAAGGGAATCAAAATTTATTGAATAACTATCTGTTGCCCGCGACTTTATTCGCAGATGAAAAGCCTTAGCTATAATCTGACCTATAAAAATATATGCTAAAACTAAAGTGCAGACAAAGTCGCATCCAAATACTAGTCAAATAACGTCGCATTTAAAATGCGGAACATGGAATCCAAGTGCCGTATAAATAAGTCAAACACTCTAAGAGTGATGTAAACAATGATTCAATGATCTAACGGCTTGAATAGTGATGCTCCTAAGTGTATATCGATAATTTTAGCTAAAAATTATGTCTTAGTCAGGACTATGAATAGGGTTGAGTTCAGTCCCGCCCGAGAGAGCGAGGGAGATAATATTTCAACTTTTAAACTTAAGCGTTGCGTTGAAAATTAAACGCAATCATACCATATTATTTTGCCTGACGTTTCGATCGAGTTGCACCGACCGTGGTCACAAGATTAATATAAATCTACTTACAAATGTTTATTTCTTAAAACAATATGGTATGTTCGCGTTTATATTCCCGTTAACATTCAAATAATAATTTGAACGTTTATGCTTTCTTTTTCAAAATTTATTTGAAAAAGAAACTAATTGACAAATGCTATTACAGTGTAAATGACTTTCTTAACGATACATTATTTTGTTTTTGAGAATAATTTATTACATAATTAAGTATAAGTTGACATTGTTAATATTTATTGAAATTAGAGAAGCTTTTGTAAAAATGTGCGCCGAATATCGGCCAGACATGTTCATACTAACACCAACATAACATAAAAATATTTCACATATGTTTCTGCAAATAAATATATCTTTATCTTTATCTTTAAGCACTAATGTTATAATTGCAATTAAGTTTTTAAATTATCATATAAAGTATACACATCGATAAGCTAAGTGAAACTAAAATAAATCAGTTCTTAGAAATACGAAGCCAGGCCACGAGATCCCTCGTCACGTTGGAGGCCATTCGTTTATTACGTAAATCAGATTTTTACTAGCTTTCATTCCCTCCACTCCTGAATAATGAAAAATAAAAATAGGTCGACCCCTCCACTGTTTCATGTTTATTACGTAAGAATCTAAAGAGGAAAAACGATTGGTTATGGTTAAGGAAGATAGTTATATGATGTTTAGTTATTTATTTTTTAAATACTTATACAATTATGTTATATGGACTCATTCTTATCAATTAGTTAGATACAACAACATATTTACCTGTTTAAGAATACATTACGAATGTTTTAAAATTTAATTTCGGGCACAGACAATCTCCCCAGTGTTTTGCCATACTCTTACAGACAGGGCATCAAATGTGTACCTCTATGTGTGTAGGAAAGTAACAGCATATAATCATCCCACTGCAGGGAAAAGGCCTCCATCATTGAATTCAAGTTACCACAGCAATGATGGGTGTACTGGAATAATCACCACGCTTGCCAAATGCGGGTTGGTGATTACAAACCCGAGCAACGTTCGAAAATTCGAAACTTTTTTGTTGCCCGACCCGGGATTCGAACCTGGGACCCCGAGATCTTGGCCCGGTATTTAAACCACTAGACCAACGGGGCGTTACGTGTGTAGAGTAACAGCCTATAATCATCCCACTGCAGGGAAAAGGCCTCCATCATTGAATTCAAGTTACCACAGCAATGATGGGTGTACTGGCATAATCACCACGCTTGCCAAATGCGGGTTGGTGAAACCCGAGCAAAGTTAGGAACGAAAAAGAAACAAAGTTTGTTAGTTTGTTTATATTGTTAATTATTATTCTAATGCTTCATGATAAATTTATCATGAAGCATTAGAATAATAATTAACCACTAGTGTAAGATCAATCATAATAGTTAAGTAAAATTAGTTGCGAAATGTACCAACAAATGGCGCTGTTCATAGTTAACTCGCACTGACGAAGTTTTTGGTTTCGCTCTTATATATTGAATTTGATGTGACACATTTTGACTATCTGTCGAGACAATAAACCGTTGTCTACGAAGTTGGCTTTTATTTAGCAAAGCAACCTAGCATTCCCTCGACTGTGACCTGTCAACCTGGCAGTTGTACAACTAGATCGACGGGTCACGGGGCGTTTGTAATGTTTGTGTGTGTATGTAATAATACGTCTAATTTGTAAAAGATATGAAATAAATTTTATTTAATTTAATTGAATGTCGATATTTAATTGATTTCAACTTTCATGGTCACTGTCACTAGAGTTAATGAATTTGGAGTTTATACCATGTAGGTACAAACAAAAAAAACTCTTCAGCTTTATAATATTAGTATATATATCGATAGTCTAACGTTGATTTCCCAACATCACTGCTTCTAACGATACGTTCATATTCTTTGGCGCAGCGCCATCTGCCGAGGTCTATGGACTTGCGACCGTCTTTGAAATTTTATTGGGACATATAAATAGTAAACATTCGAGTCTTTTTGATGGATGTGGATTTTTTCGTTCGTTTCGTAATATGATGTTATGTTGATCAAAAACTTTTTTTATTTGAAATAGCTGTTGCCCGCGACTTCGTCCGCGTCAATTTCTGTTATTATGATCGCGATTAGTATCAATATTTTCCCGTTTTCGCAACATTTTACTCTGATATCATTTTACTCTGGTTCGAATTAAATATTTTTTTTAATTCGAACCAGTACTTTCTGAGATAAGCGCGTTCAAACAAACAAACAAACTATAGATAACTATAATAGTAAAAGTAATAGTATAGTATAGTATATATTAGAAGTTATGCGTTTCATTTCAGTGAATTTATTTCAGAAATCATGTGACCGAATATCTAGTCGGTGCATGACGATTAAAAGCTTGAAAAATTATGTCTCAGGCGGGACTTAGACAGGGCGGGCGCTATCCCATTAAGCCACCGAGACACTGCGACTCAGCGCGAATTTTTCAAGCATATTCTTAACGCTGTAAGCTAGCGTTGCTTCATCAAATGTTAGGAGTGTGCACCCTTAACACCCGAAAGAAACATCTTTGCAGATGTTTGACAGTCAGTTAAGATGAAACAGCTATTTATATACTTTACTAGCTGTTCCCCGCGACGTCGTCCGCGTCAATTTCCGTTATTATGATCGCGATTATTTTTGCAACATTTTTCACTAATGCTTCGCTACTATTGGTCGCAGCGTGATGTTATAAAGCCTTCCTCGATAAACGGACTATCCAACACAAAAATATTTTTTCAATTTGAACCAGTACTTCCTGAGATTAGCGCGTTCAAACAAACAAACAAACTCTTCAGCTTTATATGTATATTAGTATAGATTAAATGTGCCAATAAATAATAAGGGTTAAAGTATGAAATTGCCGTTTTGTATGGACGAATTCGAGAAAAGTCATTTTTCCATACTAACAATCTTTTTGTTTTTTTTTAAAAACGGCTTAACCGTTTTCGATGAAATTAAAGGTGAAAGTTAAATGGTTATAAAGTTTATATATTTAAAGTTTATAGTATTTAAATTTCTGAAAGTCAAAGTATATAATACAAATATACTTAATTGAAGCAAGAAGGTCAGCTGACACATTGTAAGGGGTCTTTTCAACGACTTACTTTGAAGTAATAGGCACTAGTATTGCATTTTTTACCACGCTTTTTATTAGCTTGGGTTGTATCTATGTATGTATGTATGTATGTATGTATGTAATGGAATCTTTGAGCTTAATTTTCACCGATTTCCAGAAGTTTGATTAATTTGAAACTTTGCACACGTATCAAGGGCCGATGACAATGCAATAATTTAATAACAGTTTTCCCAGTTTTCCTCTGTAAGAGGGAGTAAAAGAGATAGAGCTAGCGCGCGATCTGTATCAATTATGTTTCCTGCATAGGTTTGGACTTACAGTCGGTAAAGAAGAAATCAAATCTTTTACACTAAATAAAAAAGTGAAAAACCACGCTTTTAAAACAGATTAAACTAAAAAATTAAAAATAAAACTGTAGTAATCAATTGAAAAATTCATATTATTGTACAAAAAGCGCGGGGGCTTGATTTAGATTGTTGTAAATATTTTATCAATAATTTACTATACAGGATGAAATTTTAACCACTTTCCAAATTTTTTATAGGCGTTCAGTATCGTATTTAGAGCCTATTTATGAAGTAAAAAATTTTAATCAAGTTGTCACCCAAAATTTTTTTTCGCGATGTTTTCAATTTTTACGTTCCTAGACCTGTTAAGGTATATAAAGGGACAGTCAAAAACTTATGAATAGTATCGTAATGACTGATTGAGATGCGAATCGCGTAAAAAAAGCGTTGTTAGGCGACTGTATCAAAAATTTTAGATTTTTGGCGGACATTTTCTAAGTGCATTATCATGTCATTTTTGTACTGGGCTATACCAAAAAAAAAATACGTCATTTGTTTTGTGTCTCGTAGATTGATATATTAAAATTTGGAAGGTGGTTAAAATTTCACCCTGTATATGTGGATATCATAACAAGCACCCCACGCTTTATGTACAATAATATGAATTTTTCAATTGATTCTACAGTTTTATTTTTAATTTTTTAGTTCAATCTGTTTTAAAAGCGTGGTTTTTTAGTTTTTTAAACTATAATTTTATAGTCAAAAGTTACTTTATTTAGTTTTTGATACAATATAAAAAGAATAACGCAATAATATGACTATACTTAAGAGCTATAAACAAAATAAAAAGTGGGAAAATAATCGGCAATTTCATACTTTAACCCCTATTTTATTGCAAATGGGTTGACTAAAAAATTTCAGTCCGGAGTAGAATTTTTAAAATCTGGCAACCGAATTTCAGGTCTGGTTTTTCGCATTCAGCCCTGTACCACCGCGTTCATAATTAAATTATATTTATTTGCATTTAACTTTATTTAATTAACCAGACCGGTGCAAGTTACTAGTATCGATTTACCTGTTTATACCTGCCTACTCAAGGGTTGTGACGGGGAAAAAATTGTCAACCTAACGTTTGCATATTCTATGGGCTTCATACTTTCGATTGGTATGGAATTTGTCTACTAACCAAACCAGTGAAAAGTTTCAAAATAAAAAATAAATAAAAAATTTGTTAAATAATCATACTCTGGACTGATTTTTTTTAGGCAACCCATTTGTAATATATTTATTGGCATATTTAACTGAATAAAAAATACTTTTCATCCAATAACCAGCTCGGTGAAGGTCGTTGTATGGCGGGATCTTAGACTATAACAAGAGATTCGATTTTCGAACATCTCTCGGGTTTGTGAGCACAACCCCGCATTCAGCAAGCGTGGTGATTACGCCTGTACCCATCATTGCTGTGGTGACTTGAATTCAATGATGGAGGCCTGCGCCCTGCAGTGGGATGATTATATATAGCTCGTTATATTACTATTGTTACTTTACACAGGAAATTAGTTTATTATAATAATAGGGGTTAAAGTATGAAATTGCCGATTATTTTCCCACTTTTTATTTTGTTTATAGCTCTTAAGTATAGTCATATTATTGCGTAATACTTTTTGTATTGTATCAAAAACTAAATAAAGTAACTTTTGACTAAAAAAAAAAATGCAATGCCAAGTGCCTATTACTTCAAAGGAAGTCGTTGAAAAGACCCCTTACAATGTGTCAGCTGACCTTCTTGCTTCAATTAAGTATATTTGTATTATATACTTTGATTTTCAGAAATTTAAATACTATAATGCGTAGCTTTATAACCATCTAACTTTCACCTTTGATTGCATCGAAAACGGTTCAGGCGTTTTTAAAAAAACTAAAAAATTGTTAGTATGGAAAAATGACTTTTCTCAATTTCGTCCATACAAAACGGCAATTTCATACTTTAACCCCTAATACACCGACATTCAAGGAACACCGGCTGGCTAAACAATTCAGAGTATGCGTGGTGAACTCAGTCCGTATTAGGCCGTGTACGCACGAACGAATAAAATACAGTGAAACAACAATTTAAGACTTAAAAAAACGATCGAACAATTTTGAATTTCCGAAATTTAAAAGAATTTAGTAGAAAATAAGGATTTTGACAGTATGGTTGCCTATGGTGACCATATCTGCCAAAATAACAGAAAAATTTAATTACAAAAGTCAAAACTAGAAAATACATAAAACTATAAAATTAAGCTATTGCATAGCTTCTATCGCGGGCCTTGAGCATGGAGACCGAATCCAAAAATTCCGTAACGAAAATAACCTAACACCCCCTACTCCGACCGGCACAGCGGTGATACTTTTTAGTTTTATAATTGCATAAGTTGATAAAAAATGCTATGCAATAGCTTTACCGCTGCAGTCTCCGAGTGCCACACGTCTTTTTTTTTAATATTTAATTATTAATTGGCTCTGCTCGCGTGAATGATACGTCATATTATAGCGCTGTAAAACCTGTGCTCGGTGCCCGAGTTTTAGGTTCTCCAACCCGCATTTAGCAAGCGTGGTAATGATCATACAGGAAAAAACTCACGACAATAAAAAACCCATTACAGAAAACTGCATCTAAATCGTTCAAACCGTTTAGAAGAAAAATGGTAACTGCAGCGCCCCTGGCGGATTAATACTGTAATTGTTAATGTTTATGTATGTAATAAAATGCCTGTCTGAGAATCATCGCCGACAAATATAAGTCCACTACAGAAAATGACATGTCAATCGGTCAAGCCCTTCTGGAGATGAATGGGAACAAACATTCTCCGTTCCGTCGTGACTCGTGAGTAAAAAATGGATCGTAACGTTTTGTTTTTTTCATGAACGCCCCGTTGGTCCAGTGGTTTAAATGCCGGGCCAAGATCTCGGGGTCCCAGGTTCAAACCCCGGGTCGGGCAATAAAGTTTTCGAACGTTGCTCCGATTTGTGATCACCAACCCGCATTTGGCAAGCGTGGTGATTATGGCAGTAAACCCATCATTGCTGTGGTAACTTGAATTCAATGATGGAGGCCTTTGCCCTGCAGTGGGATGATTATAGGCTGTTACTGTTTTGTTTTTTATAAACGCAATGTTTGACAATCATGTCCACAAAGACTTTTTTTTTTTTTTCTTTCTTTCTTTGTTTCTTTCTTATTTGATTCGGGAATTATACCATGTACCTTATTTATTATGAGTTTCCGTTAAATCAGTAAATGTCCACAATGTCAGTATTCAATCTATATTACGAGTAATATTAAAAAGCTGAAGAGTTTGTTTGTTTGTTTGTTTGTTTGAACGCGCTAATCTCTGGAAGTACTGGTTCGAATTTAAAAATTATTTTTGTGTTGGATAGTCCATGTATCGAGGAAGGCTTTAGGCTATATAGCATCACGCTGCGACCAATAGGAGCGAAGCATCAGTGAAAAATGTTGCAAATATAATCGCAATCATAAAAACCGAAATTGACGCGTACGAAGTCGCGTGGAACAGCTAGTCGTGCGTATATGTCTTTATCTGAGTCATGTCCGCTCGGGGCAAACGGGCAAATCAATTGGAAGAGAACGGGTCATTGTTTCGGTCGGTCAAATATATAAATAGCCGTGTTCAGTTTAGACTATACGTTCCTGAAAATCTATACTAATATTAGGGGTTAAAGTATGAAATTGCCGTTTTGTATGGACGAAATCGAGAAAGGTCATTTTTCCATACTAACAAATTTTTTGTTTTTTTAAAAACGCCTGAAACGTTTTCGATGCAATCAAAGGTGAAAGTTAGATGGTTATAAAGCTACGCATTATAGTATTTAAATTTCTGAAAATAAAAGTATATAATACAAATATACTTAATTGAAGCAAGAAGGTCAGCTGACACATTGTAAGGGGTCTTTTCAACGACTTCCTTTGAAGTAATAGGTACTAGTATAGCATTTTTTTTAGTCAAAAGTTACTTTATTTAGTTTTTGATACAATACAAAAAGAATTGCGCAATAATATGACTATACTTAAGAGCTATAAACAAAATAAAAAGTGGGAAAATAATCGGCAATTTCATACTTTAACCCCTATTATTATAAAGCTGAAGAGTTTGTTTGTTTGAACGCGCTAATCTCTGGAACTAGTAGTTGGAATTGAAAAATGATTTTTGTGTTATGTAGTACATTAATCGAGGAAGGTTTTAGGAAAAATTTTTTTTTAAAACGTTTGACGCGTACCTATTCGCGGGCAACAGCTAGTATAATTTATATTAACTTTTGACTGCGTCTTCTGCGTGTAATAAGTTCCTTTAGGCAGCTATTCCGAAGTCTGTTGCAAATTTAATCAAAGGCAGTCGGTGTTTTAGTGAAGGCGATGCAAACTTAGATTCGCATTTTTTATATTACAATATTAGTAGCTTAGTTTTTAAATGTTAATATCTTGAAGATGCTCCAAATGAAGTTTTGAAAGAAAAAAAAATCTAATAAGAAATAATTTGAGTCGGTGCCAATGAAGAAATCACGGACGATATTCGGCGCATGACATGAAAAGTAATTTCTCTTACCGTCTTCTCCTGATTTTGTACGATAACCCCTGATCTTACAATCTCCATTATTAACCCAGATTAATCTACTATCCGACATAATCACTCCAATTTCGCCATAATCGCCACTCATGGCAGTGTTGGCGATCGTAGTTTCGCCAATTTTACCGAAAAACCACAAAGTTGCAAAGCTATTACTGAAGCGATTGCAAATAATTAACCAATCCCACGGCCGAGGCTGCTCTTAATTAGTCCACCGCCATAGACAACTTAACTACAATAGAATAAACAAATGTGGAACACACATACATCCCTCCCACTACAGACAAAGGCCTCCATCATTGAATTCAAGTCACCACAGCAATGATGGGTACAGGCATAATCACCACGCTTGCCGAATGCGGGTTGGTGATCACAAACCCGAGCAATGTTCCAAAATTTCTAAACTCTCAATATTTGAAAATTCAAAAATTGACCGATACGGGGATCGAACCCTGGACCCCGAGATCTTGGTCCGGTGTTTAAACGACTGGACCAACGGGAGGAACATTGATTAAATATGATTCAAGATATCTAAAGTCTAAGGCTGATTTTAGACAGACAGCGATTTCCATATACATTTCGGCGCTTGGTGCTGATGGCCAGCATACGATCAGCGTGACTCTAAAATCAACCTAACTATCACTGTACAACATTTCATTAAATTCAGTTTAATAGTCAATGTACGGCCGGGGTCTCTGCTGCCTAACCATTTTAAAACGAAAATAGCTTGCAGTATAATACAAAAACGGACGTCCCTTCAAACAAGAGACGACGCGAGCTGCAAGCGATATTGCTCTTTATGGTGATCAGGCGAACAAAACCTCCATAGTACATAATATTTGCATAATTTCAAGAAAGCATTAGTACAAACTACATTGACTGAACATTATTGACTCTTTAACACAATATTAAGTATTAGTTAAAATCAGTTTTATTTCGGCAAATAGGCCCCTGGAGGCGCTTTTATACGTCCCAATTTAAACCTACCACTGCTTCGGGACAAGTGTGCGCTAGTGCCAAGAAGAAGCAGCGCAAGAAAGTCGGTCACTATTGTCAGCCTCATTTTAAATCATTTTTTACAAAAGGTTAAAGCAGGTACGAGCTGGGACAATTTAATGCCATACATTTTGACGTGACAACGTCTTAAATTAGGTTGCGGCTGGGAGTCACTTATGAAAAAGTGTAACGCTCGGTAACGTTACGATGAGTCACCGAACGAGAGAGAGGCCCGCCGAATGCCTTGCGTCTCTCTCCCACTCAACTATGATCGGTCTGCCGCGCGCGCAGCACTAGAGAATTAGGCGCATTGAATCGGCGCATGCTTGTGTCTCTGTCTTTGTCTTTCTCGAACGTTCTTGGCGTTGGAAAAAGACTTGACTTTCGCAAGACACATTACAGCAGAAACACTTCCTTTCATTTCAAATTTCTCCTATCATCGTCCTATCCTCAACAAAATCACTCAAATAGGAATTAGTTAAGTTTAAGTTTACATGTACAATGTTTTAGTAAACAAAATATATTTCTATAGTTAAAATTTGTGCAATTCTTATTTTCATTCAATTCCTTGTTCCTATTGTGCAATTTAATTATATTCATATCAATAAATATTCTACCGAGAAAAAGACGTTGTCACGTAAAATCTTCGCCCGTAAAACCGACTTTACAGGCAACCATTTTTTATCATTTAAATAATCATTAACAGTGTAATAGCCACCTATTAGCCGTGATGAAGATTCACTCGACATTCGTCGTCTATGAGTCTATGACCCCATGCAGTCTGTGTCTGTCTGTTTATTGTAAGAGTCGTTAAACAACTAATTAGTTCTCGGTGTATTCATTATTCATCGGTGTCTTGACGACCATTTGGATCAGCGGTAGTTAACGCTGCTTCTGAGCCATGGGTCGCGGGTTCGATCCTCGCACAGTACAAATATTTGTGTGCATGAACATGTCTATTTGTACTGGTCTGGGTGTTTTCTATATATTATAAGTATGTATTTACAAAAAAAAAAGTATATAAGTAAGTTTATCGGTTGTCTAGTACCCCATACGACAGGGTACTTAATAGTAGCTTAATTTGGGACTAGATGGCTCTGTGTGGCCCAGTGAGGCATGTCCTAAATATTTATTATTATTTATTAATACCTCCGTCGGCTGTTGTCGGTATTTGTCGGCTATTGTCTCCCGAGTTTGACGTCCACTCTTGTGGACGCATAATTCACGATTTTCATTTATTTCGTGAATATTTCAAGTGCCTGCCTATGATTGCTATTATTGATAATTGATATCGAGCAAAAAAAGGCCAAAAATCGCGTTTGTTATAACCCTTAAATATTTATTTTATTTTGTTTTTAGTATTAGTTGTAATTGCGGCAACGAATATACATAATTTGTGAAAATTTCAATTATATAGCTATCGCGGCTCTTGAGATACAGCCTGGTGACAGGCAGACGGACAGAGAAGTCTTAGTTATAGGGTCCCATTTTTACCCTTTGGGTACCCTAAAAACAAAGATGATATAGAAAAAACCTTACTAGCCTCAGCAATGTCGAGAACACGCTCATATTATGCAAGTGACTATTGAGATCTTGCAAATGAAATCGATAAAGCAATCACACGATAAATGAATAGTCAAAGGGTTATTATAAAACATGATATTAATAAGCAGTGGACCTACTGAATTGCGTTGAATTTTCCGCAAGAATATTATTTGTGGACAGTACCTACATACGTCACGCACGGTATGGAAAGAAAACATAAGAAAATATTGATTCAAACCCCGATTCTACATTTTTTAGGGATTACTTGAGGGATAATAATCTTATGTAATTTTCAGGGTCTTAAACTATCTCCATGCCAAAGTTTAACTAAATCAGTCATAGAATATAATAATATTAATTCACTATATAATTTTCACACCCCTTCGCGCATGATTTCTGTGAAAGAAAATGTTAAACGAGGACTGAAACTATTGCGATACCATTTTTTTAGGGTTCCGTACCCAAAGGGTAAAAACGGGACCCTCTTACTAAGACTTCGCTGTCTGTCCGTCTGTCCGTCGCTCTGTCACCAGGCTGTATCTCAAGAGCCGCGATAGCTAGACAGGTGAAATTTTCACAAATTATGTATTTCTGTTACCGCAATAACAACAAATACTAAAAACGAAATAAAATAAATATTTAAGGGGGGCTCTCCCATACAACAAACCCGTTTTTTTGGCCTTTTTTATACGGAACCCTTCGTGCGCGAGTCCGACTCGCACTTGGCCGGTTTTATATCTAAATTAATCCAGTAGTGTTTTGAGTTTATTCGTTACAAACATACAATAATACAAAATCTTTCCTCTTTATATTTTAGTAGATTAATAACGCAAGCAAGACTGTAAAAAACAGTTTTATATCTGCAAATTACATTTCTACATTGTCCACCAACATATTTATCCTATCGCTGCTTCAGCACTGCTGCCTAAGCCTATTACATTACCTTTCGTTACCTTGCACTGCTAATTACCTTATTTTATGCATAAATAGCCAAATATACTAAATCCTCGCAATTCAAATCCACTCTTCAACGTTCGTATAATTCAAACAGAGAAGTGCCACAGCCATGTAAGTCAAACCTACCAAGTGTAATGGGACGGGCTATGTGAAAACCAAATTGTTTCCATCAGCTTGACATCAACAATTCTACAAAGATGCTATGAGAATCCAAACCCTGGCGGGGACACGCCAAAGCGGGGAGCAGCCCCGCTCCACCGCCTACTACTACGCAGACCTCGAAAGACTCAAACAGAAGACTAAACCATCCCCACCCCCAGAGCAGATACCCCAAGAGGAAACCCAGAACCTCAACGAACTCAGCGAATACGTCGAATCCAATGAAGTTATTAATGACGGAGCCATCAGGGAGGTGCCACCCTTCCGTGACAGACGACAATGGAGTCTCCCGGAATATTCGACCCCAGAAAACACCAGGAAATTGGAGGAGACATACTCTACCGCGGGCACTTTCCCCATGCCAGAACCGAAAGAGAAGGAACCTTTGCTAGCTGAGTTGGAAGTGGTTGGGAGACTGCCGTTGACGCAACTGGATTCGTCGCCGGGGGTCAGGAGAAGCAGGAGCTGGTACCTCTGCTGTCCTAATGTGGCTGATGAGGAGATATCGAGGGAGTCTTCTTGGAGATATTCGAGTTTGAGGCCGGTGACCGCACCGCCTCTGCCGGGGCAGAATGGCATGAGTGCTCTGGTATGTCTGACGTAGTTTTTGTGGTTTAGTAATATGTTGGTTTAGGAAAATGGGTGTGTTTTCAGATTATTTAATACATCTGAAAAGTTGTAGGGATGTAGTAAAATCTTTGTGATAATAATCAATCAATCAATCGTTTATTTGCATAACAGGCGATGGTTTCAAACTGTCAACCACTTTATTTGTTATAGTTTTAAAACTTTTTTTAAAAATTACTAGCGTTAATTGATTTCGCCATGGCTAGCAACGCGAAGCCTTAGCCTTAATAAATTCTTCAACATGTCAACATTTTCGCTAGCGCAAAGGTTAGAACACTTGCTCAGAAGAAATAAGGTTGTGGGTTCGAGTCCGTCCTTAGCCAGTCCAAATTTTTATTCAAGTAATTTTATTTTCTCATCATCATCATTATCATCTCAGCCAATCGACGCCCACTGCTGGACATAGGCCTCCCCTAAGGATCTCCACAACGATCGGTTTTTATTTTCTGTATGATTATTATTGTTTTCAATTGGGACTACAATAATATAGGAGAAATATTAATAAAACGATAAAATCGAACCGCATCGCAACCACTAACGCCAATCTCTAAATCAGTTTTGGGACTGAACTACAAAGCATGTTTGGGCTGCCTTAGAAACCATTATATTTCAAACAACCTTCAAACCAATGTTTCTCATTCCATTACAAACTTTACATATCTTTCAAGCAACCTTCAAACTAACGAGTCTCATTATCTTCCAGGTGGCAACACAAAGCAGCGGCAGAGAGGACGCGGACACACTGAGAGCGGAGCGGGACGCTCTCGCTCGAGCGCTGTCAGCCGAGCGGCAGCGGGCGGCCACCGCGGCCAGAGCCCACGACGCGAGGCTCGCGGAGCTGCACGGGGTCATAGCTGAGCTGGTCAGGCGGCGGGCGGCAGACAAACACGCCGCCGCTATCCCAGAGGAGGAATTATCAGGTGTGGGCATATGTATTGGCAAACAAATATACAGCAACACTCAGGCTTAAACGGCAACACACATCAATACACATACACGCGAACATCAATAACACACAGACTCAGTTACACAGAGACACAGTAACACGCAGAAACATCAACACACACAGGCATGCACACACTTTAACACACACTAGCAACACGCAGAGACATTAACAGTATCACACACACGCACACGCACACATATCATGGAATGCGCCCATACACTCTCGCACTGACTATCTTTCCCTCCCTCACACATTTAACGCGCTCTTCCTGTGGTTGCGACTGAAGGAGTACTGCCGGAAGAAGGTAGTCTCCGGTCCACCATCAGCTAGTCTCCCTCGCCCGGGCGCTGTCTGCCGAGTGGCAGCGGGCGGCCACCGCGGCCAGAGCCAACGACGCGAGGCTCGCGGAGCTGCACGGGGTCACAGCCGAGCTGGTCAGGCGGCGGCTGATAAACCAGAGGAAGAGTTGTCAGTTAAGGCCAAGGGTTAATGTATTGGCACACAAATACACCGTGAAATTTTAGTGGTTGTTTTCCCGCAACAGAACGATTTACCTTTAGTAGCACCATCGAATCGTGCGAGTTATTTTTTGAAAATAAAGATATCGTTGTTCTCAACTAATCAAAAAAATAATCATCAAGTCAAAAGCGTGAGATACGATAGTATCTTTACAAAATGTGACATGTTTGGGTACTGCTTGCCGCACGAAATCAATGTTTAAAGCAAAAGAAGCTCAACGCACTAAGTAATACAGCATAAACTGCACCGCGCGAGGGGCAATGACCCCGGCCGGTGACCGGCTGCGGCGCGGCTGGTACCATCGGTTCGAGGTTGCTTTCGAGTTTCGTTTATCACAATCGTGAAACTGCTATTTTTTTATTTGAATAAAAAAAAAACTGCACTAAGCTATTGTAGTACTAAGATAGAATCATTTTACTGCGGGAAAACAACCACTAAAATTTCACGGTGTATACAGCAATACTCACGCTTAAACAGCAACACACATCAATACACCTACAGATACATTAACTCAGGCACACACACAGACACAGTAAAACACACAGACACAGTAACACAGAGACACAGACACATTGACACAGAGACACAGTAAAACACACACAGGCACACACATCAACACACAAAGACGAAGGTACGACATCGCGACAGTGGGAACATCTTTTTATGGCTGCGACTGCCGGAAGAAGGTAGTCTCCTCTCCACAATCAGCTGGTCTCCCTCGCCCGGGCGCTGTCCGCCGAGCGGCAGCGGGCGGCCCCCGCGGCCAGAGCTCACGACGCGAGGCTCGAGGAGCTGCACGGGGTCATAGCCGAGCTGGTCAGGCGACGGGCGGCAGACAAACATGCCGCCGCTATACCAGAGGAGGAGTTGTCGGGTGAGGGTAAAAGATATTCTGTGTCATAGGTGTTTTTACGTATGTACAAACACACGGCAAGAGGCAAACGCAGCCATAAACTCACACAGAACCCTCATCAACACAGAGACATACACACACGCACACTGCACCCCTTCGTTGTTGAATGTAGTTTTTTGTTGTCTTATTGCAGATGAATGCGAGTCGACAACGCAGCCGGCCGGCGAGTTGGACAACGACGCGGACAGGTCTAGGACGGAACAGGTCGGTGGAACCTTGTGGCAGTACTAATTAACCCCACTCTCTGTGGTCATCGGCTTAATAAGTCAGAGCATATACAAAAGCCTTGCGGTCAAATCTCATCGTCGTGTTCAGCCTATACAGGTGATTTATTCATTATCTTCAAATTGGTAGGTACCTTCGTTGTTTCTGGTTTCTAAAATACGAGGGCTTTCAATAGTTTTTCGAATTTATTGGGATCAGAGCAATGTGTGATGTGATGTTGTCCACATTTTTTTTTTTCCGAACCGAAATATTCTATCTTATATCTTGACATTTTTGTATTGGGCTATACCAAAAGAAAAAAAACCTCATTTGTTTTTTGTCTAGTAGATTGTTATATTCAAATATAAATCTTATTAGGCATGCAATTACTAGACACAGGCAGACCAAGATGAGTATTTTGCCATGTGTGTGCCTTGCTGTGCGTATCTCTCTCTCCCTCTCTCGCTCTCTCTCTTTCTCTCGCTCTCTCTCTTTCTCTCGCTCTCTCTCTCTCCCTCTCTCCCTCCCCCCCCTCTCTCCCTCTCTCTCTCTCTCTCTCTCTCTCTCTCTCCTCTCTCTCTCTCTCTCTCTCTGTGTGTGTGTGTGTGTGTGTGTGTGTGTGTGTATTAACGTAAGATGAATTTAATAATGTCATAATGTCAACTAAAAATCTTACAAAATTGCAATGAAAATTACTTCGATTTTTTGTTAATATGACTATGACCAGAGAACGGATAATCGCATGCATATTTACCTTAACTTTTTGGCTTGGATTAAAACATGTATGGCGGTTCCAAAATCCCGGGATGTTTTCGATAAAAATATGCATCTGAGTATCCGATCTCTAACTATGACATACCGCTGCAGGCTGTCTATCAGTACTAATCGTCAGCTAAATATGAATTATAACTACACAGAACGACACATCATCTATGCTGAGCCCCGAGGAGCTGCCGACCCCTCAGGAAGCGAAGCAGGAACTCCCAGAAGACACGACTGACACCAGCTTCCAGGAGATGCCACTTGGGTAAGCATAGAATCAGTCATGTTGGGTTGGCAACCAGGGATTGCGAATAAAAGATGTAATATGAGGGTTCCGTACCAACTTTAACTGAATTAGGGGTCCACTTACTTCCACTTAGCCAAAATACCACAATATTTTGTTGACTGCAAAAAACTTTGTTTTTCATAGTATTTGTATAAAGGACAAAGTTATATTTGCGGTATATAAATTTCGATTCAGACTATTATTTTTGAAAGACGCTGTTACACGCACTGACTTTATATTATTTTGCTGCGACCGAGTACATGATACAAAATAAATAGCTGAATCAATATTTTATATTTATCTACAACTAGCTGTTGCCCACGACTTCGTTCGCGTCAATTTCTGTTATTATGATCGCGACTATTTTTGCAACATTTTTCACTGATGCTTCGCTCCTATTGGTCGCAGCGTGATGTTATATAGCCTAAAGCCTTCCTCGATAAATCGGACCAGTACTTCCTGAGATTAGCGCGTTCAAACAAACAAACAAACAATACACCGTGAAATTTTAGTGGTTGTTTTCCCGCAGTAAAATGATTCTATCTTAGTAGCACAATAGATTTGTTCAGTTTTTTTTATTCAAATAAAAAAATTGCAGTTTCACGATTGTGATAAACGAAACTCGAAAGCAACCTCGAACCAATGGTACCAGCCGCGCCGCAGCCGGTCACCGGCCGGGGTCATTGCCCCTCGCGCGGTGCAGTTTATGATGTATTACTTAGTGCGTTGAGCTTCTTTTGCTTTGAACATTGATTTCGTGCGGCAAGCAGTACCCAAACACGTCACATTTTGTAAAGATACTATCGTATCTCACGCTTTTGAGTTGATGATTATTTTTTTGAATAGTTGAGAACAACGATATCTTTATTTTCAAAAAATGACTCGCACGATTCGATGGTGCTACTAAAGGTAAATCGTTCTGTTGCGGGAAAACAACCACTAAAATTTCACGGTGTATATTAGTATAGATTATTTTTGTTGATAAAAAAATGAAAATAACACTGCCAACATGTCATACAAAACGGTTACATAACTGTGCTTCGTGACTTTTTCATCACATCAACCAAAAATCAACAACTTATGAATAGTATCCTATGAATGAATGAGATGCGAATCGCGTATAAAAAGTATTGTGTCAAAAATTTTAGATTTTTGCCGGACAATTTCTAAGTGCTAATTCTTGAAATTTTTGTACTGGGCTAGAAAAAACACGTCATTTGTATTTTGTCTCGTAGATTATTGTATAATAAATGTTACTGGGGCCTACCTGCAGGAATAAAACTGGTTACTCTCCCTTCAGAGTGGAGACGCGAGGAGAGGAGTGTCTGCCCTCAGCACCGGCGTGCGAGCGGGACTCCGAACTATGCGTCAACACGGCCAGGTGAACACTTTATATTTTATTTACTAGCTGTTTCCCGCGTTTTCGTACGCGTCAATTTCTGTTTTCGCGATCGCGATTTTTTTTTTGCAACATTTTTCACTGCTGCTTCGCTCCTATTGGTCGCAGCGTGATGTTATATAGCCTAAAGTCTTCCTCGATACATGGACTATCCAATACAAAAAGAATTTTTCAATTCGAAGCAGTACTTCCTGAGATTAGCGCGTTCAAACAAACAAACAAACTCTTCAGCTTTATAATATTAGTATAGATAACTCTTCGCCGCCTTTCTCTTTCAGCTCTTTGTCCAACGGCGAAGGTTGTCTGCGAGAAATCGCTTCCAGCGATAAGGAAGTCTGAATTATACAGCTCTAAATGTAAATCTTATGATCTATAATTGGTTTGGTGTGCAATAAAAATTATCTATCTAATCTGTCTACTTTCTAGATTTCCCTGTTCTTTGATTTCCCCGATTTTGAACGGGTTTTTTTTACTTTTTATTTTTTAGGAATAAAAAACGGCTTCATAATATAATATAAATAAAAAAACATTAAAATAAAAATAAAAATCTACGACGCTATTTTCATATTGGTAAAGTTCAATACAATTAGAGTCTCTAGCTGCCGACTACCGCTTAAAAATTAAGTAAAAGAGAAAATTATCACAAAGAAACAAGGTAACAAATAAAATTAACAAAGAACGAAAATATAAACAACAATAAAAATATCAATATACAGGGCGTAAGAAAAAGTACGAGCAAAATTCAAGGGGGTGGTTGTCGATCGAGTTTAGAATACAGGAAAATTATAAAAAAAATATTAAAAATAAAAAACAAAAAAGTATTGCCAATAAATGAATCTATTAATACTACAGGAAAGTCACTACGTAACTACAAACGCAGTACGTACGTACTACTTAAGACGCTGACATGAGCCAAATTCAGCTCAATGAAGATTGTTTTGCTTTAAGCTTATAGCTCGTATTGTTGCCAAATTCTATGTAGTTGTAATTGATCATATTTCTGACTAGGTGGTTGTTTCCAAAACACGATTCTAAAAACTTCTCTCGATAGAAAATAATCTCTAAGTAGCCTCTGAAAATACATAAATTATCATTTTTCTCAGCAGTCCGAATAACGATGATAATAAAATTTTGCTATATTGTATATTACATGTTGCTTAAGCAAATGGCTGATTTAGATTTTTAATAAAATGGCAATTTTAAATTGCACAACGAATTTTGTTGTTTGGCACTTAGGCCCTTCTATTCCATGCGCTTTTTCTCTGTCACTCCTACGGGAATCGACAGTGATAGCTGCCGCGCGTTGCAAAGAAATTCAAAGGCGAATGAATTTGTGGGCGTATTTATTGCTCAAGGTCATCGGCTGCAGTCAGCGTCTTAAAAAAATGGTTGCCTGTAAAGTCGGTTTTACGGGCGAAGATTTTACGTGACAACGTCTTTTTCTCGGTAGAATATTTATTGATATGAATATAATTAAATTGCACAATAGGAACAAGGAATTGAATGAAAATAAGAATTGCACAAATTTTAACTATAGAAATATATTTTGTTTACTAAAACATTGTACATGTAAACTTAAACTTAACTAACTAATGAAATATCAGTGTACAATTTTTACCTTTATTGTTGTAGTTGTTGTAAATGACGAATCTAAGCACTCCACATTTTCACTACAGACACAGCTGACGATACTTTAACCACACGTGTGAACTTGTATTATGACGCTTTCTTGTTTTTCCAACGCCAAGAACGTTCGAGAAAGACAAAGACAGAGACACAAGCATGCGCCGATTCAATGCGCCTAATTCTCTAGTGCTGCGCGCGCGGCAGACCGATCATAGTTGAGTGGGAGAGAGACGCAAGGCATTCGGCGGGCCTCTCTCTCGTTCGGTGACTCATCGTAACGTTACCGAGCGTTACACTTTTTCATAAGTGACTCCCAGCCGCAACCTAATTTAAGACGTTGTCACGTCAAAATTGTAATAGCAGCAACGTTATGTCACACCCTCTTGAATTTGGCTCGTACTTTTTCTTAGTAAGTCAGCCTATAATCATCCCACTGCAGGGAAAAGGCCTCCATCATTGAATTCAAGTCACCACAACAATGATGAGAACTGGCATAATCACCACGCTTGCCAAATGCGGGCTGGTGATCACAAACCCGAGCAACGTTCGAAAATTCGAAAATATTTGTTGTCGGACCCGGGGATCGAACCTGGGACCCCGAGATCTTGGCTCGGTATTTAAACCACTACACCAACGGGGCGTTCATTTATAATCAAACGTTTTCTTCCATAAAAACCTTGACATAGCCATTACACAAAAAAAAAAATATATGTCACACGAAATCATAAAAAACTGTAGGATTAATAATATTTATGTCGATTTATAGGTGTTGCCAGAACGCGCGTGGCTGGTCTACCGCGGGCGGAAGCTGCGACCGCGAGCACGGGTCGAGCGACACGCCTAAAGTGTTGCCAGTGTCGCCAGGTGATTATATATTTATTATTTTACTAGAGAGGAACCCGCGAACTTCGTAAATCGCCTTCGTATCAGATATCTGATTATGACGTCTTAAATGTCGGGGTATAATATGGTGGGGTTGGAAAAAATTATGTCTGTGTTTAGAATAGTTAATAGCGCTCATAGCTCAATGCTTCTTCGTGATCAGTTTCTGTCACGAATGTTAAGCAACGATGGGAGCGGTCACTAATTGGATGGGTGACCGTTTGTGGCATCATACCTTGAGCGCTTCCGTGCTTCGGCGGGCACGTTAAGCCGTCGGTCCCGGCTGTTGTCATGAGTAACAGTCGTTAAGCCCTGTTGGAGGCCTGCGGGCGGCTTGAGGAACGTCCAACGGCGGGGTGATGTTGCCACAGCGTCGCCATCGCCGTCCACCAACCGGCACTAGGCCAGCGTGGTGGTACTAAGGCCTTCAGCCCTCTCCTTAAAAAGGAGAGAGACCCGTGCTCAGCAGTGAGCGAAATTTTGACACCTTTAAACAATTTTTAAAAATTTTCTCTGCGTTAGAACTGTCCTCGTACTTCAAGGATTATTCTAAAAAAATAATTAGCGAAATCGGTTCAGCCAAGGGAAATAGGGATTCATTTTTATACATATAGATTATAGATAGATAGATAAACACTTTTATTGCACTAATTAAAAAAATACACAATAATATAACAAATCCTTGAGAAAGTACAAATTAGGCGGTCTTATCGCTTTAAGCGATCTTTACCAGACAACCTTAGGGTAGATGAAATTATATTTTAGTGGAGTAAGGGTAGCACATTACAATTATGTGGACAACATCGCATACATTATTCTGATATCAAAGTATGCATTGCATACCTGTAACAAGGGGAAAAACTAAAAATTGTTCCTCAAAATTAACTAACGATACTTCCTAATCTAAATTTATTCAGGGTGACTTTTTCAAAATTTTAACAATTTTTAAAGGCGTTCAGTATCGTATTTAGAGCCCATATTATAACGTAACAAATGTGAATCAAAGTTTTCACCCGAAAATATATTTCGCAACATAGTTTTCAATTTTTACGGCCCTAAGCCTGTGAGGTATGTAAGGAAAATCCTATTGTCCTAGCCCAGGGATGGGGAAATGGCTGCCCGCGGGCCAAATCCGGCCCGCGACAAGATTTAATCCGGCCTGCGATCAAAACTCCTCGCTTAAATACAATCGGCCCAAATCGTATATTTTGACATTACTACCATATTGAATGTGTCAAAATATACAATTGCGATACCATTGCGATTCTATTGAGTCATTTGTAAATTAGGGAATTGGGGGCCAGGACATCTGACACTCTGACCATCACCTCGAGTGTGTTTTACGAGTTACTTCAAGTAGCTTAGAGCCTAATTACGACTCTTTAATTAATTAACAGTCAAAATTTCATCTTTCACACCGACCTGGCACATCAAAACAATAAATGCATTACACAGGGTGAAATTTTAACCACCTTCCAAATTTTAATATATCAATCTACGAGACAAGAAACAAATGACGTATTTTTTCTTTTGGTATAGCCCAGTACAAAAATGTTAAGATAAAGCACTTAGAAAATGACCGCCAAAAATGTAAAATCTTTGATACGGCCGCCTAGCAACACTCTTTTTACGCAATGCACATCACATTCATTCATTACGATTGATTAGTAAATCATAAGTTTTTGTTTTTCCTTTATACCTAAACAGGCTTAAAACTGTAAAAAATTAAAACTATATTGCGTAAAATATTTTCAGGTGTAAATTTTTTACTTCATAATATGGTCCCTAAATACGATACTGATCGCCTACAAAAATTTTGGAAAGTGGTTAAAATTTCACACTGTAATTATTGTATATGGCCCATCTTTAAATCTATTTCCCCATCCCTGTCCTAGCCTATTGTTCAGTGGGTTCAAAAACTTATGAATAGTATCGTAATGAATGAATGAGATGCGCATCGCGTAAAAAAAAGTGCTGTAGGAGGAGAAGGACATTTTATAAGTGCTTTATATGATTTTAAGCAATTTAATTGCAATTATAATATCACACACATCAAAATTATGTCTCAGGCGGGACTCGAACCCGCATCTCCTCGCATGCCGGGGGCAGCGCTTTAACCATTCATTCACTGAATCATCATTCATTAAATGAGTGGTTAAAGCGCCGCCCCCGGCATGCGAGGAGATGCGGGTTCTAGTCCCGCCTGAGACATAATTTTTCAAATTTCAATACCTACTGATATTTTCTTAGTGCTTTATCTTGACATTTATGTACTGGGCTATACCAAAAGGAAAAATACGTCATTTGTTTTTTGTCTCTAAGAGTTTGTATAAAAATATGTACAAGGCGGCGTTGCTTGTTTGCAATTGCTGTATTTACCTGTGAAGGCATATCTTTTAGTTATAAATAAATAAATATATAAAATAAATGTGGACAACATCACATACATTGTTCTGATCCCAATTTGAATAACTATTTAAAGCATTCGTATTTTGGAAACCAGAAACAACGAAGGTACCAAAAACACCCAGACCCGAGAAAATGTAGAAAAACACTTTTTTTTTCTACATTGGCCCCGTCCCCCGTCCGGGAATCGAACCCGGAACCTCGGGAGCAGGCGACACCTTGAAAACCGGTGTGTACGCCACTCCGCCACGGAGGTCGGTTTAGTTATGACCTCCATGTATTTTTTTTATTATGTGTTGCAAATAATGGTCTGTTATTTATTTATTTATTATATTTTAGGGCGGTGCGAGTCTCGGCAAGCGAAGATGGCGTCCAGAGTGAAGTTACGGAGGACGGAGGATTCAGATTCCAACCAGCATCTCAGCGCTGAAGAGGTAATTTAGTTATTGTATTAAAAGTTCATGTATTTTGTGTTTTTTTGTTATGCGGGGTTTGCAAGAGCAAGGGACAGTTATTTCACTGGTATATAAAACTGTGATAAAGTATGAATTATATGCTTTATTATGATATTCAAGCAATTTCATTGCAAAATTATATAATATAAGTATTAAAACTTAAAAAATTTAAATACTGATTTCATAATAGCTGATAGCTGTCTGTCAAAAATCTGCAAAGATATTTCTATCGGGTGTTAAGAGTGCAATTTCCTAACATTTGATGAAACAACGCTGGCTTACAGCGATAAGAATATGCTTGAAAAATTAACCCCTGTGACGTAGTGTCTCGGTGGCTGAATTGGCAAAGCGCCGTGCGCGAGGAGATGCGGGTTCCGCCTGATACATAACTTTTCTAGTTTAAATCTGAATATATAAAAATTTCGTGTCACGTTGTTTGTCCGCGATGGGATCCTAAACTATTCAACTGATTTTAATCAAATTTTGTACGCTGTGTGCAGTTTGATCCAACTTGAAAGATAAGATAGTTATTAACTCAATTTATTGGCGCATTATTTTTTTATTGCACATTATTTGTTTACGACATGGTAATTTGGTAAAGAAACACGCCATGTTTGTTGACAATGACATTTAAGACGTCATAATCAAATTATATTATTCAACTAGCGGACCCCGCGAACTTCGTACCGCCTAAGAATAGTGTTTGATTTTGACGTCTTATATGTCATTGCCATCAAATATGGCGTAGCTGGAAAACTATATACAATTTTAATCTTTTACTACCCTACCCCTACGCTACCCTACCACTACCCTACCCTACACTACCCCTACCCTACCCCTACCCTACTCCTACCCCTACCCTACACTACCCCTACCCTACTCCTACCCTACCCCTACCTTACTCCTACCCTACCCCTACCCTACCCCTACCCTACCCTTACAAAAAAGACGATAATTGATCAGTTATCGAGCGGGATGAAACATGATTAAATTACTAAAATGGCTATAAAAAAATAGGGGTTGGAGATAAAAAAGTAAAAATTTAGGTGTGTATGTATTTTTTAATGCCACAATAAAGAAAAATAAAAACAAAAAAATTTGTCCAAAAAATTTTTAAAAAAAATTTAGGGGTGGACTACCCCTAACATTTAGGGGGATGAAAAATAGATGTTAGCCGATTCTCATAGATACCGGATAAGCACAAAAAATTTCATCAAAATCGGTCGAGCCGTTTCGGAGGAGTTCAAGTTCGAACACCGTGACACGAGAATTTTATATATTAGATATATTAAATCTATATGTATTATTCTGCGGCGCTACGAAGTTCGCGGGGTAAGCTAGTACTGATACAAATTACAGTGTAAACTCTACATAACGACACTGAAGGGACTGTGCATTTTATGGCGATACAATGAGGTGTCATTCAATGACGACGATTTGGATCAGCGGTAGTTAACGCTGCTTCTGAGCCATGGGTCGCGGGTTCGATCCCCGCACAGTACAAATATTTGTGTGCATGAACATGTCTGTTTGTACTGGTCTGGGTGTTTTCTATGTATTATAAGTATGTATTTACAAAAAAAAAAAGTATATAAGTAAGATTATCGGTTGTCTAGTACCCCATACGACAGGGTACTTAATACTACCTTAATTTGGGACTAGATGGCTCTGTGTGGCCCAGTGAGGCATGTCTTAAAATATTTATTATTTATTAATTTATTATTATTAATAAAGGAGAGAAGAGTAATCAGAATTATAAAAAGAAATCGTTTATTTCTGGCTAGTAGTTATGTATAGTCAACAGCACGTCAACCTGACAAATAACGTTAAATTTTCTCAATTGATATTGATCCCTACATGTTGAACTTAAAGTTGAAAATCAATTCAGTGACCTTTAACTTTTTGGGTAGGTTGACCTGCCGATAAAAACAATCTTATTTGAACGCTATTACGTATAGTCTGTTATTTTCTCTTATCATTTATCTTCTCTTCCGTTCGTATTGCGCGTATCAGTAAGACTTTCTCGTCAATACACTGTAATTTTCTTTTACTAGCCATGTTTGCAGTTTGTAAGCAACTAAGAATATGATAACGCATCATGAATTCATGACTCGTACTTATTAGTTGTGGTCAACAACAGTCTACGCGGGCAAACAACGAATTTGTTAGAAATTTTGTGTATGCATGATGCACACAGGTTAAATATGGGCTAGGGTAGTAAAGCGACAACAGTTTGAGTTTAACCTCTTAAATGTCATTGTGGTGGAGTTGAAATTTGTATGAAAGAATACAGTTTCTTAGTTAGTTATTTAACATTAACTTTCCATTGGTTTTATCAGTTATTATCCTATTCCCGACGCAGACAAATCCAAAGAAATAATAATCGATCTAGCCGTTACCGACTTACGGCCATTACCAATAACCTATCTATCTTCAGTTTTGGCATATCGGAGATAGGAAACAGTTTCTATATCTGTTTTTGCCGTCCAGAGAAACAAAGACTGATGTTATTTTCTATCTCCGATATGCCAAAACTGAAGATAGATAGGTTATTGGAACCGGCCGTTATAAGTGGTACAACTAACACGACATTCTTATATCTATAGATTGTTGTCGTTATTGAGAGTTATTAATGCTATTAGAGTGTATCGTTGTATGGAAGGCAAGCTATACCAATTTTTCGATAAATGGAGTGACGTTACATGGAGTTTACAATGTATGTATTGACGACCTCCGTGGCGGAGTGACGTACACACCGGTTTTTAAGGTGTCGCCTGCTCCGAGGTCCCGGGTTCGAATCCCGGACGGGTCAATGTAGAAAAAAATGTGTTTTTCTACATTGTCTCGGGTCTGGGTGTTTGTGGTACCTTCGTTGTTTCTGGTTTCCAAAATACGAATGCTTTAAATAGTTATTCAAATTGGGATCGGGACAATGTATGTGATGTTGTCCATATTTATTTATTTATTAGGGGTTAAAGTATGAAATTGCCGTTTTGTATGGACGAAATCGAGAAAAGTCATTTTTCCATACTAACAATTTTTTAGTTTTTTTAAAAACGCCTGAACCGTTTTCGATGCAATTAAAGGTGAAAGTTGGATGGTTATAAGGCTACGCATTATAGTATTTAAATTTCTGAAAATCAAAGTATATAATACAAATATACTTAATTGAAGCAAGAAGGTCAGCTGACACATTGTAAGAGGTCGTTTCAACGACTTCCTTTGAAGTAATAGGCACTAGTAATGCATTTTTTTTTTAGTAAAAAGTTACTTTATTTAGTTTTTGATACAATACAAAAAGAATTACGCAATAATATGACTATACTTAAGAGCTATAAACAAAATAAAAAGTGGAAAAATAATCGGTAATTTCATACTTTAACCCCTATTATTTATTTGCAAAGCTCACGACAGCGCTCAATCCGCCCCTACCAGCATAGTTAGTTAGTTGGACTTAAATTTTCCGCACTCAGCTTCTTGAGTTGGGCCTTTGTACGTGATTAAATTTATGCTTTTTTCAAACCATTTTAGGTCAGTCCAGAAACTCACTAGGCCTCGTATATCTTTGAGTGCCTCTTGTACGGACTGAGATTTCTTAAGAGGAAACACAAGGGCCATTTTTACATACACACGTAGTCCTCCCTGTTTCCTCCCTGGATAAAACCAGTAGAGCAATAATTTTTATTACAAAAATTCATGGCCACTATATTAGCATGTTTCTATGTTTTCTGTTTTTTCATAAATTAATTGATAAAAAATATATGAGCCCTTAAAAATCGAAATAATTCGCCAGATTTTCTGCTGTGTTCAAAGCACCCAGAAAACAAATTTAGCTAAATTTTAGAAAAAATGGGGAACTTACGAACACGGCCAAAGCCTTTCTTTGATTTTTAATGAAAAAAGTATTTAAATCGGTCTGGTTTTGGAAAAGTAATCGGGGGACTACGAAACGTTGATTTCGGTCCAAGAAGCAGTTGTCTCTATCACACGCGGTGAATGCGTTTGACACTGCGCGACAGCAATAGATTTTACAAATACCTATTTTTCAATTCTCTCGCTCGTAGTGTTTTCCTCTTTAGGAATTCTGTCCGTTGTTTACTTACGCTTTTACCCCCATATTTATAAACAAGTAAAAGTAATTACTTGACTACAAGAAATTACTAGAAGTCTTAACTACCAAAAGTTAGCATTTTCAGCCAAATAATATGACTATTAATGGTGACCAATTTCTTTCACTTAAGCACTAGGTATGAACACTTTAAGTTATGACTTCCTTAAGCAATAAGTAATTACTTCTTTATAAATACGGGGGTTACACTGTGCTACTCGTATCACATGCTGCTGCCCCTACCAGCATAGTTTCGATTCTTAAGCGCGCTGTCTCGACGCGTTTCCAGGCGTGGTGCGCGCGCGCCGCGCAGCGCCTGGCGCTCGACGTGTGCGCGCACGCCGGGCTGCGCGAGGCGCTCGCCGCCGCCGAGCACGACGGTGAGTGACACTATACAGTGGGTCTAGCACAAAGAACTATCGACTTCGTATCGTTTGCGTATCGAAAGCAAACGACACAAAGTTCGTGCTTTGTTTTGTAGTTCTCGTTTTGACCGCGCGAGCGCTGTTTAAGTTTTCATACTAAATATTTCGATGGCGATACGAACACGCAAACGATTCGAATTCGATAGTTTTTCGTGCTAGACCCACTGGATGACATTTTAACCACCATCCAAATTTTAATATATCGATCGATGAGACAAAAAACCAATCACGTACTTTTTCTTTTGGTATAGCCTTGTAAAAAAATGTCAAGATAATGCACTTAGAAAGTGTTCGCAACAAAATCTAAAATTTTTAAAACGGCCGCCTAGCAACACTTTTTTTACGCGATTCGCATCTCATTCATTCATTACGATACTATTCATATGTTTTTGATTTTCCCTTTATACCTTATCATCAGGCCTAGGGCCGTATAAATTGAAAACTATGTTGCGAAAAATATTTTCGGGTGAAAGCTTGATTTACATTTTTGACTTCATAAATGGGCTCTAAATACGATACATAACGCCTATAAAATTTTTGGAAAGTGGTTAAAATTTCACCCGGTGGTATACACGGAGCCCACGTTATGTGACCATTATGTATAACATCATGGCAGAGTTATTTTAATTTTTTTAACAAAAATCAAAAAATATAATTAGATATTGGTTCAGATTTTTATTTTGAAACACGCTGTGACGCGCACAGATGTAGCTGTGTAAGGTCCAACTAAACGAGACCCCACCGCAGCAAAATAATACATCTGAATTAAGTCTGAATATTTTTTTTTATTTTCCAAAAAAAAATAATGATATATTAAATAACACTACCATAATATCATACACAATGGTCCATTAACGTGGGCTTTGTTCTCCAGGTGGTTCAAAAAGCACGGTGTACATACAGAATGTAATTTTAATCACCTTACAAATTTTAATACAGCAATCTACGAGGCGAAATACAAATGACGTATTTTTTCTTTCAATCAAAATAATTATGTAAAATGGACATTAAATCATAAACATCGTAACAACCTGGTCACAAAAATTTTACTTTAAAAGACGTTTTCACAGTGCCTTAAGACGCTGACTGCAGCCGATGACCTTGAGCAATGAATACGCCCACAAATTGATTCGTCTTTGAATTTCTTTGCAACGCGCCGCAGTTGTCACTGTCGATTCCCGTAGGAGTGACAGAGAGAAAGCGCATGGAATAGAAGGGCCTAAGTGCCAAACAACAAAATTCTTTGTGCAATTTAAAATTGCCATTTTATTAAAAATCTAAATCAGCCATTTGCTTAAGCAACATGTAATATACAATACAGCAAAATTTTACTATCATTGTTATACGGACTGCTGAGAAAAATGGTAATTTATGTATTTTCAGAGGCTACTTTGAGATTATTTTCTATCGAGAAAAGTTTTTACAATCGTGTTTTGGAAACAACCACCTGGTCAAAAATATGATCAATTACAACTACATAGAGTTTGGCAACAATACGAGCCATAGGCTTTAAGCAAAACAATCTTCACTGAGCTGAATTTGGCTCATGTCAGCGTCTTAAGCACCCCACACTGGCCCGATCACGCCCGCTAGTATGGGCCCCGGTGCGGGCGAGCCTGAGGCTAGACCGCTAGCGTGGCGGACCTAGGCTAAGCGCCTTCAGCGCTCGCCACACTCTGCCCGGTTTAACTGATTAAAGCCTTCCATATAAGGTTTCAGTGATAGGTCCGTCAAAAAAAATTCTTTACAGTTACATCATTTTGGTTTCCAAAATACGAGTGCTTTATCAAATTAGAATCTGAACAATGTATGTGACGTTTGCCACATTTATTATTTATTATTATTTTATTTTTCATAAACGCTAGACATACATACATATTATCTTGCCTCCTTCCCAACGGGGTAGGCAGAGACCAAGGCCTTCCACTTACTACGATCCTGGCATACAACTTTCGCTTCTTCCACATTCATCAATCTCTTCATGCATGCTCGTCGGTTTAGAGTACTCTTGACCTGACCTTTCTTCAGAACATCCCCGATTTGATCGTGGTAAGTTCGTCTAGGCCTTCCTCTTCCAACTTTCCCTTAAACGCTAGTGATTACGTAAAATGGACAAATCGATATCGACAGACTTAAAATATATTTCAAAATCGATAAAAGTAACATAAATGTTACAAATGATTTAATAAGCATTGGTTGATGCTTAGAACTTCAAATTGCAATTATTACTATAATTTTACAAAAAAACGTTCATATTTATTAGATTCTATATTCGATAAAGAATTTCTAGTAGATCTTCGTGATTGTTCCAGTGGTTCTGGTGATGATCACGATACTGACTTATTGTCAAATCTTAATAAACCTAATTTTCGTTTTATTTTAATCGCTAGAACTGTTTTTTTTTCGTGTGGTTAGTCGAGTCAGTCCCAGCACTAGTCTCCTCAGTTTGACAGGTGTCATTATGTTCAAGCTATCTTTTAAGGGCTATAGTGATGTTATTAAGATGTAACGGGATTTATCGCGAACATACCTTAATTTATTTGCCAGACTTTTGCCTAAAAAAGAATATATATTGTATAGTGAGATTATTTATTAACTCCTCCCAGAATGCGTATGGCGCGTCCGCTGGCTTCATTCGCAAGCGGAGACGCGTCTTCTTCGAGGGGCCGTCGCTCGTAGTTCCGATACTTCCCGCCGACTTCAAGCGGCGTGCGCTACGCTGGAGGTATGTACAGTTGATATGCTTCCAATGATATTTTAAAGCAAAATGTTTAGCCCCATCGGTCTAGTGGTTTAAATGCCGGGCCCAGATCTCGGGGTCCCAGGTTCGATCCCCGGGTCGGCCAAGAAATAGTTTCGAATTTTCGAACGTCGCTCGGGCTTTTGATCGCCAACCCGCATTTAGCAAGCGTGGTGATTAAGCCAGTATCTATCATTACTGTGGTAACTTGAATTCAATGATGGAGGCCTTTTCCTTGCAGTGGGATGATTATAGGCTGTTACTTACTTACTTTACTGTACTTCGTTACCTTCATAGTGATTCGCGTATTCAATCCGTTCCGAGCGATCCAAATCTGCACACATTGACAAGTTTCACTTAAAATAAGCGGAACAAAAGATGCGAAATAGCACGCAAACGAAAGAGACGGCTATAATTTTTAATGATCACCGTGATCGATTTGATTCGATTTAGGGCGCCGCCGTCGCCGCGTGCGCCGCGCTGGCCGCCGCCGACCGCGCGCTGGAGGCCTACGACGTGCTGCTGGCGCTGGCCGAGACCAGGGGCAGGCATTCGCAGGTTGGCTATTGGCATTATTTATCTATTAGCGAACTTCGTATCGCGTCAGAATAGTATTTTGACGTCCTAATGTCATTGTCATCAAGTATGACGTGGTTGGTAAGATATACACCGTGCTTTTTTAACCACCTGGAAAACGAAGCTCACGTTATTAGACCATTTTGTGTAACATCATGGCAGTGTTATTTTTTATTTATTAAATAATTTTTTGAAATTAATTAATTTTTATTCAGACTTTTAATTTTATAACACGCTGTGACGCGCCCAGACGTATTATATTGCTGCGGCGGTGTCTCGGTTGAATGGACCTTACACAGCCACATCTGTGTGCGTCACAGCGTGTTTCAAAATAAATAGATGAACCAATATTTAATAATAATAATTAAGAAAAAATTTTTTGGGTAAAAAAATTAAATAACATTGCCAAGATGTTATACATAATGGTTACATAACGTGGGCTTCGTTTTACAGTTGGTTTAAATTGCACGGTGTATATACATTTTCTTAATATATTCAACATTTGAATAGTTAGTATCCTGTGCCCGAAAAAGACAAATCCAAAAACATTAAATACATAAAAATCGGTCTAGCCGTTCTCGACTTATAAGTAAGTGGTGTCACTAACACCACACACGTCTTTCTTTTATTTGATAAGATATAAGATATATTATTACACACATATACAATAACAAGTTCCCGCAAAGATTTAGCCGCCATATGTACCTTTTTTTAGGGGTTTGTGGGAAGTAGCCGTTTGAAAGATGGAACCCTTATAAAATTATAGGTATATCAGTGGGGACCAAGTAGTATCTCGGTCGGCTGGGTGGCCAGCGCTATCTTTACCTGGCCCAGGGGTATATTAGTTTTTTTTGTTTTTTTTTAAATAGTTTATAGGCTTGCTCTTGACAACATACTTAAATATACGATTGAGAAGAAGTCTAAGATGGAGCGAGCTCACCCAAAGTACTGGTTCTCCCACACACCAGCGGAACACAGAGGCACTGTTTGTCGCTGGACTCCGGCAGGAGGGTGGTAGCGTCCAGGTGGCCTCTCACGAAGGCTACCACCGCAGAGGGATCCGTTAGCCGTCATCGTTTAGTAGAAAACCAAAGATGCCGTCGCCCAGGGTGGACCACTAGGGGGTAGATCCCACCACCTCAGTGTCGTCGGCTAGGTAGAAGGCGGGAACCCATCACTATCACTTTGGACGACCATTTGGATCAGCGGTAGTTAACGCTGCTTCTGAGCCATGGGTCGCGGGCTCGATCCCCGCACAGTACAAATATTTGTGTGCATGAACATGTCTGTTTGTACCGGTCTGGGTGTTTTCTATGTATTATAAGTAGGTATTCACAAAAAAAAAGTATATAAGTAAGATTATCGGTCGTCTAGTACCCCATACGACAGGGTACTTAATAGTACCTTAATTTGGGACTAGATGGCTCTGTGTGGCCCAGTGAGGCATGTCTTAAAATATTTATTTATTGACGTGACAACGTCTTAAATTAGGTTGCGGCTGGGAGTCACTTATGAAAAAGTGTAACGCTCGGTAACGTTACGATGAGTCACCGAACGAGAGAGAGGCCCGCCGAATGCCTTGCGTCTCTCTCCCACTCAACTATGATCGGTCTGCCGCGCGCGCAGCACTAGAGAATTAGGCGCATTGAATCGGACACATTACAGCAGAAACACTTCCTTTCATTTCATATTTCTCCTATCATCGTCCTATCCTCAACAAAATCACTCAAATAGGAATTAGTTAAGTTTAAGTTTACATGTACAATGTTTTAGTAAACAAAATATATTTCTATAGTTAAAATTTGTGCAATTCTTATTTTCATTCAATTCCTTGTTCCTATTGTGCAATTTAATTATATTCATATCAATAAATATTCTACCGAGAAAAAGACGTTGTCACGTAAAATCTTCGCCCGTAAAACCGACTTTGCAGGCAACCATTTTTTTTATTTATTTATCATCCGTCGTCTCCCTGCAGCGCGGCGAGGCGGAGGCTGTAGCGCGTCAGCTCCTGCACTCCCTGGAGCACGAGCGCCGCGTGGTGCGCGTGGGCGCGCCGCTGCTGTCGCCCGGGCCCTGGCTGCAGCACCCGTGCGTACACACATACAGTACATAGATTGTTGCACAACACAAACGGAACGTAGATCATAGCATCAGTACGAGTATATAAACTAGAAAATATGTTTTTATAGTTTGAATGAGTACATGGACTTTGAGGGATAGTTGACTTTATATTGTTTATTGTTTATGACTAATGTTTACAATTTGTGCTTTGTTTTAGGCCGTTTTAATTTATTTGACATTTATTTTTTACTTAATTTGACATTTAATTTAGAATAGGTATTCAATGATTAGAAATTGTGCAACCTTTATTCCATTTGACATAAAAATTTGTTATTTAATAGCTTCCAATGACGAACATTTGCACGCCTGCCAGCAGGTTAAATACAATGACTAAGAAAATATTTTGTAACATCTTTGTAATATGTATTTATGCAAATAAAATATTTGATTGATTGATTGATTGAAAAATTATGTCTCAGACGGGACTCGAACCCGCATCTCCTCGCATGCCGGGCGGGATGATGAGATGCGGGTTCGAGTCCCGCCTGAGACATAATTTTTCAAGTTTATATACTGATATTATAATTGCAATTTAATTGCTAAAATATCAAATAAAGTATATAGATCATAGCATGTATACAGGATGAAATTTTAACCGCTTTCCAAAATTTTTATATGTGTTCAGTATCGTATTTAGAGCCTATTTATGAAGTCAAAAATGAAAATAAAGTTGACACCCGAAAATATTTTTCGCGATTTCGTTTTCCATTTTTTAGATCCTATACCTGTTAAGGTATAAAAGGAAAATGAAAAACTTATGAATAGTATTGTAATGAACGAATGAGATGCACATCGCGTAAAAAAGTGTTACTAGGAAGCCGTGTCAAAAATTTTTGATTTTTGGCGGACATTTTCTAAGTGCTTTATCTTGACATTTTTGCACTGGGCTATACCAAAAGAAAAAATACGTCATTTGTTTTTTTGCCTCGTAAAATGCTATATAAAAATTTAGAAAGTGGTTAAAATTTCACCCTGTATATAGCCGCCTATCGTACATACCTGTACGATAGGCGGGTATATAACACACTGCCGCCCTATATCACACCGCCCTACATAAAACTGCCTACATCACACCACCGCCCTTAATTACACCGCTCTTCATCACATCGCCTACATCACCCCGTCACCCTACATCCCCCTCGCCCTAAATCCCATCGCCCTACATCACACTGCCCTACATCCCACCGCCGCCCTACACCACACTGCCCTACATCCCACCGCCGCCCTACACCACACTGCCCTACATCCCACCGCCGCCCTACACCACACTGCCCTACATCCCACCTCCGCCCTACACCACACTGCCCTACATCCCACCGCCGCCCTACACCACACTGCCCTACATCCCACCGCCGCCCTACACCACACTGCCCTACATCCCACCGCCGCCCTACACCACACTGCCCTACATCCCACCGCCGCCCTACACCACACTGCCCTACATCCCACCGCCGCCCTACATCACACCACCGCCCTACATCCCACCGCCCTACATCCTACCGCCCACATCACACCACCGCCCTATATCACACCGCCCTATATCACACCGCCACCACTATGTATAGACATACCACATTTCATGTAAATGTAATAGAAAAATTATGTCATAGGCGGGGCTCGAACCCGCATCTTCTCGCATACCGGGCGCGGCGCTATACCATTAAGTCACCGAGCCACTGCGTCACAGCGCGAACTTTTCAAGCATATTCTTATCGTTGTAAGCCAGCGTTGTGTGATCATATGTTAGGAGTTTGCACCCTTAACACCTAAAAGTAAGATATCCGGCTCGGCATGTGAGGAGATGCGGGTTCGAGTTCCGCCTGAGACTTTCAAGTTTATTTACTGATATTATAATTGCAATTAAGTTGCTGAATTATCAAATAAAGTAAATGTAATAGACATTGGCTGATTTTCCAAAATTTAATACTGACGTAGACGACCTCCGTTACGGCCACTCCGCCACGGATTGTACACACCGGTTCGATTCCCGGACGGGTCAATGTAGAAAAAATTTGTTTTTCTACATTTTCTCGGGTCCGGATGCTTGTGGTACCTTCGTTGTTTCTGGTTTCCAAAATACGAATGCTTTAAATAGTTATTCAAATTGGGATCAGAACAATGTATGTGATGTTGGGCACATTTATTTATTTATTTATTTATACAGGATGAAATTTTAACCACTTTCCAAATTTTAATATATCAATCTACGAGACAAAAAACAAATGACGTATTTTTTCTTTTGCTATAGCTCAGTACAAAAATGTCACGATAACGCACTCAGAAAATGTTCACAAAAAATTTAAACTTTTTGATATGGCCGCCTTGGAACACTTTTTTTACGCGATATGCATCTCATTATTCATTACGATATTATTTATACGTTTTTGATTTTCCCTTTATACCTTATCAGGCCTAGGCCCGTAAAAATTGAAAACTATATTGCGAAAAACATTTTCGGGTGAAAGCTTGATTTACATTTATTACTTCATAAATGGGCTCTAAATACGATACATAACGCCTATAAAAAATTTGGAAAGTGGTTAAAATTTCACCCTGTATATAATTGCAACAAAATTGCTCAAACATCGTATAAAGTACTGGTATCAATCTCACCAGAACGGACGGCACCACTGAAGTCCTGGAAGCTCGCACCAGCACGCCGGAGAGCGAGCGGGAGGGGGAGGGCGAGGGGGAGGGGGAGGGGGAGGAGGCGTGGGGGGCGGCGCAGGACGCGAGACTACGTGCGCACGCGGCGAGACTTAAGGCGGATACTGTGACGCTGCGGGCGCACGGCGCGCCGCCCCGCCTCTTCTCGTATCACGGTGACTATTACTCATTTTTCAGGGCTAGAGCTATGTTTAAAATGTTACACCCTCTTTTGAGGGGATTTACAAAAAAACATTTGATGCACGAGTTTTTTGTTATAGTCCTTTAAATATAGCTTGATTGGAATGACAGTTCTCACTGAAAGAGACGACGTAACTTTGTACCGGCGTCACACAAGTGAAACACATTTGCACACGAAAAAATATTGGTAACTGGCGTGTTGAGAATGTTTTTTTATACATTGCTGTAAATATGAAAAAGGTGTACGCGGGCGTTACGCAGCACGAACCCTAGCATTCGAAAACCCTTCGTAGCTATTTGGTCTATGTGTTCTTGAAATTTAGATTTTAACTTTAAATATATTTTTTCTATTATTAAATTGTTTCATATTGACTATTGTGACTAAGGATTTGTTTGTAGGGATTTGTACAAACAAATCCTTAGTCCGCTGCAGTCTTGAGTACTGCTGTCAATTCTGGTCTCCACATTATGACGTTTATGTAATGCGTGTCGAGCGCATCCATTAGCGCTTTCTGTGGCATCTTTCGTACCAAATCCACAAAGCAAAGGAACTGCCCTCATACGAGGAAAGACTCTTTTTTTTTCAAATTGAATAGCTTGCGGGATAGAAGGTATTTGCTGGATCTCATGTTTTTACATAAAATTGTAAACGGAAACATTGACTGCCCTTTTCTACTAGGCTCTATAAACTTAAATATTATGCCGTATAAGCTGGCGCGTACTATGTTCTTTTTACGGTCAAAAGCAGCAGGACCAAACTGGGTCACCACGCCACCATGAACAGGATACAGTGTAGGGAGAATCCCACACTTAATGATAAATGATAGACTATGATAATGGATATGGGGATGACAAAGGAAACGCCCGAATGATACGAATGCTTGTAATGCACTGTTCTATAGGTATTGCGCGAAGTGCTGTGTAAGTATATAACGCTAAGTTAACAAAATCAAAGTGCACTAAATGATTACGAAATAATCATGTACGTTTCATCGTACATACAGAGAGAGTACAACAGTCTCTGCAAGATATCCGACATAGATATATTTTCAGATCAGCCACAGAGTTTCAGGAGCAAAATACTGCAATCTTTTGCGCCAAAGCAGCCATAGCTGATTGCTATAGGGTTCACCATTCTTTTTAATTTGAAGCAATATAAGTTATTTTTTAATTTTGTTATAGTTTTTTAAATTATACTTAGTCTTAGGTAATATAATTGTAGTCCACATTGCAAGCCGTGGCAGCCTGTAATGGTGGTTATCGCTAGTGAATTTGCCACTAGAGGCGCTAGTGTTGCGTGAGGTCCAATATCATTCATTTTTCACTGGTTTTAGCGGAATTTGTTGCATAAATTATAATTTCTATACTTTACCTGCTGGAAAGTGATCTCCTTCGTAAAATATCGCAAATATGGATTATGTGGCGATTAATGTGAACGCTTTAAAAGCGGAATTAGGAAAAAGCGCAAAAATAGGCGGCCTCAAGGGCAACTATTTCAGAAGTTAGATTGTTGATATCAAGAAAGTTATTTATAAACAATAATAATAAATAATAATAAATATTTAAGACATGCCTCACTGGGCCACACTGAGCCATCTAGTCCCAAATTAAGGTACTATTATGTACCCTGTCGTATGGGGTACTAGATATAACCTTAATTAGATTCAAGATATAACACTTTGTTTCGGCGCCAATCGCCTTTAACAGCTATACCTCCGGACCTCAGTCTACAGTGGCGCCAACTGGTGAGCAAAGAAACTTAAAGCTAAGTGCCGTCTCAATGGGGACTACCCCCATTGAGACGGCACTTAGCTTTAAGTCCATTTATGATCTAATAGTATAAGATCCCACCATACAACGACCTTCACCGAGCTGTTTATTGGATGAAAAGTATTTTATATACAATTAAATATGCCATAAAATATATTGCAAATGGGTTGCCTAAAAATTTCAGTCCAGAGTAGAATTTTTAAAATTTGACAACCGAATTTCATGACTTTTTTTTTTGCATTCAACCGTATACCACCGTGTTCATAAATGAATAATATTTATTTGTATTTAACTTTATTTAATTAACCAGACCGGTGCAAGTTACTCGTTCGATTTACCTGTTTATATCTGCCTACTCAAGAGTTGTGACGGGAAAAAAATAGTCAACTTAACGTTTGCATATTCTTTGGGCTTCATATTTTCGATTGGTATGAAATTTGCCTATTAACCAAACCAGAAAAAAAAATTAAATTAAAATATAAAAAAAATAAATAATTAGGTAATCATACTCTGGACTCTGGACTGATTTTTTTTAGTCAACCCATTTGCAATATATTTTTTGGCATATTTAATTGTATATAAAAAACTTTTCATCCAATAAACAGCTCGGTGAAGGTCGTTGTATGGTGGGATCTTAGACTATAACTCATTGCTCTTGTATTAGTGTTTGGTGTGGCGTGTGAATAGCCACACCAGGTGGATAGGGTGGAAGGTTTATTAGATAAACCAACCAAAAAAAGATACGACTACGGCAGTACTAAAATTACTAAACCTACAATTAAAACAAATTATGCGCACAAGGCACTTACCTATCTGGTGCTGCAGTTCCCTTCTCTCCTGGGTGGGTTTTCAAGGTAATTGGTGACCGAGGACAGGGAAGCCAGGAACGTGCGGTGATTTGGTGATTGAAGAGCTTGGGGTGATTGAAAAAGCTTGAGGTTTTTTCAGGTGAAAATTATTAGGTGAACTATAGGTGAGAAGAAGTAAGTATCCAGGAGTTGAAGTATATAGTTGAAGAATTTTGACAACAGTTATCTTCTTTTCCTTTGACAGGAGTTGCTGTCTATGGCAGTGCCGAGTGCGTGCCATGGAGGGCAGATGCAATAATTATAAATTTAATAATATCAATACTACGCGCAACCAGTGTTTGTTTTGTTGGTTGTCCAAATAATAAAATAAAATCATTAAAATAACCCAGTCACAAAAATTACACATAACTTGAAAAGACGTCTTTACGAGGTTACGTCATTTTTCATAATCGCTAGTGATGAGGTAAAATCGACAAATCGGAATCCACAGACTTAACAGTATTTCCAAATCGAAGTAATGTAACATAAATGTTACAAATGATTTAATGAGCATTGGTTGATGCTTAGAACATCAAATTGCAATTATTAATAGTAGACGAAAAATTTTCAAATTTATTAGATTCTGTATGCGTTAAAAAATTCTAATTGATTTTCATGATTGTTACAACTAAGCTCATAGTGATCACGACACTGGCGTACTGTTAAATCTTAATATATCTGATTATCATTTTATTTTATATGCCTTATCTGTTTTTTCCGTTTGATCAGTGGAGTCAGTCCCATCACTAGTCTCCTCAGTTTGACAGGTGTCATTGTCATTCTAATCAAGCTATCTATGATCTTAACTAAAGGCGACTACTAGAGCTAAGTGCTGCCCCCCGTTGATTTAATTTTATTACTTCTAAACAAAAGCAATTCTAAAAAAACTAGAACAGTATCATTTTAGCAAATAACCTGTATTGTGAGATAATAGGGGTTAAAGTATGAAATTGCCGATTATATTCCCACTTTTTATTTTGTTTATAGCTCTTAAGTATAGTCATATTATTGCGTAATTCTTTTTGTATTGTATCAAAAACTAAATAAAGTAACTTTTGACAAAAAAAAAAAATTCAATACTAGTGCCTATTACTTCAAAGGAAGTCGTTGAAAAGACCCCTTACAATGTGTCAGCTGACCTTCTTGCTTCAATTAAGTATATTTGTATTATATACTTTGATTTTCAGAAATTTAAATACTATAATGCGTAGCTTTATAACCATCTAACTTTCACCTTTCATTGCATCGAAAACGGTTCAGGCGTTTTTAAAAAAAACTAAAAAATTGTTTGTATGGAAAAATGACTTTTCTCGATTTCGTCCATACAAAACGGCAATTTCATACTTTAACCCCTAATACTTCAGAACAAAAAATTAATTAAATCATGAATATTCTTAACAGATGATGAAGACGAGTCAGAGAACGCTACAGACGCGTACAGCATGGCCGAGATGGAAGCGGCCGTGGCTATGCAGGTACTTTTTAATTTTGCTGCTTTCATTTTATACTAGCTATGCCCGCGACTTTGTTCGCGTGGGCTGCAGGACATTTCAGTTTTAATACTTAGAACCATCTCAACTTATTATTGCCAACTATTTGTTTATTAATTACAAGACATGCCCCGTTGGTCTAGTGGTTTAAATACCGGGCCAAGTTCTCGGGGTCCCACGTTCGATCCGGGTCGGGCAATAAAAAGTTTCGAATTTTCGAACGTTGCTCGGGTTTGTGATCACCAACCCGCATTCGGCAAGCGTGGTGATTACGCCTGTACCCATCATTGCTGTGGTGACTTGAATTCAATGATGGAGGCCTGCGCCCTGCAGTGGGGTGATTATAGGCTGTTCCTTTTTTTTTAACATGCCGACATTCTGTTTTTGCCGCTGATTCAGAAGATGGCCACCAGTTCAGTCTCAAATTACAACTGTTATATTCTCTTTATTTATATTAAAATAATCTAAAATTTATGTGCCTCATATCAGTATATAAACTTGAAAAATTTTGTCTCAGGCGGGACTTGAACCCGCATCTCCTCGCATGCCGGGCGGGCGCCATACCATTAGGCCACCGAGACACTGCGACACGGCGCGCATTTTTCAAGCATATTCTTACGCTGTGAGCCAGCGTTGTTTCATCAAATGTTAGGAGTTTGCACCCTTAACACCCGAAAGAAACATCTTCAGCACCTAAATACTTTTTATGATATTTTAGCAATTTAATTGCAATTATAATATCGGCATGCGAGGAGATTCGGGTTCGAGTCCCGCCTGAGACAAAATTTTTCAAGTTTATATACTGATATTATAAGTGCAAAAAAGTTGCTAAAATATCAAATAAAGTATTGAAAAATTATATCTCAGGCGGAACTCGAACCCGCGTCTCCTCGCATGCCGATATTATAATTGTGATTAAATTGCTAAAATATCATAAAAAGTATTTAGGTGCCTAAGTTACTCCATATATCATTAGCTATCTGCGAGTGAAAGTTCCGTCAAAATCGGTCCAGCCGTTTGAGAGATTAGCCGAAAAGACAATTATACTATATGTCACACCGATGGTAGAAAAAGCCAGTTCCACGCGGCTCTAATGCAACACCCATAAACGAGAGGAAGCGGTGCTATAGTTAACTATAACTACGTTGTCTGCAGGAGATGCTGGCGGTCCGCGAAGCTCAGATGACTTCAAATCCACACTCACACTCGCACCTCGAGAATACGGAATATAAGGTGAGCTTACCGACGAAATAAATGGATGATTATACAGGGTGAAATTTTAACCACTTTCCAAATTTTAATATTGCAATCCACAAGGCAAAAATCAAATGACGTATTTTTTCTTTTGGTATAGCCCAGTACAAAAATATCAAGATATAACACTGAGAAAATGTCCGCCAAAAATCTAAAATTTTTGATACAGCATCCTGGTAACACTTTTTTTACGCGATGTGCATCTCATTCATTCAATCCAATACTATTCATAAGTTTTTGATTTTCCCTTTATACCTTAACAGGTCTAGGACCGTAATAATTGAAAACTATATCGCAAAAAATATTTTCGGTTGACAACTTGATTTACATTTTTTACTTGATAGGCTCTTAATACGATACTGGACACATATAAAAATTTTGGAAAGTGGTTAAAATTTCAAATTTTAAATGGACGGTGCATTTTCGACCACTTGAATAACGAAGCCCAGGTTATGTGACAATTATTTATAACATCATGGCGGTGGCAAATTTAAAAAATTACAAATTAAATTTATTAAAAAAAATCACTGCCATGATGTTTTACATAATGGTCCAATAACGTGGGCTTTGTCTTCCTTATTTGTTAAATGGACTATCCAACACAAAAATAATTTTTCAATTCGAACCAGTACTTCCTGAGATAAGCGCGTTCAAACAAACAAACAAACTCTTCAGCCTTATAATATTAGTATAGATTGTAGATATAATTTGTTTTCTTTGTACCAGAGCGAGCCCCACCGCAGCCGCCGCCGCCGCGAGAGGCTACAGAGACGTGCGAGAGACGAGACAGAGCTCTAGCCGAGTATTAGAATCAAATATACAGGATGAAATTATAACCACTTTCCGAATTTTAATATATCAATCTACGAGACAAAAAACAAATGACGTATTTTTTCTTTTGGTATAGCCCAGTACAAAAATGACGAGATAAAGCACTTAGAATTTTTGATACGGCCTCCTAGCAACACTTTTTTTACGCGATGCGCATCTCATTTATTCATTACGATACTATTAATAAGTTTTTGATTTTCCCTTTATACCTTAACAGGTTTTGGACCGTAAAAATTGAAAACTATATCGCGAAAAATATTTTCGTGTGACAACTTGATTGAAATATTTTACTTCTTAAATAGGCTCTAAATACGATACTGAACGCCAATAAAAATTTTGGAAAGTGGTTAAAATTTCACCCTGTATAAATAACCGAGCGAAATATCTCACTTACTGGTTTACGAGATTATTTATTAGCTCCAGACCTTATTTTTTGGTCCTTGAGATGCCGAATATTAGAATATCCAAATAGCCGAGCGAGATACCTCACTGACTGGGCCCTTTTCAGCTATTTCAATTGCAGTACAATCGTGATTGAATTGGGCGATTTTGACATTTAGTCCATACTAGAACTGTCAAAAACCTGCAATTCAATAACGATTGTGATACGATTTGGTTAGCTGAATTAGGAGCCTGGTTTACGAGATGATTTACTAGCTACAGACCTTATTTGTTCGTCCTTGAGATACCGAATATTAGAATCAAATATCCAAATAACCGAGCGAAATATCTCACTTACTGGTTTACGAGATGATTTATTAGCTCCAGACCTTATTTGTTGGCCCACGAGATGCCAAATGTTAGGATCAAATATCCAAATAGCCGAGCGAGATGTCTCACTTACTGATTTGCGAGATCATTTACTAGCTCCAGACCTTATTTGTTCGTCCTTGAGATACCGAATATTAGAATCAAATATCCAAATATCCGAGCGAATTGTCTCTTACTGGTTTACGAGATGATTTACAAGCTCCAGTAGGGCTAAGATGCGAAACCACGATAAATTTGTCGCAGGACATGAGAAAATTTGTTTGCTTGTCTTTTTTTTATCATTTTTTCTAACATGGCAACAACCCGCGATAAAAATTCTTCGCCAGACAAATGTTTATTTACATGACAAACGGATGTAGTCATATTACCATAATTATATAGTCTTGTGTGTAGAAACATTGGTTAATAATAATCATTCGTTTAAATAAATAAATAAATTGCGTTCGAAAGACGTCCCGGCGCTGCACGATGACAGTTGCATAGATTAAGAATTGTATATGTTTTGCTGATTACGCGTCATAGTGATACCTAAATTATCGCATCTGAATTTTTAATCTATGTCGTCGTCTTAGCACTTTGGCGGGAGTTCGTGAGATACGTTTGGAGTCCGTTTAATTTATCGAATTTTTATTGTTTATAGTGATTTTTGGGTCGTAAAAGTGGTGTTATTTTGCGAAAAAGTGTCGTGCGAGTGAACAATATACAGTTCGGTGAAATAATGGTGTATGGGTCGTAAAATTAATAGACTCAGGCGTTACTTTGCGGAAATCTATAACTAATTATGGATTTAGAAAATTATTTTGCTAATGATTTCCGCTTGTTAATATACCGGCCTAGATACCTTCACCACACTACCCGCACTAACACTGATTTGAGGAAGCACCTGCACCACACTAACACTGATTGCTTAGCTCAAAACCTTAGTTGTGGGCCTATGAGATGCCGAATATTAAAATCAAATATCCAAATAGCCGAGCGAGATATCTCACTTAGAACCTAGTTCACCAACAGACGTTTAAGTTTTAAACAGCGTTCAAAATATTATTTGACATATTTTGTATGGGAATTGTGTCAAATTAATCGTCAATCTATGTTTACCGGCTGTTTAAGAATTGGTGAACTCGGATCTTACTGGTTTACGAGATGATTTACTAATTTATGAGCACACTTACTAGCTTAAGAACTTACTTGGTGGGCAAAGAGATGATTTACTGGTTCACGAGTTACTTTTCGAACTCACGACCTCGCTTATTGGTACACATACAGATGATTTACTATCCCAAGACCTTATTTGATGGCCCAAGAGATGATTTGAAAGTTCAAAACTTATGACCTCACTGAATCATGACCTCGTTGACTAGGTCACGAGATAAATTATTAGCTTAAAAACTCACTGTAAGAGCGTTGGGACGAAGATCCAAAATAATACTAAGTCTATCGTGGAATAATTATACACGGTGCAATTTGAATCACTTACCAAACAAAGCCCACGTTATGTAAACATTATGTATAACATCTTGGCAGTGTTATTTTTTTATCAATTTTTTTAAGCTATTGCATAGCTTCTATCGCGGGCCTTGAGCGTGGAGACCGAATCCAGAAATTCCGTAACGAGAATAACCTAACACCCCCCCACTCCGACCGGCACAGTGGTGATACTTTTTAGTTTTATAATTGCATGAGTTGATAAAAAATGCTATGCAATAGCTTTACCGCGGCAGTCTCCGAGTGCCACACGTCTTTTTTTTATCCATTATTTTTATAAAAATATAAAATGTTAGTTCAGCTATTTATTTTGAAACACGCTGTGACGCGCACGGATGTAGCTGTGGAAGGTTCATTCATCTGGAACCTCGCCGCAAGTCTGTCTCAATTCTGTTAAATGTCTGAATAAATAGATTAAAAAAAAAAGATAAATTAAATAACCCTGCTATGATGTCATACATAATGGTCAGATAACGTGGGCTTCCATTTTCAGGTGGTTGAAAATGCACCGCGTATACTAACGAATCTCAAATTATTAATACTATTAAGTTTTCGGAGTTTTTTAAAATGAAAATGTTAAAATATTGTCACGACGAGGCTTATTATTAATTAGTCTAAAAAATAGAACCATTCACCTGGTACAGAATACTATTAGGCTAAAAACATTGTTTGTTCAAATTGTACAGGCCTATACTGTCTCCTATGCTGCTGCATGTTTTGGTGGACCCTGTGAAGAAGTTAATTAACTCAATGGGGTTGTTCAGGTTGACAATATGCTTATAGCTAGGGAATATAGTTTTCAATTTTTACGGTCCTAGGCCTGATAAAGTAAAAAGAGATAATCAAAAACTTATGAATAGTATCGTAATGAATAAATGAGATGCGAATCGCGTAAAAAAAGTGTTGCTAGGCGGCCGTATCAAAAATTTTAGATTTTTTGCGGACATTTTCTAAGTGCTTTATCTTGTCATTTTTGTACTGGGCTATACCAAAAGAAAAAATACGTCATTTGTTTTTTGTCCCGTAGATTGATATATTAAAATTTGGAAAGTGGTTAAAATTTCATCCTGTATATCGAATTAAGTCGATATTGATATATCGATATATCGGTCTAGTACGCCGATATATCGATATTTTATCGATATTTTCCCTTTTTTAAAGGCTTAAAAAATAATGTAGTTATATAGCCCCTGTACACAATGGGCTGTGATGGTGACCATTCGCTGTACATAACTGTGGTTTACTATAGTTTTAGAAATAAATTCGGCCTCAGTAAAGGCAACTGTTCACCCGACAGTGTACAGCGAATGGTCATCATCAGCATGGCGTGATGATGGCCCATTCGTGTAGAGGACAGGAATACTTCAAGTACCTTCCAAACAATTCAAGTACTGATTTACCTACTACTAATACAGGGTGAAATTTTAACCACCTTCCAAATTTTAATATATCAATCTACGTGACAAAAAACAAATGACGTATTTTTTCTTTTGGTATAGCCCAGTACAAAAATTTTAAGATAAAGCACTTAGAAAATGTCCGCCAAAAACCTAAAATTTTTTTGCAAACATTTTTTTACGCAATGCACATCTCATTCATTAATTATGATACTAATCATAAGTTTTTGATTTTCCCTTTATACCTAAACAGGCCTAAAACTGTAAAAATTTAAAACTATATTGCGAAAAATATTTTCGGGTGAAAACTTGATTTACATTTTTACTTCATAAATGGGCTCTAAATACGATACTGAACGCCTACAAAAATTTTGGAAAGTGGTTACAATTTCATCCTGTATGTCTGTAAATTTTTTATACCTTACAATTTTTCGATATTTCGTTACAGTATATATATATTTTTTCGATATCGATATAAATATCGATATATTTAGGACTCAATATATCAATATTTATCGGTTTTCCTATATATCGTTGCATCCCTACTTATGGCGACCGGCATGTCGATAACATAAATAAAACTGCTGTTCAGTGTGTAGTTTCTATCTAATTGTAATATTTGATGAAATCGGTTAATAACTAAGGTTTCAATAAAGATTGATCCAAATTAAATATAAAATATTATTATTATAACTTAAGGTCAAAAATTTGTACATACATACATACATACATACTTACACTCACGCCTTTTTCCCGGAGGGGTAGGCAGAGACCACATCTTTCCACTTGCTACGATCCTTACAGACTACTTTCGCTTCATCCACATTCAATAATCTTCATACTCGCTCGCCGGTTAAAGGTACTCTTGACCTGACCTCTCTTTAGAACTTCCCCGATTTGATCAAGATAAGTTCGTCGAGGCCTTCCCCTTCCAACATTTCCATCCATACTCGCCATATATATCTTTTTAGTCAACCTGCTTTCATTCATCCTCTCAAATTTGTACAGGATGAAATTAATAGATGGCATAAGTAAGTAAGTAAATCGGGTTATTCCCAGTTGCCCCCACTGGTATCGCCCATAATATAATCATAAAAACATGAACAATACGTCATAGGTAGCCTACGGGGAGATAGCCTTGAAAAGCAAAGGAGTTCTCATGCCCTTAATGCAGCAAGCCCATATGACACTATCGCAATATACTGGGTTATTCCCAGTTGCCCCCACCGGCGTCGCCCCCACTGGGGGCAACTGGGGTTTGTAAAAAATAATGTCCCAGTTGCCCCCGGTGCCTCCATTCGAAACGGCAACTGGGGATTTTACTTTTGAACGTCCCAGTCTCGACTTGATACACCGTAAAGTATAGCTAGATATTTTTTCCATATGTTGTAAGAAGCGAAGCGAAGGAAAGAATAAGGAAAGAATATCTAAGTACTTAAATTTGTTGCCCCCAGTGGGGGCGATGCCGGTGGGGGCAACTGGGAATAACCCAGTATATTGCGATAGTGTCATATGGGCTTGCTGCATTAAGGGCATGAGAACTCCTTTGCTTTTCAAGGCTATCTCCCCGTAGGCTACCTATGACGTATTGTTCATGTTTTTATGATTATATTATTAACAAAAATCTATATTACTACAAAATACATTAAAGGTTATCGAAATAATCATCTTCAATATCATCCGCATCATCACCTTCATGATCTGAAGACACCAATCTTAGGATTACCCTCTCAATTACCACTCTTTGTGAGTCATCCATGATATCATTTAATTTCTCCTTCAACAACATCAATGAGGAAGCAAGGTATTTACTTAATGGAGTCTTAGAGCAAGGTATTGTGAGTAGAAAAGAAGGGTCAATAGCAGTGGCAGTCTGAAATGCTTCCTGATTACCTTTTTCTGTTTCTGCCTATTTCTTTGATGAATCATTTTTGTTTGTTCTGTTGGTCCGGCGGATGTAGCAGATAGAATACATTTCTCTGTGTATTGTCATCAGTCGAAACCATTACACCCACATCTTTATTGAATAATAATTGATCCTCACTCGGTTCAGAGAAAGGGTTCCCAGGATCCATTATTTTTAAGAAATATTCTCTATCTAGATCACTCACAATGTTCTTGTATCTTATTGTGGATTCATCTACTGCAATGTTTTCTATCACCCAAGGATTCTTTCCACTATCAGCAAGGAATATAACATTAGGACTCAATTTTTCTTTTGTGGCTATACCCCTGCCATTCTTTATGTTCCAAAGCCTTCTTACATTGCCTATTCCCACTGCCAACCTAGACATTGCTCCCATCACATTTATAACATGTGTCCGCATTAATTGTAGGGTATTTGCAGCGATTGCATTAAAATCATCTTGTGGATTTTTACCTATCGGCTTGAGTGAGCTTGTTCAACACCGTATTGACAAAAGATGTCTTTCTTTGTCTTGGCACCAACTTGTGTATTCACTATAGGATTCCGGAAACAATATAGTTTTTTTCCTTGCTCGGATTTATTCCAAAGAGTCTATATGTCGCAGGGAAATGAGGATATCAGGGATTTCATGAAATCCCTAGGGATATGACGAAATCCCGGTAAATGTCGAATATTCTTGTTTATTATGTCTTTTTACTAAAATTATCTAGTGATATGACAAATTGTGGAGGAAATTACAACCATATTAAGGAGCTATTGATTAATATTGCATATCATGTATATCAGTGAGTTTTGGATGAACATTGAAAATGGATTGTCGATCAGGCATTCATTTAGTTTTGAACACATCCCCTTTACATCAAAAGTAAACGAATGTTGTTGGCGCCTTTCATTGAGTAAAATCATGAGCATCTTTCTAAACATAGACATGTATCCTTCATCCCCACTATTTCCTATTACTGCCATGAGACTGGCATCAATAACTCTGTCTATAAAGAAGTTCTTGGATTGCTCGTTTGTTATGTGACTTGCACAAAGCGCTTTAAAAGCATCCTCGCTTAGAAATTTCTGATGCCTCATTATTATGTCACCTATCATATTACTAAATATACAAAATACTAATATAAAGTCAGAGATATGTCATTTCACTAAATTAAATGCAGTGAAATAAAGAATACCGTTGTAGACACAGGCTGATTACAATTTTGACATGAATGGGCGCCATCGGATTCATTGTTACATACCTGGAATGGTTACCAGCTGGCATATTAACTTTTCTACAACATTAAAATGTACAAGTGATTTGTGACTGAGCGATCGTATTTTTAGTTGAAATTGTATTTTACTAAACCACTCGAGAAATCCACTAGCCACTAAAAGGGGTGTTAAAACCATTAGTTTTAGTAAAATATCCACTAAGTTGGTACACGAGCCGCGCCAGCTCGAGCGACGCATTTGTTTCGCTCCCACTAGTGCCCCTGTGAGCGAGCGAAAGAAATGCATGTCTCGATTTTTACTCGGCAGTATCCGCTTTTCTGACATTTTACTAGATTTAGTTTAGTGGAATGACATATCACTGACGATAATTTGGTATATTGTCATATCGCTAGATACTTTTAGTAAGAAGGCGCAATAAACAAGAATATTCGACATCTTCCGGGATTTCGACATATCCCTAGGGATTTTATGAAATCCCTGATATCCTCATTTCCCTGCGACATATATACGCTATATGTGAGGGCGATCAAGGATGATAACGATTGAATTGACTCTGCGACAAATACAGTCATCGAATCATCACTTGATCTAAGATACCTTGTTATAGTTAGTATTGAGTACTTAAATCCCCTCAATAGCCACTAAACCGATTATTGTGGAACACGCATTCAACATACCCATTAAGAATCCTGGTGAAGCCGGTATATATTCCTCCTCATCAACAGTATGCTGGACTTTTGCGAACCATTCTTGGTTGTGAGTATTCAGCATGTTCAGTTTTAAATCATGCCAATTGAGCCTTGTGAAGAAATTTTCATTCTCCATCATGAATCCTATACCTAGGTGTATTCTTTTGATCAGCAAATAGTAGAACCCCATTCTACAAACCATTTCGAAAGTTATCTCTTCATCTGTGGGTGGAGGGAGATTGTTCTTTTGCCTGATGGAAGGGTCAAACCAACACTTGTGTACAAGGGCAAACAATAATGGATTCAAGCACTCATTCCATTTCGATGCATCTTCTGTACCTTGAAGGCTATAAGATATATCAAAGTTTTCCTTCAATGAGGACATTTGTAGTTCATTCATAGTTTTGCGCTTTTTCTCCTTCCCACCGATACTAATAGTGCTTCCTGGAATATTTTTTGACAGAGATAAATGAAACTCCTCAATTACTTTCAAGTGGAGTCTGAGGGCCACAGAACCTGAAGCAATTGCTCTTCTATCCTTTTTCCTCTCTCTCTGCGTGCTTAATGTAAGAGCAGAAGCTTCGTGCATAATCATCCAACCATTTTTTACAATCTTTCATTTATTAATTTCATTATGTACAAATTTTTGACTTAAGTTATAACATATAATAATATTTTATATTTAATTTGGATCAATCTTTATTGAAACCTTAGTTATTAACCAATTTCATCAAATATTACAATTAGATAGAAACTACAAACTAAACAGCATTTTTATTTATGTTATCGACATGCCGGTCGTTGGTCCGGCGGATGTAGCAGATAGAATACATTTCTCTGTGTATTGTCATCAGTCGAAACCATTACACCCACATCTTTATTGAATAATAATTGCTCCTCACTCGGTTCAGAGAAAGGGTTCCCAGGATCCATTATTTTTAAGAAATATTCTCTATCTAGATCACTCACAATGTTCTTGTATCTTATTGTGGATTCATCTACTGCAATGTTTTCTATCACCCAAGGATTCTTTCCACTATCAGCAAGGAATATAACATTAGGACTCAATTTTTCTTTTGTGGCTATACCCCTGCCATTCTTTATGTTCCAAAGCCTTCTTACATTGCCTATTTCCACTGCCAACCTAGACATTGCTCCCATCACATTTATAACATGTGTCCGCATTAATTGTAGGGTATTTGCAGCGATTGCATTAAAATCATCTTGTGGATTTTTACCTATCGGCTTGAGTGAGCTTGTTCAACACCGTATTGACAAAAGATGTCTTTCTTTGTCTTGGCACCAACTTGTGTATTCACTATAGGATTCCGGAAACAATATAGTTTTTTTCCTTGCTCGGATTTATTCCAAAGAGTCTATATGTCGCAGGGAAATGAGGATATCAGGGATTTCATGAAATCCCTAGGGATATGACGAAATCCCGGTAAATGTCGAATATTCTTGTTTATTATGTCTTTTTACTAAAATTATCTAGTGATATGACAAATTGTGGAGGAAATTACAACCATATTAAGGAGATATTGATTAATATTGCATATCATGTATATCAGTGAATTTTGGATGAACATTGAAAATGGATTGTCGATCAGGCATTCATTTGGTTTTGAACACATCCCCTTTGTACATCAAAAGTAAACGAATGTTGTTGGCGCCTTTCATTGAGTAAACTCATGAGCATCTTTCTAAACATAGACATGTACACTTCATCCCTACTATTTCCTATTACTGCCATGAGACTGGCATCAATAACTCTGTCTATAAAGAAGTTCTTGGATTGCTCGTTTGTTATGTGACTTGCACAAAGCGCTTTAAAAGCATCCTCGCTTATCAATTTCTGATGCCTCATTATTATGTCACCTATCATATTACTAAATATACAAAATACTAATATAAAGTCAGAGATATGTCATTTCACTAAATTAAATGCAGTGAAATAAAGAATACCGTTGTAGACACAGGCTGATTACAATTTTGACATGAATGGGCGCCATCGGATTCATTGTTACATACCTGGAATGGTTACCAGCTGGCATATTAACTTTTCTACAACATTAAAATGTACAAGTGATTTGTGACTGAGCGATCGTATTTTTAGTTGAAATTGTATTTTACTAAACCACTCGAGAAATCCACTAGCCACTAAAAGGGGTGTTAAAACCATTAGTTTTAGTAAAATATCCACTAAGTTGGCAACACTGTACACGAGCCGCGCCAGCTCGAGCGACGCATTTGTTTCGCTCCCACTAGTGCCCCTGTGAGCGAGCGAAAGAAATGCATGTCTCGATTTTTACTCGGCAGTATCCGCTTTTCTGACATTTTACTAGATTTAGTTTAGTGGAATGACATATCACTGACGATAATTTGGTATTTTGTCATATAGCTAGATACTTTTAGTAAGAAGGCGCAATAAACAAGAATATTCGACATCTTCCGGGATTTCGACATATCCCTAGGGATTTTATGAAATCCCTGATATCCTCATTTCCCTGCGACATACATACGCTATATGTGAGGGCGATCAAGGATGATAACGATTGAATTGACTCTGTGACAAATACAGTCATCGAATCATCACTTGATCTAAGACACCTTGTTATAGTTAGTATTGAGTACCTACTTCAATCCCCTCAATAGCCATACCCATAAAGAATCCTGGTGAAGCCGTCAGCCTCCTCATCAACAGTATTCTGGACTTTTGCGAACCATTCTCGGTTGTGAGTATTCAGCATGTTCAGTTTTAAATCATGCCAATTTAGCCTTGTGAAGAAATTTTCATTCTCCAACATGAATCCTATACCTAGGTGTATTCTTTTGATCAGCAAATAGTAGAACCCCATTCTACAAACCATTTCGAAAGTTATCTCTTCATCTGTGGGTGGAGGGAGATTGTTCTTTTGTCTGATGGAAGGGTCAAACCAACACTTGTGTACAAGGGCAAACAATAATTGATTCAAGCACTCATTCCATTTCGATGCATCTTCTGTACCTTGAAGGCTATAAGATACATCAAAGTTTTCCTTCAATGAGGACATTTGTAGTTCATTCATAGTTTTGCGCTTTTTCGCTAACCTCGCCCCCAGTGGGGGCGATGCCGGTGGGAGCAACTGGGAATAACCCAGTATATTGCGATAGTGTCATATGGGCTTGCTGCATTAAGGGCATGAAAACTCCTTTGCTTTTCAAGGCTATCTCCCCGTAGGCTACCTATGACGTATTGTTCATGTTTTTATGATTATATTATTAACAAAAATCTATATTACTACAAAATACATTAAAGGTTATCGAAATAATCATCTTCAATATCATCCGCATCATCACCTTCATGATCTGAAGACACCAATCTTAGGATTACCCTCTCAATTACCACTCTTTGTGAGTCATCCATGATATCATTTAATTTCTCCTTCAACAACATCAATGAGGAAGCAAGGTATTTACTTAATGGAGTCTTAGAGCAAGGTATTGTGAGTAGAAAAGAAGGGTCAATAGCAGGGGCAGTCTCAAATGCTTCCTGATTAGCTTTGTCTGTTTCTGCCTCTTTCTTTGATGAATCATTTTTGTTTGTTCTGTTGGTCCGGCGGATGTAGCAGATAGAATACATTTCTCTGTGTATTGTCATCAGTCGAAACCATTACACCCACATCTTTATTGAATAATAATTGCTCCTCACTCGGTTCAGAGAAAGGGTTCCCAGGATCCATTATTTTTAAGAAATATTCTCTATCTAGATCACTCACCATGTTCTTGTATCTTATGTGGATTCAGCTACTGCTGTTTTCTATCACCCAAGGATTCTTTCCACTATCAGCAAGGAATATAACATTAGGACTCAATTTTTCTTTTATGGCTATACCCCTGCCATTCTTTATGTTCCAAAGCCTTCTTACATTGCCTATTCCCACTGCCAACCTAGACATTGCTCCCATCACATTTATAACATGTGTCCGTATTAATTGTAGGGTATTTGCAGCGATTGCATTGAAATCATCTTGTGGATTTTTACCTATCGGCTTGAGTGGGCTTGTTTCAACACCGTATTGACAAACGATGTCTTTGTCTTGGTACCAACTTGTGTTTTGAACATAGGATTCCGGAAACAATATAGTTTCTTCCTTGCTCGGATTTATTCCAAAGAGTCTATATGTCGCAGGGAAATGAGGATATCAGGGATTTCATGAAATCCCTAGGGATATGACGAAATCCCGGTAAATGTCGAATATTCTTGTTTATTACGTCTTTTTACTAAAATTATCTAGTGATATGACAAATTGTGGAGGAAATTACAACCATATTAAGGAGCTATTGATTAATATTGCATATCATGTATATCAGTGAGTTTTGGATGAACATTGAAAATGGATTGTCGATCAGGCATTCATTTAGTTTTGAACACATCCCCTTTACATCAAAAGTAAACGAATGTTGTTGGCGCCTTTCATTGAGTAAAATCATGAGCATCTTTCTAAACATAGACATGTACACTTCATCCCTACTATTTCCTATTACTGCCATGAGACTGGCATCAATAACTCTGTCTATAAAGAAGTTCTTGGATTGCTCGTTTGTTATGTGACTTGCACAAAGCGCTTTAAAAGCATCCTCGCTTATAAATTTCTGATGCCTCATTATTATGTCACCTATCATATTACTAAATATACAAAATACTAATATAAAGTCAGAGATATGTCATTTCACTAAATTAAATGCAGTGAAATAAAGAATACCGTTGTAGACACAGGCTGATTACAATTTTGATATGAATGGGCGCCATCGGATTCATTGTTACATACCTGGAATGGTTACCAGCTGGCATATTAACTTTTCTACAACATTAAAATGTACAAGTGATTTGTGACTGAGCGATCGTATTTTTAGTTGAAATTGTATTTTACTAAACCACTCGAGAAATCCACTAGCCACTAAAAGGGGTGTTAAAACCATTAGTTTTAGTAAAATATCCACTAAGTTGGCAACACTGTACACGAGCAGCGCCAGCTCGAGCGACGCATTTGTTTCGCTCCCACTAGTGCCCCTGTGAGCGAGCGAAAGAATTGCATGTCTCGATTTTTATTCGGCAGTATCCGCTTTTCTGACATTTTACTAGATTTAGTTTAGTGGAATGACATATCACTGACGATAATTTGGTATTTTGTCATATCGCTAGATACTTTTAGTAAGAAGGCGCAATAAACAAGAATATTCGACATCTTCCGGGATTTCGACATATCCCTAGGGATTTTATGAAATCCCTGATATCCTCATTTCCCTGCGACATACATACGCTATATGTGAGGGCGATCAAGGATGATAACGATTGAATTGACTCTGTGACAAATACAGTCATCGAATCATCACTTGATCTAAGACACCTTGTTATAGTTAGTATTGAGTACCTACTTCAATCCCCTCAATAGCCATACCCATTAAGAATCCTGATGAAGCCGGTATATAATCCTCCTCATCAACAGTATTCTGGACTGTTGCGAACCATTCTTGGTTGTGAGTATTCAACATGTTCAGTTTTAAATCATGCCAATGTAGCCTTGTGAAGAAATTTTCATTCTCCAACATGAATCCTATACCTAGGTGTATTCTTTTGATCAGCAAATAGTAGAACCCCATTCTACAAACCATTTCGAAAGTTATCTCTGCATCTGTGGGTGGAGGGAGATTGTTCTTTTGCCTGATGGAAGGGTCAAACCAACACTTGTGTACAAGGGCAAACAATAATTGATTCAAGCACTCATTCCATTTCGATGCATCTTCTGTACCTTGAAGGCTATAAGATACATCAAAGTTTTCCTTCAATGAGGACATTTGTAGTTCATTCATAGTTTTGCGCTTTTTCTCCTTCCCACCGATACTAATTGTGCTTCCTGGAATATTTTTTGACAGAGATAAATGAAACTCCTCAATTACTTTCAAGTGGAGTCTGAGGGCCACAGAACCTGAAGCAATTGCTCTTCTATCCTTTTTTCCTCTCTCTGCGTGCTTAATGTAAGAGCAGAAGCTTCGTGCATAATCATCCAACCATTTTTTACAATCTTCCGCTCCATTTATTAATTTCATTATGTACAAATTTTTGACTTAAGTTATTACATATAATAATATTTTATATTTAATTTGGATCAATCTTTATTGAAACCTTAGTTATTAACCGATTTCATCAAATATTACAATTAGATAGAAACAACAAACTGAACAGCATTTTTATTTATGTTATCGACATGCCGGTCGCCATAAGCATATTGTCAACCTGAACAGGGGTCATATTAAGCCATTTTAAGTGTCATTTTAATTAAATAATCATAATTTAAATGTATAAATACAATTATGTATAATTCAATTAACAATTAGGCTAAGTTTGTAAATATTAAATCAGAATATATGTTTTAAATTTAACAGTTAACTTAATTATGTGTAATAATAATATTCTAATAATGTTGATAAAAATGCTAATTTAACACATTGGCGGATAGTAGTGTCAATAGACGTCGTTTTAAAACTTAATCTTCTCTGAAATGTTTTCAAGTGATAGAAAAAATAAAAAAATGAAGAATTCTAACTAACTGTTGCATCAATATAGATACCAAATGAATTGTATAAATAGCATAGTCATGTATAGATATTGTATAAAATATATATCGCTAAATATCAATGTTAGATCGTAATAAGACACCTATCGGAAAAAAATATTTGAAAAGGGGTATAAACAGATAATTCGCAACACTGTGTATGGACACAAATTTAACTATTACTGAGATATTTTAGTCTTAAATCTAAAATGTACCGAAGATACTAAAAAATCTCTTTTTTTTTCTTATTTATTACTCACACTATTTTGTGTTTTTTTTTTTGTTCTTAAGTTACCATTAAATTTTGCTTTATAAACACTTTAATCCTTTGACGATCGGATATTCCAGACACAATTAAAATCAATTGTTATCGCGACAACCGGTTGTCGCTTGGGGGTTGAGGGATTAATAAAAATATCTCAGACTCTCAGTAAAATGTTTATTTCTAACATATAAGGTGTCCATACACTAAAATGTTGCAAGTGATTCATATCTAACCCTTTTAAACAGTGATGTCTCCATAATAGAAGCCTATAATCATCCCACTGCAGGGCGCAGGCCTCCACCATTGAATACAAGTCGCCACAGCAATCAAATTATGGGTATAGTAGCTTATATTTCTGTGTAATTCTATGTCGTTGTTAATAACAAAGTATATTATGTAGATTTAAAGGTGTCTTAATAATACTAACATGTCAAATATCTATGAATCTGATTAATTGTATAGAAAATAAATATCTCTCAAATTCTATCTCTTATCGTTGATTGTGGTATGCTTGTGCAGAACGATCTGATATTGATTTGTGTTCTCGAGTTGAGACTTCTTTTATGTATGACTTGTATGACTGACTAGTACTTGCTTAGTGTTTTTGTGAATGGAAGAGGGGTGCTAATAAATTTTGGATCATTCAACATACATTCTTGTGTTCTCAGCATCGATATAAAAACTGGATACACAGTTAAATACGAAAATGTCACTTTGACCTGTTCAAATTGATATGTCACCGTAAAATTGTGAGTTCTGCCAGTCTGCGAAACATCGCGTGAGATTATAAACATCCCGCTGTATATGTATACTAGAATTTAATACTTACACTTGACACTGGCGAAATCTATAAGGAAACGCCATCAACCCAAACAAAGAAGATTATAAACTAACAGTGTGGGTTGGTATTGGTATAGGTAGCGGGCTCCCTTTCCCGCATTTAGGCTCCACATGGCCCATTATGCGTAGGGGGGATTAGGGTGGTTAGTCCAACCATCCCAACTCCTTCCAGAAGCACAGAAGTCTTTTAGGACGTTAGCAGGCTTCTGAAAGGGAACTCGGCCCCTGTGTATTCCAAAATCACTCGGGCAGCCGATTCTGCAAGTTCCAGGCAGACTCTACATAAGGGACTGTCTGTGGCATCAACAGTTAAAGCTAACAGTGGGTTAGGTTGGTTATGTAATCCATCGACGTTCAATTTAGTTCTCTGCCGCATCACCCCATTTCAGATTTTATCCCTAAGAGAAACTCCGAGCATAGCTCTTTCCATAGCCCGCTGAGCGACTTTGAACTTGTGGACTAGCCGTACCATCACTGTCCACGTTTCGGCTCCGTATGTCATGACGGGTAGGACGCACTGATTGAAGACTTTCGTCTTGAGGCATTGTGGGATCGACGATGAGAAGTTACTGACATTGCTCATCGTATTAGCAAGCTGAAGTGGCAGTGGGCTGTCCATATTAGCCGCAGAACCGACAACCGCTGGGGTAAACGAGTTGTTGAGTGGAGACCACGTCTCGGCAAACGTAGTGTAGGACGCCCTCAGGCCAGGTGGAGTGATGATGTGCGCTGGATGCGAGAAGCCGAGAATCGACCTAAGTGGCGTGCGACTGGAGAGGGCTATGTCCAGCAGTGGACTGCGATAGGCTGATGATGGTGGCGTTCAATTATGAACTGACGAAGTTTACAATTTTACGATGACAGATATATCAGGTAATAATGTTATGTGTCATACCTACCGTAATGCAAAATCAACCCTACGTACATGACTTAGAGATGAATTCAACTGAGGTAAAAGAGCGCCCAAATGTTCTATGGGTGCTCATTTATTGAGACGTTTTTCCATCACTGATTGTGTATCTAGTCTCCTATTTTACATCGATGGTTTTAAGTGAAAATGCTTTTATTAATTATATTTTAGTAGGTTGCTTGGCTGCAAAGCCCCTCATGATATCAAATGCCATGGAATAGGTAGGCGCTAAGGCTGAAGCGTTTTTGATGCAACAAGATAGAAGCGACGATAAAATGTTGTATGTTCTTTTTAACTATTTTGGTTTTAGACGAGATCGTCAATATTTTTTTCGATCGTTTTTGATTTGATTTGTTATTTGCCTAAGTGGCGACGAGACTTTGCTATGGTCATGCTAACTGTCGGCATATGGCATTGCAGATAAAATATACATAATGTTTAGACCACATCTGTCAAATAAGAATATCTATTTTAACTAATAAATAAATAAAAGAAAACTAAAAGAATGCTTTTAGAAGCTAAAAAATATTCTGTATATAAATCAAATCAAAAGTTTCTTGCATTTAATGGTGTTATGTCTGTATGATATTTTGGACAGATATGTAAAGTCCTTGAATGTAAATGTGTATGTAAAAATGTATGTATGTACAGAGGGGCGGGCGGGCGAGTGGTGCTTACAAACTAATGACGGAATAAAGATATAATATTATATATTATGTTGTTTTATTCGACCCACATAGTAAATGAAAATATGTACTCTCCTTAGGGATATATTAAATTCTACACATTACACATAAAAATCTTACACGCCAATCAACTAATAGCTTATGTAAATTTCAAAATTTTTATTCATTTGTTTTTTTTAACTGTACCCCTTAGAATAATAACACCCAGAAGCCGCGTCTGAACCAAAACGTAAGCGTAAACGCGTGCCATTTAATTATACTTGTGTGCGTAAGCGGAATAAATCTACGCTCTTCTAACGCACACAAATATGGCTTCAGTGTTACCATCATCGGGCGTTTACCCACAAAAAATGGGAAAACGTTTTGTTTTGTTATACGACGATTTGCCATGTGTTTTGTATGATCTTTAAATACATAAGAAATAAATTCACATTAAGAAATTATTGTCATAGAATTAATAACACCAACATTTAGTCTAGACAGTATGAAATAGCAGTTATGGCAAATTCAATATCCTTCTTAATATTAAAAACCAACTAACTAAACAAACTGTGTGCAATTTTTTTCCCACAACTAGCAACACTGATGTTGATAGGTTTTATGTTTCAAGTTATTCGTTTTTAATTCGATTTACGTACAGAAAATGTATAAAATGTAAGTACTTAACTAGGTACCTGTGAAATGAAACTTTATCACTTTCTTTTTGTTTCTCTGATATGCTAGAACACTTCTTCATAGTGCAAACAGTCATTTTAAATTATTTTCGCGACCTGTGTTTGACGTTGCGTTAGCGTGACGTTGAGCGTTGAGCACTGACAGCTCGCGGAACGAAGTAAGCCAGATTTGGCTAATTTTTAGTTGCGCGTTTTTCGTGCTTACATTCGGTTTCTAGGTGTTATTATTCTAAGCTGTACCCTTAGAACCTAACCAGGAAGCCTCCGTAAAAAAGTTAATAGAGGAGTCATATCTTTAAGCTACAATTTGGGCAAACTATTTATCTGGTGAGCGTGTACATAGCTACACCATGTATTACCTTGGGCGGTATATGATAGCAGAACAATACGGACGGACATAGAAATGTTATTGGCTTCCAAAGCAATACACTACCAATTATGTACCAGTTATGAAGAACTCACTGACCTGGAACAGTCCGGGATCGCCTTTCGTATTTTGTTATATTCACTCACTGTGACACCTTCACTAGATATTTCTATATAATTTGTTTTTTTACGGTAATTTGAGGATAAAGGAATTTCAATATTTTTTCAGTGCGAGCGGTTTTTGCGGTCTCCATAGCAACAGAATAATAAACATTTTTCTGTTGAATCGAGCGCTTTGATTGGCTGTCTTATGAGCGGAAACGTCAAAATCTGTTTTCATAGAGCGATTGAAAGCGATATGTTTTTTGCAGTGGTAGTTATGGGCTCATATTTAACAAGTAATTTGTTTGAAATGTGTTTGTGTGTAAGTTAGAGTTGATAAATCAATACAAGTGACTGCGTGTGCTCTGTTTAGTTTGAAAGTAATTTTAGTTGAATTGTGTTTTTGTGTTTACGTTGAATAGTAAGATATAGTAGTTGTTAAATGAAAACATAGATGGCGTTGGTTGGCTGTCTTTTGTTTGACACCATATTGTCACATTAGATTTCTTTTAAAGTTATGGTCTAGCGCTAGCTTCATAAGGCCTATAATAAACTAACTCGATTAATTATGTCTGTATTCGATATCAGCAGACCAATATCGAACTATCCTATTTTTTCAAACATGCTCTATTATTAATTCGCGAAGGGGTTTCCGAATAATAAAACTTCAAGCCTTTTTACAGAGATTGTTTATTGCATCCACTTATCTAGCTCCACATGTCTCGCAAAAACAATTGAGAGATTATTACATTTCATTTGACATTTTCTTAATATATAGACTTTACAACAGTTCTGTTGGTCGCGTGTGTATCAAAATACATCAGGCTGAACATTTTGCTCTCACCAAAAGTGAGATTTTCCATTAAATGATATTTTAGCAACTTAATTGCAAATAACCTAACCTAAGACAAAAAAAAATCAAGCTTAAATACTGATATGACGATAGGTAATTTAGTTTATTTTCGTAATTTTACTTAATCGATATAAATGCACGTTTCTTTAGATAAAAAATAAAAAAAAAACAATGCCAAAACTACAAATGCATTATCCAAAACACCAAGTGTAGGTCGTACCTAAACGCAAATGCGTAAAGGCATAACAACAAAACAAACGATGTCTAATGAGACTTCTAAACAAGTTTTCGTACTTTAGTTTGATTTTCAATTGTTTTTCGGCTTTAGTATGTTTTTTTTTTACATTAACTTTGTTTCATTTTATTTCAAAAATCAACAACTCTCAAATAACAAAACAATAATACTTAAATTTCAACAAACGACCAACAACAGGTATTCATTTTATAAAAACACAACATTACAACATTCATTCGTTTTTTTGACATTGATTTCAATATTAAGTCGGTCATTCACACGAAGTAATGATACAAATATTTGACATTAATTTGTCCCAGCTAGCGCCAACATCTTATTGTGTTCAACCTGATGTACTGTGGCTTATACATAACGCTATTAACTTTACAATACATACTTTTTAGATTCAACATTATTAGTTCAGCCGCCAAAATATATAAACTATATACTTATATACACTTCCATGGTCACTCACATCGCACTTCTAGATCAAAACCGATGTAGAGTCAACGGCAGGTCAACCTACCCAAAAATTTAAAAGTCATTGAATTGATTTTCAACTTTATGTCTAACAAGTAGAGATCAATATCAATTGAGAAAATTTTGTGGTAGGTTGACGTGCTGTTTTCTGTACTAACAAAATTAAATATGGATGTAATTTACCCGAAATTAAAGTTATTTATTACATCCGTTCTTGTTTGTCATTTATACGGTTGTTTTTATTACTGCTAAAAAATATCTGCATATTTCAATATTGAGTTACATCTGTTTTCATTTAGGTGTGCAATATGAGTGAGTTGCTTCGAGATTTCTACAATGTGAATTGTTTAATAAATACAAATCCTTTAATAGAAACCTTCAAATGCCCCAAATGGGACCTGAACTTGGAACCGTCCGCTAGCCGGGCGACAGCTCTGACCAATCATCGACACAAACAATGTCTGGACGAGGCGCTACCTAGATCACAGAACACGGAAAAATGGTTAGAAAGGCGGGGCAGGCGCGCCACAGAGGTTATGAGCAAACGCTCATACTCCTGCCTAAACATGAATGTAAGTGAGCGCTGGGACTGGTTTCTTTAAAACAATTCGCTTGATTGTCGTTTTTTTAACTCGTTCAGTGTAGCGGGGCGCAAGCGGCGACATTAGTTCTTAAACAAATGGCGCATGATAGCCTTTCTTACCTTTTACCATGTTCTGTGCTTGCAACGCGGCACTCACCTGCCATGTAGCACGTAACGTAGCATGTAACGTATCGTGTGCTTCAAGCTGGAATCCTCATATTTGAAATCTCAATGAAAACGAATTTTGACAATGCTAAAAAATAGTCCTGAAATAGTCATAGTCGTACAAGTAAAAAATATAGTCGCATTTCAGTTTCGGCGTTATAGCTACAGGTTAGTGAGGATTATGGCTTGAACATCAAGCTGTAATCCTCACTTCAAGCAAACGGTAAAGTCTATCGAATTGGATTAGGTTCCATTGGATTAGGGTACCTTTATATCTCTGGAATCTCTTATGGACAATTTCTTTGATTTTGGATTTTGATTTGGATCATTTGTTTTTTTTTTTTCATTTCAAGACGACCATTTGGATCAGCGGTAGTTAACGCTGCTTCTGAGCCATGGGTCGCGGGCTCGATCCCCGCACAGTACAAATATTTGTGTGCATGAACATGTCTGTTTGTACTGGTCTGGGTGTTTTCTATGTATTATAAGTATGTATTTTAAAAAAAAAGTATATAAGTAAGTTTATCGGTTGTCTAGTACCCCATACGACAGGGTACTTCATAGTACCTTAATTTGGGACTAGATGACTCTGTGTGGCCCAGTGAGGCATGTCTTAAATATTTATTTGTTTATTATTTATTATTCTGAGATTTGGCATGTCGTTAACACTATTTCATGACTATTGTTTGGAACCTAAACCAATTCGATAGACTGTACCGTTTGCTTGAAGTGAGGATTACAGCTTGACGTTCAAGCCATAATCCTCACTAACCTGTAGCTATAACGGCGAAACTGAAATGCGACTATTTTTTGACGTGATAACGTCTTTAAAATCGTTTTAGTCGGGTGACATGTTCAGAAACTTGTGTAACACCAAAACCTCACGAGCGCGATCGCAGGTATAACGAGAGAGAGAGAGAGACGGACCGATCTCCCGTCTCATCTCGAGCGCTGCCAGTCATTCCGTGAAACTTGTCACGCGGAATCCTCACGAGCGGAGGCTGGCATAGCGTTCGAGTGAGTGGACCGATCTTCCGTCTCTCTCACTCTAGCGGCATACAAACGAATGGAGATTTTCTCGTTATCACGTAAACATCTCGATCGTAAACCTACTTTACAAACAACCAATTTTTTTTACTTGTACGACTATGACTATTTCAGGACTATTTTTTAGCATTGTCAAAATTAGTTTTCATTGAGATTTGAAATATGAGGATTCCAGCTTGAAGCACACAACGTATCCAACCTTCAAGTGAGTACCTATGTACACACTACACAAGCTATCGTGTTGCCGCCCACGCGCATACTGCGAGCCGCTTTGTGCTCACAGCGATAACTCGGATAACTCGGCGGGCCTATGTACTCACTCGATACAGTATCTGATACATTACATGCTACACGGCTAGACGAGTAGCCTGCTCAAAACTGCTAATATCTCATGAGACTCATAAAAAACGAGGTACCTACCTAATTACATGGTAGACATCTCGAAATGACCAAATCATTCATATTTAACACTTTTATTGACTATGTTAAATCATTTTCGCAGCTGATTTGAAATTGTAACGGCATCCATTCGTTTTGATGGAGTTCAGTCATAAATCAGTAAATACTTTTCATAAAGATACTTTTATAATATAATTACTTCGTCCGCGTCAATTTCCGTTATTATGATCGCGATTATTTTTGCAACATTTTTCACTGATGCTCCCCTCCTATTGGTCGCAGCGTGATGTTATAAAGCCTAAAGCCTTCCTCGATACATTGACTATCCAACACAAAAATAATTTCTCAATTCGAACCATTACTTCCTGAGATTAGCGCGTTCAAACAAACAAACAAACTATTCAGCTTTATAATATTAGTATAGATATTTAAGTAGTTCTCTGCAAGTTAAAGGTCATTGAATTGATTTTCAACTTTAAGTCCAACAAGTAGAGATCAATATGAATTGAGAAAATTTGACGTTATGTGGTAGGTTGACGTGCTGTCCTCTGTACCATAACAAAATGTTTTATGATCAGTACCAGTTATATTAATTATTGCTTTTATAATAATAATAATAAAGGCATTTATTTCGAACAATTTTTGGTGGTACAGTTCATCTATACTAATATTATAAAGGTGAAGAGTTTGTTTGTTTGTTTGTTTGAACGCGCTAATCTCAGGAAGTACTGGTTCGATTTGAAAAATTCTTTTTGTGTTGGATAGTCCATGTATCGAGGAAGGCTTTAGGCTATATAACATCACGCTGCGACCAATAGGAGCGAAGCATCAGTGAAAAATGTTACAAAAATAATCGCAACTATAAAAACAGAAATTGACGGGTACGACGTCGCGGGGAACAGCTATAGTGGATAAAAAAATAGTGACTTATGAAAAAATAACTAATTTTAGATTAAAGTAAATAGAAAAATAAATTGTTAACAAGGATGATCAAAATAGAAGTCAAAAAAAAGAGCTCTCATTTGATTACCCTCCTTACCATATTTTTCCATATTTGATTTTTTAAAATTTGACTTTTTCTTAGTTGATGTTGCTTGCATAAGAAAAAAAACTACAGGCATTTCTTCAACTTTTTCGAACTAATTTGGAACGAGCGCAAACTGATAATAAAATTCCTTTAATAATAACTTCGAGCCTAAGATTGGAATCGAACCCATTGCCTTCGGCTTATTAGGCGACTTACGACTTAGTCAGTTATCTTAATATATAAAAAAATCGTGTCACGTTGTTTGTCCGCGATGGAATTCTAAAATACTGAACCGATTCAAATAAAATTTTGCACATTTTGTGGAGTTTGATCAAACTTGAAAGATAGGATTGTTTAGAAATGAATTTATATTCGCAATACTTATGTTTTATTGCCAATTTTATTTGTAATTTAGTTAGGCACGCGTCTAAATAAAATTACATTGTTCTGAGCCGATACGAGGTCAGCTAGTTATTCTATAAATTGTATTTTTAATCGTCATTGACTATAGTAAAAGTAACAGCCTATAATCATCCCACTGCAGGGCGCAGGCCTCCATCATTGAATTCAAGTCACCACAGCAATGATGGGTGGAACATATTTACTATAATACAGGGTGCTCGGAAGAACGTTGAACATACGCAAATGGGAGGCAGGTGGGGTGGTCTGCTAACTAAAACTGAACTAAACCAAAAGATTTTACCTAGGTCTCAAGATTTTTTTTTCTGGAATTTTTACTTTTGTACCTTTTAAACCCGTTTTTTTTTCAAGGCCATGTATTTGTTTTTGTTTAAGCAACCACTAAGTTTCTACAAAAAAATATATATCTGGCCATAAAAAAGTTAGACGGGTTTTGGAGGTACAAAAGCGAAAAATTCCAAAATCTTGAGACCTAGGTAAAATCTTTCGGGCTAGTTAGTCAACAGAACACCCCACCTGCCCCCCATTTTCGTATGTTCAACGTTCTTCCGAACACCCTGTACAATTTAAACTCCAACAAACATATAGATGCCGTATTTATATACAGTAATAAGATTACATGCTCAATTATAAATATTATTAATTTATATCTATTTACATTTTATCTTTAACAATATATTATTTATATAATTATACATAATGCATTGTGTGTATTTTTACCACTATTTAATAGTAAGTGTTAAAACAGCCCCCCCCCCCTCTCTATTACTACGACGTTTTAGATTGTCTGTCTGTCACCAGGCTGTATCTCATGAACCGTGATAGCTAGACAGTTGAAATTGTCACAAATTATGTATTTCTGTCGCCGCAATAACAACGAATACTAAAAACAAAATAAAATCAATATTTAAGGGGGGCTCCCATACAACAATCGCGATTTTTTTTTTGCCCTTTTTCGCTCGATATCAATAATGGCAACAGGTAGGCACTTGAAATATTCACAAAACACTCAGTTGTATTTTTACTTCAATAATAAATAATAAAATTAAAATACAATAAATATTTAAGGGGGGCTCCCATACAAAAAACACATTTTTTTGTCTATTTTTGTTCGATATCCATAAATGATAACAGGTAGGCACTGCATTAACTAAATTTATGTACCTACTGTTGTTTACCTAGTCAATGGTACGGAACAATTCGTGCGCAAGTCCGACTCGCACTTGGCCGATTTTATTTGACACTGACACATTTTTTTTTTATTGTAACATAAAATATTGGTTCAACTACTTATTTTGGAACACGCCGAGACGCGCTCGGTTGTAGCTGTGTAAGGCTCGTTACTTCGGAACCCCGCCTCAAAATCACTGCAAAATAATACGTCTGTGCGCGTAACAACGTGTTACAAAATTAAAAGTCCGAATCAATACAAATATATAACAAAAAAATATTATTCTTGATAAATTCAATAACCCTGCCATGATGTCATACATAATGGTCACATAACGTGTGCTTCGTTTTCCAGGTGGTTGAAAATGCACCGCGTATAGTAAAAGATAAAAAATATAAACTATATATAAAGTCTCATACAAAAATGTGACTTAGAAATTAAGTAATTCAAAGTAGGTGTGTCATATTTCATACTTGCCGTAATGGAAATTGAACCTTACGTACGTGACATTAGGTCGAATGCTATTTAGCTGAAAGAGCACCGGAAGTTCAAGTGGGCACTTATTCGGTGACGACGTTTTTCGGGCGCTAATCTAGTCGAGTATACATATATTTAAAAATAATAATAAATCTTAACTCTGTGTTTATGAGTAAATATTGTTAAAACCTAATATGATACAAAATTAAATAACTGTACACATATCAAAGTCATACAAAACTGTATGACATTAACAGTGATCGAAAATACACACAATGCACAAACATTGTATGGTCTCATTCAATTTACACGCATACAACTGAGATCAAACTTTTTGAATTTCGTCAGATCCCATACAAAAATGTATGAGATCACGATTTTCATGCTGACTAATTAAAATTTTGTTTTTTTAAACCCCTTTTCGGCTGTTTACGTACATGCATGGAAATTATTTTTATAACAACTTCTATCATGCTTTATTAACAATCCGTATTGATATATTTTAATATTATTTATTTAAAGGAATGGTAGTTGGTTCCGAGGCGCTGTCGCTTCTGAAATAAAGACAATAAATAAATAAATAAATGTGGCCAACATCACATACATTGTTCTGACCAATTTGAACGACTATTTAAAGCACTCGTATTTTCGAAATCAGAACAACGAAGGTACCACAAACACTTAGATTCGAGAAAATGTCGATAAACACATTTTTTCTTTGAAAACCGGTGTGTACGCCACTCCGCCACGGAGGTTGAATAATCTATAAATTATTTTGACGTGATAACGTCTTTAAAATCGTTTTAGTCGGGTGACATGTTCAGAAACTTGTGTCACACCAAAACCTCACGAGCGCGATCGCAGGTATAACGAGAGAGAGAGACGGACCGATCTCCCGTCTCATCTCGAGCGCTGCCAGTCATTCCGTGAAACTTGTCACGTGGAATCCTCACGAGCGGAGGCTGGCATAGCGTTCGAGTGAGTGGACCGATCTTCCGTCTCTCTCACTCTAGCGGCATACAAACGAATGGAGATTTTCTCGTGCGGTTAAGTTTTCGTTGAATGTTTAAGATGTAATTTAAAATTTGAAAAAAATGTTGTCTTCATTAATTCCTTACTTCCCAAAAACTTATATCACCAATAAGACGTTATCACGTAAACATCTCGATCGTAAACCTACTTTACAAACAACCAATTTTTTTATTTTAATATACAGCGTGAAATTTTACCCACTCTCCAAAACTTTTATAAGCGTTCAGTATCGTATTTAGAGTCCATTTATGAAGTAGAAAATGTAATTCAAGTCTTCACCCGAAAATATTTTTCGCAATACAGTTTTAAATTTTTACGGTCCTAAGCCTGTTAAAGTATAAAGGGAATATCAAAAACTTATGAATGGTATCATAATGAATAAATGAGATCTGAATCGCGCAAAAAAAGTGTTGCTAGGCGGCCGTTTTAAAAATTGTAGATTTTTGGCGGACATTTTCTAAGTGCTTTATCTTGACATTTTTGTACTGGGCTATACCAAAAGAAAAAATACGTTATTTGTTTTTTGTCTCGTAGAGTGATATATTAAAATTTGGAAGGTGGTTAAAATTTCATCCTGTATAGTATTACAACATATTTATCCCACATATGGACACTTGGCGATTGGTGAAGAGATAACGTTGCTGCCCGTCTCCTGCGGCCGCCTCTTACGACACACATGGGAAAACAAGGGGTTGGAATCTCTACCATTCGCCAAACTGCGCTCAAGGTACTTGCCACGCGTGGCGGTTATGGCGAAATCGTCTTTCAAAGCGACATATATATATATATATATTTATTTTTATTTGTTTAATTGCAAACTTAACAGCTTCTATTATTTTACATAAAATACTAAAAATAAAATTCTTAAATAGCCAATTAAAAAGTTTGTCACATTAAAATTTATATAAAGGACGATCTAACAGTTTACTCACGTGCTAACAGTGCAGGCTACACGAAGAAAATATCTACTACTTAGTAGCAAAAGAATGAAATGCGCGAGAATATGACCGGTAAGTGTCAGTGATGTGTGTGAGTGAATGTAAGTGTGAATGTGAGTTGAGTGTGGGATGCTCTGTTTACTGGGGTGGCTCACGAATCTGAGGTAGTTCTCTGTCTGTCTGTCTGTCTGTCTGTGTGTGTGTCTGTGTGTCTGTGTGTGTGTGTGTGTGTGTGTGTGTGTGTGTGTACAAAATCTCACACAGTGACGCATACGCTTGTAAACATATAAAACAGCATTATAAATCATCTAAAATATATATTTTGTTCACTACAACAACTTCCGTACCTGTGTGTCCTCACGCGTAGTTGGCGGGGCTCTGCCCTCGGCTGCCCGAGCCCGAGCTGCCGTACGAGGGCTCCAGCCTGAACGATATAATGATACAATATAAGTATTTAAAAACTTGAGAAACTATGCCTGAGACGGGACATAATTTTTCAACTTTAAGGCGACTACTAGAGCTAAGTGCTGCCTCCAATTGATTTGATCTTATTACTTCTAAACAAAATTAATTGTCAAAAAACCAAAACAGTATCATTTTAGCAAATTATCTCTAGTATTAACTGAATCACTGTTAACTGCTTTTCATTCTTCAAAAAAGTATATAAGTAAGTTTATCGGTTGTCTAGTACCCCATACGACAGGGTACTTAATAGTAGCTTAATTTGGGACTAGATGGCTCTGTGTGGCCCAGTGAGGCATGTCTTGAAATATTTATTTTATTTATTATTCTGGCATCCTTTCGTATTGTACATTATTGCTAGAAGCGGCCGCTTTTGGCGTTCGACTTTATAAACCAGTAATTGAAAAGTTTACTGTGATTCAACAAATTCTAGATGATTTGCTAAAATTATTCTGATCTAGTTTTTTTTGTGAATTGATTTTGTTTAAAAGGAATAAAATTAAATCAATTGGAGGCAGCACTTAGCTCTAGTAGTCCCCTTTAATACTGATATTACTCGCGCTAAGAATTATACAGGATTAAATTTTGATCACCTTCCAAATTTTAATACAAATAATCTACGAGAAAACAAATAAAAGGCAATTTTTTTATAACAATCAAAATAATTATGTAAAATGGACATTAAGTCATAAACATCATAATAATCTACACAAAAATTAGACTTTAAAAGACGTCTTTACAAAGTTGCATCATTTTGATTTCCAAAATAAATATTTATGGCCCACCATAAAAATGTCAAGATAAAACACTTAAAAAATGTCCGCCGAACATCTAAAATTTTTGATACGGCTTGCTAGCAGCACCTTTTTTTACGCGATGCGCATCTAATTCATTAATAAGCTGGGACATCATGGACTATCATGCCAAAAAAGTGCTGGCCGCTTCTCGAGACATGCCGCACTTAACGATATCATACGCCGGTCCCTTGCCACCGTCAACGTGCCATGTCTACTTGAGCCGACTGGTATTGCAAGAGACGATGGCAAGAGACCGGACGGTATGAGTTTGATTCCATGGAAGATGGGCCGGGTGCTGATATGGGATGCAACCTGTTCAGATACGCTGGCCCCTTCCCATCTACATGGAACCAACAACAGAGCTGGTGCGGCTTGTGAAGCAGCTAAAAAGGTTAAAGTATGCAAATACAGGGGTCTAGGCTCCGAATATGATTTTGTCCCATTCGGTGTCGAGACCCTTGGTCCGTGGGGTCCTAGCGCTAAAAGGCTTTTCAAGGAAATTGCAAAACGGTTAGTTGACATCACAGGAGACCGAAGAGCTGGCAGCTACCTCGGACAAAGAATTAGTTTAGCTATTCAAAGGGGGAACGCTGCCAGTATCTTCGGATCCTTGCCTAAAGGGACTCCTTTTAATAATATATTTTAGTTATTATATAATATATACGAGTATTTTTTAAGGTTTTTTAGTTTTAGGTTTCTTGTTCTTGTGTATATTAAACAATGATTAATTTATTCATTAATTGCTGATTTTCCCTTCACACCTTCACAGGCTTACGACCGTAAAAATTTAAAACTATGTTGCAAAAAAATATTTTTGGATAAAAACTTGGCCTAAATTTCTTAGTTAATAAATGGGCTCTAAATACGATACTGAATGCCTATAAAATTTTTTGAAGATGATGAATATGTCACCTTGTATACACGGTGCATTTTTAACCACCTGGAAAACGAAGCCCGGGTTATGTGAACATTATGTATAACATCACGGCAGTGTTATTCAACTTATTAAAAAAAAAGTTTTTTTTAATAGCAAACATTGATTCAGACTTTTATTTTGTAACACGCTGTGACGTGCACAGATGTATTATTTTGCTGCGGCGGGGTCTCGGATAGACGAACCTTACACAGCTACATCCCTGCTCGTCACAGCTTTTTTCAAAATAATTAGCTGGTCCATTATTTTATATTTATATTTTATTTTTATAAAAAAAAAAAAAATAAAGCTGCCAGGATGTTATACATAATGGTCCATTGACGTGGGCTTCGTTTCCCAGGTGGTTCAAAAAGCACTGTATAGAATTAATCCTCCTCCTTTCATTAACCTGTAGTCCCTCGGCGACTTGTTGTGCCTCCTCGGGCTCGGGCTCGCGCTCGGGCTCGTGCTGGTCGACGCGGCGGCGGCGCCGGGCCCGCCTGGCCGGTCCAGGCGGTCCAGGCGGTCTAGGCGGTCTAGCCCACCTAGTCCGCCTAGCCGGTCCAGTCCGCCTAGGCCGCTCAACCCGCTGCTGCCCACTCGACTCACTGGGAAAGATGAATGTTACTCATAGCACAATATTTTTTTGAGGTGGCCTCCGCCGTACATGAACACTTATATCATCATCATCATCACCATCATCAGCCTATTACAGTCCACTGCTGGACATAGGCATCTCCAATGGGGACTACCGTTTCTTTGCTCACCAGTTGGCGCCACTGTAGACTGAGGTCCGGAAGTATAGCAGTAAAAGGCGATTGGCGCCGAAACAAAGTGTTATATCTTGAATCTAATTAAGGTTATATTGTTTATAAATAATTACCTTGATATCAACAAACTAACTTCTGAAATAGTTGCTCTTGAGGCCGCCTATATTTGCGCTTTTTCTTTATTCCGCTTTTAAAGCGTTCACATTAATCGCCAAATAATCCATATTTGCTATATTTTACGATGGAGATCACTTTCCGGCAGGTAAATTTAAGAAATTATAATTTATGCAACAAATTCCGCTAAAACCCGTACAAAGTGAATGATATTGGACCTCACGCGACACTAGCGCCTCTAGTGGCAAATTTACTAGCGATAGCCCCCATTGCACGCCACTCAGGTCGATCCTCGGCTTCTCGCATCCAGCGCACATCATCACTCCACCTGGCCTGAGGGCGTCCTACACTACGTTTGCCGAGACGCGGTCTCCACTCAACAACTCGTTCACCCCAGCGGGTGTTACTGCACTAATATAATAAAGAATAAATATTTGATTGTCTGTTTGTATTGAATAGGCTCCGAAACTATTGGATCGATTTGAAAAAACATTTTACCATTAGAAGCAGACATTATTCCTGATAAGCATAGGCTACTATTTAACGCACCACCCGGTAGGTGGCGCTGCTGGCGATACGTCAACTTCTAAACGGCTTGACCGATCGGGTTGAAACTTTGAATGTGTATTTCCATGGTTTCAGACACGAATGTATTAAGCCTACCTAATCTATCTTGTTATAAGCCAAGCAGTGGAGAGCGGCAGATCCGCGAGCGAAAAGCTATAGTTATGGACATATACAGTTTAGAGTACTACAGGGCAGCATTTTGGGTCCACTATTATTCCACATACACGAGCCATCTCCTAGGGCTACCGGATGGACGAACTACTTATACAAGCGATGCCCCTGCGGTTGTTGCACAAGGTGGTTTTTATGAACATATAACATCTGCTATTTGGAATACCACAGGGCAGTGTCTTGGGTCTGCTACTGTTCCTCGTACAGACGATCTCCTGAGGTTATGACGACTCACTCAAGCGGTACTGTGGAAACACAAGGTGGCCTTCATTGTAAATCTAACGTCTACCATTTGGAGTGCCACATCCTGGGTCCTCTACTGTTTATAGTACACAGGTGACCATCTAAAGTTAGTAAGATGGACAGACTACTAACGCGAGCGGTGCCCCTGCGGGTACTGCGGATGCTGCGGATGCTGCGGATGCTGCAGATGCCCACTGTTGGACGCGCTCAGCGACGACGGCGAGGGACTCGCGCGGGATCGCACTAGCGATGACACTGGACAAAATATAAAAGTACAGTGACGACCCATAACCATAAAATGAGTTGATTGAGAAACCACACAAATGATCCAATAAATTCGGTATCAGAGGCCTAGTAGAAATCTTGTTTTTGGAAATTTGCTTTTTTCATTGATTATATGATTTTTTTTCTTTGTTTGACCTAAAAATAATAAAAGTAAAGTTACAGCCTCTAATCACCCCACTGCAGGGCGCAGGCCTCCATCATTGAATTCAAGTTACCACTGCAATGATGGGTCCGCATAATCACTTGCAGAATGCGGGGTGGTGTTCCAACCCGAGCAATGTTCGGAAATTCTAAACTCTTCTTATCAAATGCCTTACTCCGCAACACAATGTTTGTATGTTCGAACCCATCTGTCCCTATCTCTCATACCGAGTCTTAGAGTATCTGAAAGAGACAGATATATCCGTAAATACGAGATTTGTGTTGCAGAGCACAGCATCAGACCCGAAAATCGAATCCAAGACCCTGAGATCTTTGCCAGGGCCCTATTAATAAACTATCTTAAGTATTAGACCTTCCAGAGGTTTATTCAACATGCCGAATTGACGTATGAATATGAGCAAATAGATTGGGCTATGAAACAAATTGTTCTAGCTCGCACTGTCTTAAATCGTTTGCAAACATATTTATTTCAAAAGTGTCTGACAATATGTTTGTGTGTGTCACGTATTAATATAATTATAATTATGTGAAACAAAGAATTAAATTAAATAAACAATAATAAATCCAAATTCCTAAAAATGTCTGTACCCATCATAAATTGCTGTAGTAACTTGAATTCAAGAAAGCCTTTCAAGGCCTTTGTCCTGCAGTGGGGTAATTAAACGGTGTTACTCTTATGTGTGTTGACAAACAACTTATCATGTTTATTTCAGTATCAATAATGAAAAACATTCAAATAACCAATAAGATATTCAAATTTCCAAAAACAAGATTTCCACTAGGCCTATGATACCGAATTTATTAGATCATTTCCCAAACCATCAGTCCCCAAAAGACAGGACTACCTAGTTTGGGGACTACCAGTAATTCTACATTTAATATTCCTATGTCTTTACCATATATATAATTATGAATTGTTGTAAATCACTATAAATAAAAATAAAAAAATAAAATTATAATTATGATAATAAAATTATTATTATTTGTATGGTTTCTCCCTCAACACAACAAAATTTTATTCAATTGATGAATTCCTGATAAATTAAATGATATTCAATACAAATCTCTCGCATCCGTTTGGCTGTCTGATATGATTATGTTACGAGTATTTCTTAATCCCTCGATCGTGAGTTATTCCAGACACAATTGAAATCAATTGTTATCGCGGCATGCGCCTGCCGCTTGGGGGTTGAGGGATTAATTTTTGATTGCGTTAATATTATAAATTTGATTTGTCACGTTTTTTCAAATCTTTTCATCACTTATATCGTTCTTATAATGTAATCTATGCTAATTATGAATAATTCTTTAACATTAGTATGCCGAAATAGCGGATCATACATAGTCTGCACTTTAAATACAAGATGACTATTTCATTACCGTAAAAAAAAATATACGGGTTAAGTATCGTTTTTAGAGCCCATTTATGGAATACAATATGTAAGTCAAGTTTCCAACCGAGAATGTACGTTATAATTTTTACGGTCCTATGCACATAAAATCAACAACCTAAGAATAGTATCGTAATAATCGAAATTTCATCCGGTATAATTCTGTTTATCATAGGATTTCAAACTATCTTGTTGCATTTTTAACACTTAACACTACACGGTGTGTACTGCAACCGAATGAATTATTTAAAGGTAAAACATAATAAATTACCATCCCGAACGTTTCATCATGGTCGCGGGCAGACTGTCAGTCTGATTATCATCCTAATCGACCTGGCCCCCAATTCCGCTAATTTACAAATGGCTCAATAGAATCGTAATTGCATCTCAATTGTATATTTTGACACATTCATTATGGTTAGTAATGTCGAAATATACGATTGAGATGCAATTAAGATTCTATTGAGCCATTTGTAAATTAGCAGGATTGGGGCCCTGTGTATCGTAAATAAAGGGTTATAATAGGGGTTAAAGTATGAAATTGCCGATTATTTTCCCACTTTTTATTTTGTTTATAGCTCTTAAGTGTAGTCATATTATTGCGTAATTCTTTTTGTATTTTATCAAAAACTAAATAAAGTAACTTTTGACTAAAAAAAAATGCAATACTAGTGCCTATTACTTCAAAGGAAGTCGTTAAAAAGACCCCTTACAATGTGTCAGCTGACCTTCTTGCTTCAATTAAGTATATTTGTATTATATACTTTGATTTTCAGAAATTTAAATACTATAATGCGTAGCTTTATAACCATCTAACTTTCACCTTTAATTACATCGAAAACGGTTGAGGCGTTTTTAAAAAAAACTAAAAAATTGTTAATATGGAAAAATGACTTTTCTCGATTTCGTCCATACAAAACGGCAATTTCATATTTTAACACCTAATATTTCGGCAGATTCTATTGAGCCATTTGTAAATTTGTTGAATTGGGGCCCTGTATATCGCAAATAAATGATTACTAATATATTATGTCGACCATTTGGATCAGCGGTAGTTAACGCTGCTTCTGAGCCATGGGTCGCGGGTTCGATCCCCGCACAGTACAAATATTTGTGTGCATGAACATGTCTGTTTGTACTGGTCTGGGTGTTTTCTATGTATTATAAGTATGTATATACAAAAAAAAATAAAAAAAAAGTATATAAGTAAGTTTATCGGTTGTCTAGTACCCCATACGACAGGGTACTTAATAGTACCTTAATTTGGGACTAGATGGCTCAGTGTGGCCCAGTGTGGCATGTCTGAAATATTTATTTATTATTTATTTATCTCCCGGCACTGACCTGGCACCGCGGGCGCGGCGTGCGCGCGCGGCGGGCTGGGCCCGCGCGTGTGGAGCGACGAGTACGCTGCGGGGAAACCATTACAATATACCAACCACGTATTCCTTCTGATATCCCATAACTCTAGAGTATTAAGAGGAACACAAGGACCGTTGTTCCATACAAACGTAGTCCCCCGTTTCCTCCCTGGATAATAATGTCAGTAGAGCAATATTTAAAATAAAAGCTATGGCCGCTATTGACATGTTTCATACTTTCTTTTTTTTTCTAAAATTAATTAATAAAAGAGATACGAGCCTTCGAAAATCTAAAATTCGCCATTATTTTCAGCTGCGTTCAAATATCCAGAAAACAAATTTGGCTATATTTTAGAAAAAAAGCAGAACATTCGAACACGGCTAAAGCCTTTCTTTAATTTTTAATGAAAAAAGTATTAAAATCGGTCTAGTTTTGGAAAAGGAATCGGGGGACTACGAAACGTTGATTTTCTGTGCTTTTAGTAGGTATGTGCAGTTGTCTCTATCGCGCTCTACGGGGAGGCGTCCGGGCACTGCGCGACAGCAATAGATTTTACAAATACCAAGTTTTCAATTCTCTCGCCCTTAGTGTTTCCTCTTAATCAGACGGTAAAGAATTAAATTGCATATGGATTAATTTTCAATTCATTTTAATTTTTCATACAATATACCTAATTCTAAGAAACCACGATCTTATATGTAAAACACCCTTCTTATGAATGAATTTTTGAATAAAATTACGCTCACCCTCTACTTTACTACTACACTTTAGTTTAAGTCTGCCAAGGTCTCGCAAAACTAAGAATTCACCATACTAATTACTTTTTTTAAATTAATTTAACCTAAGTATTATGGGATACAAATAACGCAACCTGTATAATCTTCAGTAAACTTCGTCAGTTCATAATTGAACGTCGATGTACAATCTAACCTAACCTAACCCACCGTTAGTTTATAATGTCACGCGATGTTTGTAAACTGACAGATCACACAATTTTACAATGACATATCGTCGGTGCGCCTGCCAAACCTTACATGTGACTTTTTTTAATTTTTTTTTATTCGCTAGATGTCACTAGTTTTCAAACGCCGAACTGATGCAAAAACCCGTTTGTGCATATTCCGTATAGAAACAGCGTTGCCAAATTACTTAAGTACACTTTAATCTAACGACAGTTACTTTAAAATTTGGTATGTGTAGTAAAATCACATATCAGTTTTGAAAAGTATGTCTAGTGACACATGTCTGATTAAATTTTTTGAATCCCTTTTATTTTTTAATCTGTGTGTAGCACATAGCAGGATTTTTGGAGTAGGGTTGGGGGGCTCAACGCTCGCATTGCACAGCTTGCCAGACTGGAGGTGATTCCTGGTGTACAGGATCACCCATACTTTATGCCTGAGCGGGCCTCAGGCATAAAGTATGGGCATAGGCCGTACGTAGGCGGTGCATGGAAGGCATCCTAAGGGAAACCCATACACTGCCAACATTCGTCGCAAGGTACACCGCAGGTCTTTGTAGTGGGTATGCTTGTCGGGCACCGACAAGAGAGTCCCACATAACCTACTGCTGCCCCTGAAGCAGTAGGTATGCGAAATGGATGCAAGAGAACTACTTAAAAACTAGTCTAAGAAGGAGCAAAAAGATGAGGTGGAGGAGGAGGCCATGGTGTGGACTGTGGTCCCGCAAACTTCACCAAATAAAGGAGAGGGCTAAGCTTAAATCTCAAGAGCTAACAGTGCAAGAGCTGGTGCGAGCTATCCGCACCAGCACTCATAACATTATTCACTGCGCTGGGCGAAGTGGGAAAGTCTCAGGAGTATTCGAGAGGAACTTTAAGGATGCTGCAGCTGTTGTCACGGCATTTGTTGAAATACTGGTGGCGAGATCAAAAGATGAGGAAATCCAACGATTCAACGCTGCTAACACGAGGTTAACAGAGGAGCTCCAAGAGCTAAAGTAACAAATGGAAATCCTTAAACAGCAACAGCAAAATTGACGAACCCATGCTTCCTACTCCTTCCTTGCTCGGTTCTGCGGTATTAACGATCGGCTCCTGCCGGCTAAACGGCCTATCCCATTTGCCATTGGCCGCAAACGAGATGAAGAGTTGGCAGGTGCAACACCACTACCATCTACGGCAGGAGCACTATCCTCCGCGCCAAACAGGACTGTAGTTTCCCCTTAAACCGGTTACTTCGAAAGATAATACAAAATCGATCCAGAAAGCAGGGCCGACGCCGAAAGCAACTAAGGCTATCGATGCTCAGCCAATAGCCACGATATCACTGACAAACAGAGGGAGCCACGGAGCCAAGGCTCCAACGACGAAAGTACCGATACCTCCACCAGGCAGGGCTCGAAGCAGACGGCGACGAGTGCCTAGTGTGCCTACTGAAACCGAGCTCGGCCCGCTTCCAGCACCACTTCCACCCATGGAGGAAGGGTAGACTACGGTGTTCAAGCGGGGATCATCATATCAGCCGAACGACACCCACTGCTGGGCATAGGCCTCCCCCAAGGATCTCCTCAACGATCGGTCCTGTGCTGTACGCATCCAGCGGCTTCCCGCGACCTTGACCAGATCGTCGGTCCACCTTGTAGGGGGCCTGCCCATGGAATGTCGTCCGGTACGCGGTCGCCATTCGAAAACCTTTCCGCCCCAACGGCCATCTGTTCTCCGCGCTATGTGTCCCGCCCACTGCCACTTCAACGATGCAATCTTCGAGCGATGTCGGTTTTTTTAGTTCTCCTGCGGATCCCATCATTTCTGATTCGATCGAGTAGGGAAATACCAAGCATCGCTCTCTACATTGCTCGCTGGGTGATCTTGAGCCTTCTTATGAGACCCATAGTAAACGACCACGTCTCACTCCCATATGTCATTACTGGCAACACACACTGGTCAAAGACTTTCGTCTTGAGACACTGAGGTATTTTGGACCCGAATATATGCCGGAGCTTACCGAATTCTGCTCATCCGAGCTAGATTCGACGAGAGATCTCTTTCTCGAAGTTGGACTTACCTAACTGGACTATCTGTCCCACCCAGGTAAACATAGTCAACAACTTCGAGTGAAATGTTCCCAACGTTAACTGGAGCGGGTGCAACATGGGCATTTAACATGATTTTCGTCTTGTCCATGTTCATCTTTAGACCCACTCTTTGAGAAGCATTACCGAGATCTTCGAGCATAATGTTCAGGTCTTCCAAGGTGACATATGAACTACATCATCGGCAAATCGCAGGTGTGTTGATGCCACGTCCTTTCCAGTCCAGAAGCTTGAAAATATCCTCCAATGCAGCTGTGAACAGTTTCGGAGAAATAACGTCTCCCTGCCTCACGCTTCGCTGTAGTTGGATCGGATTAGAGCTCTGGTTTTGTAATCGGACCGACATGGTGGCGTTTTGGTATAAGTACTTTAGCACCTCGATGTACCTGTAGTCTTTTTGGCACCTTTGGAGAGATTGCAGCAATGCCCAAGTCTCAATCGAATTAAAGGCTTTCTCATAGTCCACGAACGCTAAGCAAAGTAGCAAGTTATACTCTTCGGTCTTCTGTATAACTTGCCGCAGCGTAAGAATGTGGTCGTTGGTACTATAACTTTTTCGAAACCCGGCTTGTTCGGGAGGTTGGAAGTCGTCGAACCTGCGAGTGAGATGATTCGTAATGACTCTAGAAAACAACTTATAGATATGGCTCAGAAGCGAGACGGGTCTGTAGTTTTTCAAGAGAGTTTTGTCACCCTTCTTGAAGAACAGCATCACATCGCCTCTGCCCCATGCCTTTGGCGTTTTGCCCTCGAGGATGACAGAATTAAAGAGCTTCTGGAGGACCTTAAGTATCGGCTTACCGCCCTCTCTAAGGAGCTCTGTTGTGATTCCGTCATAACCCACCGCCTTGTTGTTTTTAAGTTGCTTGAGGGCCATTCTAATGTCGCACAGGCTGACGTCCGGGATATCTTCAGAATAGTGTCGGGTAAGCTTGGCTCTAGAGTCTTTAGCCTTGCTTTCAACAGGTGTTTTCGTGGAATGTAACTGTCCATAGAAACTCTCAATCTCCCTCAGGATTTCAGGTGTTGACGCAATGATGCTACCTGTCTCAGTTTTCAGCCTCGTCATTGGATTTGCCCAATAGACAGATCTCTGGCGAACACTTTAGAGCCTTTGTTCCGCTCAATGGCCTATTTAATACGTCGGGTATTAAATTGACTAAGGTCGCTCTTCAAAAACTTAGATATCTATCTATTGAGTTGCCGATAGCGATGGGCTTCCGCTGAGTTCTGTAGCCTCATTTCGTTTCTCTGATCCATGAGTAGGAGAGTCTGACTGGAGAGTTTCTTTGATTTGGGACGGCGGGTTTTAAAGTACTTAGACCCTACCGTACGGACAGTATCCACCACCATGTGGTATAGATCATCCACATCGAAACGGGGATCAAACAGACATAAAAAGAGCGAAGCCACCCCATCTAAGGCAAATGCTAAACATCTAAACCTTCAGTTGGAAAACCCGCCACCCCAAAACTTCGCCCGTCCAGATCGTCAGCTATCATACTGACCCTGCTGCCAGGGGCACTAGAAAAGGGGGTGACATACGAATCAGCTATCCGGGATGCCTTATCCCGGATAAATATTCAAGAGCTGGGCATCAGCGGGATGCTATTCACAAAGGCGAAAACTGGGGGTAAATTACTTGAGATACCCGGTGCCACAAGTGGTGAGAAGGCAGACTCCCTAGCCAAAAGACTGCAGGAAGACCTCCTGCCGTCAGATTTAGTAAAGGTTGTCAGACCAATAAAGACCACCGATGTGAGGCTTACAGGCTTAGATGACTCTGTCTCAAAAGAAAAGGTGGCCGAAGCAGTGGCAAAAGTTGGTGGTTGTGCTACCGATATTTTTAAGGTTGGCGAGATAAGGCAATCCTATACTGGATCCGGATTTGTTGTGGTTAAGGTGCCAGTTGCTGTTGCCAAGAAGTTGTCGCAAGGAAGGCTATTAGTAGGTTGGGTGTCAACACCGGCTCAGGTGTTAGAGGCTAAGCTCCTGCGATGCTACCGGTGCCTAGTTACAGGTCATGTCCAGGCCCAGTGTAAAACCAGTGCCCCGTGTCCCAGGTTAAGGATGATGAAAAAATATGTGAAAAAATGGTGTTTTAAATATTATAATAATTATTCCGGTTGTTCTATGGTACATAATGTAGGAATATGTAAAAGTTACCTTATTTAATAAGGAGAGCGCCATGTAGAATTAAACAAACTAATAAAAATATTTAAAATTGCTTTAGTGTTTTCCTAACTTAGGTATCTTGAGGAATGAATATTTATAACTGAATAATACAGTTAGATTATTGTGTCTTTGCACATTTTATTAATGTTAATTTTATGTTTAAGTACATAACTGCAGTGGAAATTAGAAAACTGAACCATTACAATACTTCTATGTGATACATTTTGCACATACGCTAATATGCAGGAACAAACTTTAGGCACACCAAATATGATATGTGCACAAAAATGGAAAAAAAAATTATAGAGACTAAAGCTTTGTCTCGTAGTTAATAAATGGTACACTATCTAAAGCGTTGTATTTTTCTCTATCAAATAACATATTTATGATTTTAAAAATCAAAACAGTTCACGAGAAAAACAGTTTTTTGTTCCTCCTGAAAAGTTGTCATTTTACACATACCAGGATTGGCAGGCGCACCGACGATATACATAAAAAAAACATGAGAGGTGTCAAGGGACACCCGGATGGAACGAAGTTCATTGTTAGTGAAGGAATTGTAATAACATTTTATTTTATTTTTAATTCTCCCTCTCTCTCTCTCTCTCGCCGCACGGCTTACAACTATAGCTAAAAGTGTCGGTCAAAAAGTGTCGTTACTATTTTTCGTCGTTCGTTTCGTTTTCGTCTAGCCCCCTTTCGCAACGCGCGATAAGGAACTTCGGGTTAGGGTGTCGCAAAGGGGGTGCACTAACCTAAACCTAACCTAACCTAACCTATTTCCAGCGCAATCGTTTCTGTCACTAAATGTATCATAGTCAGCTTTTTGACAAAAGATTTGCAATTTTTATTTCACATATCTGTCAAATGAAACGCGTTTTATGTATGGTTAAGCACCATACATTTTTGTTACACTATTATCGAAACAGAAACATTTAATGATATTTAATTTGTTTACAAAGTCCAGTAGGTTAGGAAAAGTGTAGGTTAGGTTAGGTTAGAACAGTGACCATACAAAGGCGTGAAGACGAGAGAGCGTAGCGGACGTGCCGCGCGCGGCAGCGGCCGCCGAGCGCCTCAAAAATACAAAAAAAAAAACGATTATTGATTTCTAACCTAAAAATTAGCACGCCTTGCTGCCTTCGCGCGTAAACAGAAACATTAGTGTATAAAAAAAATTAAAGTTACTATTCGTTTAAATGCCAATCAGCTGACTATGATACATTTAGTGACAAAACGATTGCGCTGGAAATAGGTTAGGTTAGGTTAGGTTTAGGTTAGTGCACCCCTTTTGGGATACCCGGACCGAACTTCGTTCCAATATGATAATCTCAGTGATTGTTCAAACACGAAAATGATGTTATGACGATAATAAATGAAAATGAAAAACATTTATTTCTAGAAATGCTAGACAAAAACAATTGTAATAGTAATTATTATTAATGTTAATTGTTATATAGGGAACGCGGTACGCGAGTAAAACCACTGCTTGCTGTAGACAAACTGATTTATTTCATGTATGGCGGTGGTTACTGCTAACATAATAATATATAGCTACCTACATACATAACATTAATGATAATGAAATTGACACCGATGTTGATCAGAATCATGATTAAATTTATTTACTAGCTGACCCGGCAAAAATTGTTTTGCCATAAAAATGATTAAATTACTATGATGGCAATTGAAAATAGGGGTTGGTGATAAAAGGATAAAAATTTAGGGTTGTATGTATTTTTAATGCCACATTATAAAAAAATAAAAACAAAAAATTTTGTTCAAGTATAAAAAATAAAATGTTAAGGGTGAACAACCCTTATCACTTAGGGGTATGAAAAATAAATAGTAGCCGATTCTCAGACCTACTGAATATGCATATAAAATTTGGTAAAAATCAGTAAAGCCGTTTCGGAGGAGTAAGGTAACTAACATTGTGACACGAGAATTTTATATATAAGATTTATTTATTTACATCATCCCTAACATCTATCATGACAGACACACTAGTACACAATGCGATAGAGGGGGAAAAACATCAATGCAAAATTTAAAAAGCACTTTTATATCAAATAGCAAACAACATATAAAATACATTTTGCGAGATCACTCAGGTTATCCCAGAACACGTCGATCCTCTCGTGAACTTGGTTCACAACGAGGATTGTACGGACAAGGCGTCTAAGAGAGTAGATTGGTTTAATGATGATAACGCCAAAAGAGACGATGATCGTGAAGATAATACATACATACATACATATTATCACGCCTCCTTCCCAACGGGGTAGGCAGAGACCAAGGCCTTCCACTTACTACGATCCTGGCATACATCTTTCGCTTCTTCCACATTCATCAATCTTTTCATGCATGCTCGTCGGTTTAGAGTACTCTTGACCTGACCTTTCTTCAGAACATCCCCGATTTGATCGTGATAAGTTCGTCTAGGCCTTCCTCTTCTAACGTTCCCTTTCACACTCGTCTTGTAGATCTGTTTAGTCATTTTCTCTCATTCATCCTCTCTACATGCCCAAACCATCTAAGCACCCCTTTCTCAATCCTTGTGACAATATCTTCTTTCACGTTTCGTGAAGATAATAACAATAATAATATTTAAGACATGCCTCACTGGGCCACACAGAGCCATCTAGTCCCAAATTAAGCTACTATTAAGTACCCTGTCGTATGGGGTACTAGACAACCGATTAACTTACTTATATACTTTTTTTTTTTAAATACATACTTATAATACATAGAAAACACCCAGACCAGTACAAACAGACATGTTCATGCACACAAATATTTGTACTGTGCGGGGATCGAACCCGCGACCCATGGCTCAGTAGCAGCGTTAACTACCGCTGATCCAAATGGTCGTCAAATGACATAATGACATTACTGTTGACAATGCTAAAGATGATCACGACAATGATGAAGTTTAAAATGATGTAAATGTATGATCATCTTTAACATTATTGATCATGTAAATGCTAATGATATTAATGTCGATGCTGGTCATGTAAACGATGTTTATGATTATGATGAAGATACAGTTAGAGATAATAATCTATACTAATATTATAAAGCTGAAGAGTTTGTTCGTTTGTTTGTTTGTTGGCGCTAATCTCAGGAAGTACTGGTTCGATTTGAAAAAATATTTTTGTTTTGGATAGTCCATTTATCGAGGAAGGCTTTAGGCTATATAACATCACGCTGCGACCAACAGGAGCGAAGCATCAGTGAAAAAAGTTACAAAAATATTCGCGATCATAAAAACAAAAATTGACGCGTACGAAGTCGCAGGGAACAGCTATGATTTGATATAGAAGACATATTGATAATGAAAATACTAATGATATTAATGACGATGTTGGTTATGTAAACTATGTTAACGAAAATCATGATGATGATTCTGTTAGAGATAATAATGATTTTAGTACTAATAATGCTATTAATAATGATATTACAGACGATGATGCCTCCTACTTTTAGAAATATGACATTATGTAAATTTAAATACAATCTGAAGAACTGGTTAATGAATAAATGTTTCTATACTGTTAGTGAATTTTTACAAATTAATATTATTAAAGATGACTTCTAATAATTAATTGACGACGAACGAGAATAATGTAGTGAAATTTCACATTAATAAAATTGAATTAAATTGTAATTAAAATTGGCTAACTATAATTATATTATATTGATTAAAGAATGTATCCAAAATATACACCTAATATGAATATTTCTACGCCACTAGTGGCAGAATGTGCTGAACTATGTTTATTTAAGATCCTATATGTACCACTTTCTTAGAAATAAATGATTTGATTTGATTTGATTTGATAATGCTGTTAATGATTTGACTGATGATAAAAATGCTGTTTTTTCTTCTTCATTGACCTTCTGTTAATGCTTTCTTCAAACTAAAACAACAACACCGCCATCTAAAAGGCCACCTTTTTAAACTGAGCAGCGACATATCAACAACAAAACAACAATGATGTTACTAATAACTTGACGACCATTTGGATCAGCGGTAGTAAACGCTGCTTCTGAGCTATGGGTCGCAGGTACGATCCTAGCACAGTACAAATATTTGTGAACATGAACATGTCTGTTTGTACTGGTCTGGGTGGTTTCTATGTATTATAAGTATGTATTTACAAAAAAAAATATATTAGTAAGTTTATTGCTTGTCTAGTACCCCATACGACAGGGTACTTAGTAGTAGCTTAATTTGGGACTAGATGGCTCTGTGTGGCCCAGTGAGGCATGTCTAAAATATTTATTTATAAAAAAAAAGATTTTGTTAATGTTATTTATTATTATAATGGTTATGAGGATCTTGATTATGATAATGATGCTGATGTACAGCTTCATTCAACTCACCTCTGAGGACGGACAGCTCTATGGCGGCTCGAACGTCTTCTCCCACCTGAGGACACATATTCAAAACTCACATTAGGCCACAACTTCGCTTACAATTCATATAAAACGGAGCGTATGTTTCAAATCACGACTTCACTTACAATAAAAATTTATACCAAAACTGAGTGTATAATTCAACCTACTTTTGTAGCAATACATCGGTATAAATGGTGGCTATCGCTAGTGAATTTGCCGCTAGAGGCGCTTGTGTCGCGTGAGGTCCAATAACATTCACTTTTCACTGGTTTTAGCGGGATTCGATACATAAATTATAATTTCTTTAATTAACCTGCTGGAAAGTGATCTCCTTCGTAAAATTATCGCAAATATGGATTATTTGGCGATTAATGCGAACGCTTTGAAAGCGGAATTAAGAAAAAGCGCAAAATAAGGCGGCCTCAAAGAGCAACTATTTCAGAAGTTAGTTTGTTGATATCAAGATAGTTATTTATAAATAATAAATTTTAATTAGATACAAGATTTACACTTTGTTTCGGCGCCGATCGCCTTTGACAGCTATACCTCCGGACCTCAGTCTACAGTGGCGCCAACTGGTGAGCAAAGAAACGGTAGTCCCCATTGCGTTCGCTTCTAAGCAGTAGTGTGAGTATGTGCGGACAAACAAACACGTGTGGCATTCAATAAGCTACTTGACTCACATCACGTTTAGCGCAATAAATTCACATATTAAGACGCTGAAATGAGCCAAATTCAGCTCAATGAAGATTATTTTGCTTAAAGCCTATCCTATCTATGGCTCGTAGTTGCCAAATTCCATGTAGATGTAATTGATCATATTTTTGACCCGGTAGCTGTTTCCAAAACACGATTCCAAAAACTTCTGTCGATAGGAAATAATCTGAAAGTAGCCTCTTAAAATACATAAATTACCATTTTTCTCAGCTATGATAATAATTTTTTTTTAAACTATATTATGTTGCTTAAGCAAATGGTTGATTTAGATTTTTAATAAAATGGGTATTTTAAATTGCACAACTAATTTTGTAGTTTGGCACTTAAGCCCTTCTATTTCAAGCGCTTTTTCTCTGTCACTCCTACGGGAACCGACAGGGATCGCCGCGGCACGTTGCAAAGAAATTCAAAGACGCATAAATTAGTGGGCGTGTTTATTGCTCAAGGTCATCGGCTGCAGTCAGCGTCTTACGGCCATTTCCAATAACCTATCTATCTTCAGTTTTGGCATATCGGAGATAGTGTTTTTGCCGTCCAGAGAAACAAAGACTGAAGTTGTTTTCTATCTCCGATATGCGAAAACTGAAGATAGATAGGTTATTGGAAATGGCCGTTAATATATCACTTATAGTCCAGGAATATTAGGGATTTCACCACGGAATATAAACCTTTACTTTGGTACCCTAAAACCTTGTTTTAGAACCTACTTATGTGTCTTCAGGTATTCCAAGGTCAAAGGTAAAAAATCGATTTCTTTTTTTACAAATTGGTTGCAAATATCTCTTTTTCTTTGGGCTTTATGCTATTCGTATTTTTTATTTATTGGTACTTATTGGTAGAAGATTAAATTCCCTACCTTCTACTTTCGATTAATATAATTTGATAGGAAAAATCATAACCCTCATTTGGCTTTGCCTTACCAATATTATACATATATATTAGTATTATAAAGCTGAAGAGTTTGTTTTTTGTTTGTTTGAACGCGCTAATCTCAGGAAGTATTGGTTCGATTTGAAAAATTATTTTTGCGTTTGATAGTCCATTTATCGAGGAAGGCTTTAGGCTATATAACATCACGCTGCGACCAATACGAGCGAAGCATCAGTGAAAAACGTTGCAAAAAATAATCGCGATCATAACAGAAATTGACGCGGACGAAGTCGCGGGCAACGGCTAGTGTGAATGTAAGTTCGTTTGTTAAGCTTTCACGTGAAAACTACTTAACCGATCATCATGAATCTTTGTGCACATATTCTTGGAGGTATGAGAAGTGGCATAGACTATTTGGTATCCCTATCCCACTGGTGGGCACAAGTTTCCACGCGATATAAAGTGTGGTTCAGCTAAACTAGTGTAGTCCACTCACCTGAGCGGAGTCCCTGTGCCGCGAGTGTTGCGCGGCCACGGCTCGCGCGGCGCGAGAGCCTTAAAGATGCATAATTATAATAAATATGAAATTTTAACCACCTTCCAAATTTTAATAATAGGGGTTAAAGTATGAAATTGCCGATTATTTTCCCACTTTTTATTTTGTTTATAGCTCTTAAGTATAGTCATATTATTGCGTAATTCTTTTTGTATTGTATCAAAAACTAAATAAAGTAACTTTTGATAAAAATAAAATATATTACTAGTGGCTATTACTTCAAAGGAAGTCGTTGAAAAGACCCCTTACAATGTGTCAGCTGACCTTCTTGCTTCAATTAAGTATATTTGTATTATATACTTTGTTCAATACTATAATGCGTAGCTTTATAACCATCTAACTTTCACCTTTAATTGCATCGAAAACTGTTCAGGCGTTTTTTAAAAAACCAAAAAATTGTTAGTATGGAAAAATGACTTTTCTCGATTACGTCCATACAAAACGGCAATTTCATACTTTAACCCCTAATATATCAATCTACGAGACAAAAAACAAATGACGTATTTTTTCTTTTGGTACAGCCCAGTACAAAAATGTAGATAAAGCACTTAGAAAATGTCTGCCAAAAATCAAAAAATTTTGATACGGCCGCCCAGCAACGCTTTTTTTACGCGTTGCGCATCTCATTAGTTAATTACGATACTTTTCATAAGTTTCTGATTTTCCCTTTATACCTGTAACAGGTCTAGATGTCACAGGTCCGTCAAATTGAAAACTATATCGCGAAAAATATTTTCGGGTGACAACTTGATTTACATTTTTTACTTAATAACTAGGCGCTAAATACGATACTGAACGCCTATAAAAATTTTGGAAAGTGGTTAAAATTTCATTCTGTATACAGGATGTAAAAAAACTAAATGCAGATCCTGAAGCTACGCAATATAAAAGGCAAACCAAGTTATGATACAAAATATTATAGCTGGGAAATGATTTTTATTTTTAGGACTCAAAAAATATTAAAATACATAGCGCGCAATGTATAGCAGCCGGAGCGTGGGCCGCTGCGCTGGAGATGGCTGCTAAGTTCAAAATTCGTCTGCGCTGAGCCGTACATTGCGTATTGTAATTGAAAAAGGCTTGTTATGAACGAAATAATTTAAAAAAAACACTATGTTTGTAAGAAAAAATTGTTTTTAAGTAACCTCTGGCAACAGTTTTTGTAATAAAATGGAAAACAAAATTGTGACTTTGACCCTCAATATCTTCGGAACCAGCTGTTTCCCAGGTATGGTCCTGAAGAAAAAAATGATCCCAGTGATGGGGACAATACGTGGTTTCCGGATCTACGTTTGATTTTTTTACACCCGTTATTATGTGTTTTATGCATTAATGTATTATAAAAAACTACATACACAATAAGTATCGAAAAATTAAAATAGTAATTACTTAGACCTAAACAATAAACACGGAAAAACAAAAAGAAAAAAAAAAAAACGAGAAGCAAGAAGAAAGATATAAAAACAACAGCTAACCTCCTAAAATAGAGGTCAGTGGCTTCACCGGTGGCCGTCATTATTGTATTAATTAAATCAGAGATGGGACTCGATTAATTAGTAATATAACGTCAATAAAAAATATAAATAAAGAAAGAGCTAGAGTTGATTGATACGGGGTTTATACCATGTACCTTAGTTTTTACCACCACCAGAAAGATCACCTAAAGACAATCTCGTTTTAGAAAAACCAGGTGTCTATAAGATTGACTGCAGTTGTGGAAGTTCGTACATCGGCCAAACTAAACGCACGGTGGCTTGCCGGGTGAAGCGGCCGAATAAATCAGCTATCGCTGAACACCTCATACACTCGGGTCCTAATCACTGGATTGAGTTTCACAACGCGAAGATAATTTCTACAGAACACCACTATATACCAAGGATGGTCAGAGAAGCGATTGAAATTACCAAACACAAAAATTTCAATCGCGAAGATGGCTTTAAATTATCTAGTGTATGGAATCCAGTGGTTCAAATTTGCGGAAACAGAAGTAATTCAAAAAATGCTATATCTCGATTGGATACTGTAAGTGTTGTGTGTCGAGAACAGAAGTGTAGTAATAGTGAGTTTTCAAACAGTGGTACCGGTATCGTGTGTAATAAAAGACTACGACGGAGGGTAGACCGATTTGTCTGCTCTTAACAACTACCCACCCGCATAGACATCAGTTCTCCCGTGATCATGGCGCTTGCAACAGTGCCGAAATATCGGGAACTCATAAAAACTAAGGTACATGGTATAAACCCCGTATCAATCAACTCTAGTAATAGTGACCATGGAAGTTTAAATCAGTAAAGAAAGAGCTTTCCTTAACAAATTAAAATAACTTTTGATATTAAAACACTATTAATAAGCAATAAGCGAATATTTAAATGATAATAACAATAATATATGAATAATTGCCAAATTCATATATATGATCCTCCCCTCTCCTAATTGCCGTGCCCTACAGGGCCCATTATGTTATTCATTGTGTTACATTATGGAAGCAATAAATAATTGAGAATTGAAAAAGTTACTCGAATCTATTCGAATCTGCATCCAAGAGGTAACTCGAATCGCCGTTCGAATCGAAATTAGGAAAAAAAAACCAGCTGCATCTCATGAAACGAATAACAATGTTGTGTATTTGAATAATATATTTGAATAACTATTCTGATACGAATAAATTTTTTGATTCGAATCGACTCAACACACGCATTTTAGATAGTGTTTTTTGTATGTGTGTGTTATGTTTAGCCAGGGCCGGCTGTAGGGCTAGGTGGGGGGCGTGTAAAGCCTTCCGGGGGCCATTAGCAGTATACAAGTGATCGCACTGTGGCCGGGGCCGGCTCGGGACTCACCGGGGCGCGGCGTGTGCGTGGCGCCGTCGCCCAGGTCCAGCTGCAGGACGCCCGCGTACTCTGCAACCAGATATTATACTTATACAGTTGTTTTAATAAAATAATTTAATAAATATTTAAGACACGCCTCACTGGGCCACACTGAGCCATCTAGTCCCAAATTAAGGTACTATTAAGTACCCTGTCGTATGGGGTACTAGACCACCGATAAACTTACTTATATACTTTTTTTTTTTGTAAATATATACTTATAATACATAGAAGACACCCAGACCGGTACAAACAGACATGTTCATGCACACAAATATTTGTACTGTGCGGGGATCGAACCCGCGACCCATGGCTCAGAAGCAGCTTTAACTACCGCTGATCCAAATGGTCGTCGAAGTTGTGTAGGGGAAACAGACTGGTAAATATGCGAGCACAGAGGCACAAGTAAAACACGGGATGGCTGTCAACGCACTGGCGTTTATTTCATAAGGTGAGGGCGTGGACGCAGCCACGCTATTGTATAGCTAGCTATATACAGAAATATGCAACCTACCTACAAATACTTAACACAGACATTGTATTTTTATTATTAATTCCTCGACCCCCAGGCCGGAGGCACTCGGGTGCCATGATAACGATTGATTTCAATTGTGTCTGGAATAACTCACGATCGAGGGATAATAGCTTTTATTAAAATGAAAGATAAGTTTACGGATTTAGTACGCGTTAATTTTTGACCATTTTTCTGCCCGTGACCATGAACGCTGTAAAGGGTTCGGACCTTTATGCGCAAATTGTCAAGCGGTCGCAATCTGCCAAATTCGCAAAATGTCAAATGCGCAAATTGTCAAATTCGCAAAATATCAAGTTTACAAAATGTCCAATTGTTTAGGTTTAATAATCAAATTCAAGTAATTAATTGGCAGAACTTTTATTCATCAAATTGTTAAGGTTTTTTTTAAATAAGAAAACTTTAAAACCGTATTATTAAATCAACAACAAAATCAAAATCCTAATATTTTCGTGTTATATCAAATCAAAAAATTACACAATTTTTCCAAAAAAATAAGTTTTTACGTCTTTATAAATAAAAAAACACATGATTCTTTATATACGAGTACAATGACTTATCTATAAACATTTGTTTTTGTTTTGTTGATTTGATATAACACGATAATATTAGGATTTTGATTTTGTTGTTGATTTTATATTACGGTTTTATGGTTTCATATTTAAAAAAAAACCTTAACATTTTAATGATTAAAAGGTCTGCCAATTAATTACTTGACTTTTATTACTAAACCTAAACAACTGGACATTTTGAAAACTTGACATTTTGCGAATTTGATTGCGACCGCTTGACAATTTGCGAATTTGACAATTAGCACATAAAGAGCGTAAACTCAAGTAAACAATATGTTAGCTTTTATTAACCTCTCGTATATGGCATATCCAGAGACAATAGAAACTCAATTGTGTCTGGGATAGATCCTAAACATAGATCATTAATAAATAATAAAAATGTACTAAAAACAATTCACATAGTAATAACTGATTTATAAGTTTTGGGTTTTGAAGATATCTTAACCAAGGTATACCTTAAAGTAAAGTAACAGCCTATAATCATCCCACTGCAGGGCGCAGGCCTCCATCATTGAATTTAAGTCACCACAGCAATGATGTTAACTGGCATAATCTCACGCTTGCCGAATGCGGTTGCCCGACCCGGGGATCGAACCCGGGACCCCGAGATCTTGGTCCGGTATTATAAACCACTAGACCAACGAGGCGCACCTTCAGCACAGATATTTCTTCACGGTTGTACTGTATCCATATGAAGGTAGATAAAATATTGGGCGCTCATTGTCGTTAAAATTACAAAAATCCGTTGCGAAATTTCAGCTCGATAGCTTCAGTGTGTTGTTATGAAGCAGGGGGTCAGTTGGGGGTTACAAGGAGACTCCACCTGCATCTCGTTCCCGGGGCCACAGGGGGCCCCTTTTACACTTCGTACTTGTGGGCCACAAGGGGCCACCGTGGACCACGTCGGGGCTACGGGGGCCACTACAAGTACCTGCGGGGTAGGCGGGCTGCAGCAGGTGCGTGTTCGCGTTGGGGGCCATCGCCACGTCCGGCACGCGGGCGGATAGTAGCGGGGGCCGGGGGCCACGGGGGCCACCCGGGGGGCGACGGCCGCAGGACGACGACTGCCTGCGGGGGGAGATGTAAGCGATGTACGTGATGGCGTTTGTAAATAATTGTTTCGATATGATGATAGTCGATAATTTTATTGTGTCGATAAATAAATAAATAATTGTGGACAACATCACATACATTGTTCTGATCCCAATTTGAATAACTACTTAAAGCATTCGTATTTTGGAAACCAGAAACAACGAAGGTACCACAAACACCCAGACCCGAGACAATGTGGAAAAACACCAATTTTTTTCTACATTGACCCGTCCAGGAATCGATCCCGGGACCTCGGAGCAAGCGACACTTTGAAAACCTCGGGTCTGGGTGTTTGTGGTACCTTCGTTGTTTCTGGTTTCCAAAATACGAATGCTTTAAATAGTTATTCAAACTGGGATCAGAACAATGTATGTGATGTTGTCCACATTTATTTATTTGTTTAATATAATAAGGGTCGATATTCGATAATATTAATAATAATAATGTCTACTGGATGAAATTTTAACAACCTTCCAAATTTTAATAAAACAATCTAAGAGACAACAAAAAATTTTTTTCTTTTGGTACAGCCCAGTACAAAAATATCAAGATAAAGCACTAAGAAAATGTCCGTCAAAAATCCAAATTGTTTGATACGGCCTCCTATAACCTTTCCAATCATTTATTTAACTTTTGACAGCTCTAATACTTAATCAAATAGTGATACCCTGACCCGTTACCGATTCGATCTATTTAATCGATCGATTTTATTTATGAAGAAGTTTTGATCGATTCAACACACTCATTATTTTAATATTCATTTTCGTTATTTTTACTATGAATTTCAACATTTTGCACCTGTTCATTACAAGTAGGTACCGCAGTTCATTCATATGCTTTTTATTTGAACCAACTACAGCAAATCTAAAGGACTATTTTACATTCATTAATTTGCAGCGAATAAATTCGATCCCATTACTAGGTACGAGTACGATGGAACTGTTTTCATTACGCAAATTATTTATGCATTTAAACAGAGACATTTAGGGCATTTTAATGCAAAATAATATACGTGATTTGATATAAAATATGGTCACAATAATTTTATTGTATGTTTTGTTAATATAGTCGATAATCGATTTATTTCAAAACCGTTTTATAGTCTGTGGTCATTAATCACGAATGACACATCTCTAAGTGGGCGGAGCCCGTCCATGAAGTACAGTATTCCCTGTAGTACACTGTATCAAAAATTATTATAAAACTTTATGTGCGTGATCTGTCAAAAGTTAAATAAACGATTGGAAAGGCTATAGCAACACTTTTTAACGCGATGCGCAACTTATTCATTTTTTACGATACTATTCATAAGTTGTTTGATTTTCCCTTCATACCTTCACAGGATCGTAAACATTGGAAACTATCTCGCTAAAAATAAAAATATTTTCGGGTGACAACTTGATTTAAATTTTTTACTCAATAAATAGGCTCTAAATACGATACTGAACGCCTATAAAAATTTTGGAAGGCGATGAAAAAGCCACTAGAACACTTACCTGTGTTGAGTATTGTCGACGCTTCTCGAAGGCATGTCCCTCTCCCTCCGACACGTACTCGAGCGGGAACTGTTTTCTGTGGAAATAGGATTTGAATTTATGTAATAAAGTACTATCCATATTATGTTACTACTAGCGGACCCCGCGTACTTCGCATCGCCTCCGAATAGTATTTGATGTTGACGTCTTAAATGTCATTGGCTATAGTCCTTAAAATATAGTTTGATTAGAATGACACCTGTCAAACTGAGCTGACTAGTAATGGGACTGACTCGACTGATCAAACGGAAAAAAAACAATTATGGCGAATAAAACAAAACGAAAATCAGATATATTAAAATTTAACAGTGTCAGTATCGTGATCATTATCAGAATGATTGGGACAATCATGAAAATCAATTAGAATTTTTTTATCGCATATAGATATATAGAATTGTCGTATACTATTAATAATTGCAATTTGATGTCTTAACATCAACCAATGCTCATTAAATCATTTGTAACATTTATGTTATATTTATGATACACTTCGATTTTGAAATATTGTTAGTCTGTCGATTTCGATTTGTCCATTTCACGTCATCACTAGCGATTATGAAAAATGACGTAACCTTGTAAAGACGTCTTTTAAAGTTAGGTGTAATATTTGTGACTGGATTATTTTAATGTTTTTAACTTTAAATATCTATTTTATATAATTAATGCAATGTAAAAATATTCTTAACATGCCAGTAACCAATATTTTTTAGTGTGCAAATGTTTTTCACTTATGTGACGCTGGTACAAAGTTACGTCGTCTCTTTCAGTAAGAACTGTCGTTCTAATCAAGCTATATTTTAAGGACTATAGTTTGGATAAATGTATAAGGAAAAACAGTTCCTTATTTATTATTTTAGCGTTAACTTTCCAATGTTCCCGACGCAGACAAATATAAAAACACAAAATTCATTAAAATCGAACCGGCCGTTCTCGTGTCATAAGTAGTGTAACTAACACGACTTTCTTTTATTTATATACCTATAGATTGTCTCGTTTGGTCTATATGAGGAGGGAAGCGACAAAGAAAATTAACAAATATCATCGCATAGATTTTTTTAAATTTTCTCAAAATTTCATTAATCTATAGGGGGGAAAAAGGAGGCAGGGGGTTTTAAATATCACGTCCCCGTTTGGCCTCATTTGATTAATGATTATTTGGTCATCAATCTCAAAGAGAGGTGTTGTTTTTACCACGCTTTTATTAGCTTGGGTTGTATCTATCTATGTATCTATGTATGTAATGGAATCTTTGAGCATAAATTTGACCAATTTCCAGAAGTTTGATTAATTTGAAACTTTGCACACGTATCAAGGGCCGATGACAATGCAATAATTTAATAACAGTTTTCCCAGTTTTCCTCTGTAAGAGGGAGTAAAAGAGATAGAGCTAGCGCGCGATCTGTATCAATTATGTTTCCTGCATAGGTTTGGACTTACAGTCGGTAAAGAAGGAATCAAATCTTATAAACTAAACTAAAAAGTAAAAAATAAATTATAGTTTAAAAAACTAAAAAACCACGCTTTTAAAACAGATTGAACTAAAAAATTAAAAATAAAACTGTAGTAATCAATTGAAAAATTTATATTATTGTACAAAAAGCGTGGGGGGCTTGATTTAGATTGTTGTAAATATTTTATCAATAATTTACTATATCTGTGGATATCATAACAAGCACCCCACGCTTTTTGTACAATAATATGAATTTTTCAATTGATTACTACAGTTTTATTTTTAATTTTTTAGTTCAATCTGTTTTAAAAGCGTGGTTTTTTAGTTTTTTTTTAAACTATAATTTAAATATCAACATACAATTTTAATTAAGGTAAATGGATCATTTGTTATAAATATTTGTTGTTAAGCTATTGCATAGCTTCTATCGCGGGCCTTGAGCGTGGAGACCGAATCTAGAAATTCCGTAACGAAAATAACCGAACCTAACACTCGGGGCGAGGCACGATCGAACAATTTTGAATTTCCGAAATTTAAAAGAATTTAGAAGAAAATAAGGATTTTGACAGTATGGTTGCCTATGGTAACCATATCTGCCAAAATAACAGAGAAATTTAATTACAATAGTCAAAATTAGAAAATACTTAAAATTATAAAATTAAGCTATTGCATAGCTTCTATCGCGGGCTTCGAGTTCCCGAGTGCCACACGTCTTTTTTTATTTGTTTATGGATTGCCATCTAGTCTTAAGGGGAATAGGTGAGCTAAGTGCTGGCCCAAATTTATTTTATTTTATTACTTCTAAACAAAAGTTATTCTCAAAAAACTGGAATAATAGCATTTTAGCAAATTACCTCTAGTATTTATTGAATCACTGTTAACCGCTTTTCATTCTGGCATTCTTTCTCGTACATTGTTGCTAAAAGCGGCCGCTTGCGGCGTCAGCGACAAATTCGACTTTATAACAACTATACTTTATTTGATATTTTAGCAACTTAATTGCACTTATAATATCAGTATATAAACTTGAAAAATTTTGTCTCAGGCGGGACTCGAACCCGCATCTCCTCGCATGCCGGGCGGGAAAAAATTTTTCAAGTTTATATACTGATATTATAAGTGCAATTAAGTTGCTAAAATATCAAATAAAGTATATAAATAGCTGTTTCATCTTAACTGACTGTCAAAGATCTGCAAAGATGTTTCTTTCGGGTATTAAGGGTGCAAACTCCTAACATTTGATGAAACAACGCTGGCTCACAGCGTAAGAATATGCTTGAAAAATTCGCGCCGTGTCGCAGTGTCTCGGTGGCCTAATGGTATGGCGCCCGCCGGGCATGCGAGGAGATGCGGGTTCGAGTCCCGCCTGAGACAAAATTTTTCAAGTTTATATACTAATTTTATAACAACTAAATAAAAAGTTTACTGTGATTCAATAAATACTAGAGGTAATTTGCTAAATTAATATTTATACTTTTGTTTGACACATCAAAAGTGATCTATAGGAATGAATGAACGAATGAAGTATGAAATGAACGATGCACGTACCTGATGCTTGCACGTCGGGCGCGCGCGGGCACGAGCGGCCCGCGCTGCCAGAGCGTCTGGAAGAACATAACATCAATCTATACTCATATTATAAAGCTGAAGAGTTTCTTTGTTTGAACGCGCTAATCTCAAAAACTACTGGTTCGAATTGAAAAATTGATTGTGTGATTTTTTAGTTGGAGGTAGTTGAAGGGATGGAGAGTGACATAGGCTACTTTTTGTCCCTTTCTAGCACCCCACTTCCCTAAAATGGGGGGTGGAAGTTTGTATGGAGCATTCCGCAATTTTCAAGGTAGAAAGCTAATAATTGGTATGCGAAAGAGCGGGGTTTCCAAACACAGGTATTATACTTAAATGGAGACTCCAGCCACTTGTATGTACCTTTGTAAAAGATACTGAATAAAGAATTTTGAATTTGAATTTGAATTTGGACTATATTATCTTTTGTTGTGACTAACAAAAAAATCGTGCATTTTTTTTTGGAAATCCGCCCTCAACCCCCAACACCCCAAAAGAGGGGGTAAAATTTTAAAGCTACCCCGCACTTAATGCAAGCGAAGCTGCCGGCAAAAGTTAGTATTTATAATAAACTAACTTCTAGGAAACAGAAATCTATGCCAAGCTTGGGGAACAAAATAGTCCTTAGGGTCAAGTTAGTCATTCAGTCAGTCCGCATGGTCGCGGCAGGGCGGCAGTCAGTCAGCAACGTCGTATCGATCGAGTCATCAGTCCGCACGGTCGCGTCAGTCGAGTTACCAGTCCACAGCGTCACAGCAGTCAATAAGTCAGTCCACATGGTAAGGTCAGTCAAGCGTCAGTGTCAGTCAAGCGTCAGTGTCAGTCAAGCGTCAGTCTACAGGGTCACGCAATAAACGATTCGACAGTCCACAAGGTCGCGGAATTCTTGCAATCTACCCTTTTAGTCGGGTCAGTCTAGAAGTCAGTCCGTAGGGTCGTGGCAGTTGAGCAGTCGGTCCACATGGTCGCAGCAGTGGGGTAGTCGGTCCACATGGTCGCAGCAGTGGGGTAGTCGGTCCACATGGTAGTATCAATTGGGTAGTCAGTCCACATGGTCGCGGCAGTGGGTTATCGATCCACATGGTAGTATCAGTCGGGTAGTCGGTCCACATGGTCGCGGCAGTCGGGCAGTCGGTCCACATGGTCGCAGCAGTGGGGTAGTCGGTCCACATGGTAGTATCAATTGGGTAGTCAGTCCACATGGTCGCGGCAGTGGGGTAGTCGATCCACATGGTAGTATCAGTCGGGTAGTCGGTCCACATGGTCGCGGCAGTGGGGTAGTCGATCCACATGGTAGTATCAGTCGGGTAGTCAGTCCACATGGTCGCGGCAGTGGGGGTAGTCGATCCACATGGTAGTATCAGTAGGGTAGTCAGTCCACATGGTCGTGACAGTGGGATAGTCGGTTCACATGGTCGCGGCAGTCGGGTAGTCAGTCCACATGGTCGCGCTAGTCGGGCAGTCGGTCCACATGGTCACGCTAGTCGGGCAGTCGGTCCACACGGTAGTATCGGCGGGGCAGTCGGTCCGCATGGTCGGGCGCTCACCTGCAGCAGTCGGGCGCGTCGGGCTCCCAGCGCCGCTCGCCCGGGGACTCCCACTCGCGCTCGCTGTGTAATAACAACAAAATATCTTATCTCATTATTACAAATTAAACAACTGTGGGCAAAAACAAAGGTAAACAATTACAAAGGTTAGAGAGAAGCTGTTAGAACCAGCAAAGTTTGATTTGATTTTGTTGAACTATTTTTACGATGAATGTTAAATGATATTATGTCAAAGCCAATCGAAAAGACTGTTATATTGATCAATAATGTAGAAGACTGTTTGTTTTTTATTGATTAAATTTTAAAATTACCAAGGAGTTAAAATGAAATTTTTTACTAAAAGCTTTTGAAGAATTAATATATTACCTTATCATTGAGTTGTGTTGGTATAGATGTTATTTTTACTATGTTTTGGTAAAATTTATATTTAGATTTATAATACTGGGGTATTTCAATTGCCTGGGGCATTTTATAATATAAGAGAGGCGTATTAGGTGTCATGTACTTGACAAAACGCCCCACTCAAATAAGAATAAACTTGCCGTTCCACGATTCAGACTGCGAAAAGTGGGTAATTCGTTCATGGGAAATTGTATTCGTATTTTCAATAAATTACCACTGTCAATTGCTGAACTCCCAGTACATAAACTCAAATCATATATTAAAGTAATTTTAATGAAAAAGGGCTATTATACTATTAATGATTATATAAATGATAGGAACGTGTGGCTTTAAATTGCCCCAGCTCGCACTGGCATATATCTTAATGTAAACATGTTTATTTAAAAAGAGGCTGACAATAGTGACCGAGTTCCTTGCGCTGCTTCTTCACGGCTCTAGCCCAGACTTGTCCCGAAGCAGTGGTAGGTTAAATATTGGGACGTGTAAAAGCGCCTCCTGGGGCCTATTTGCAGAAATAAAACTGATTTTACTGATTTTACTCCATGTCAAAAAATATAGAAATAATTCTCTAACTATCGTTCCTATTATATTAAGCTTTTGTCATATTATTGTCAACTAACCAAATAACGTCAAAAAATAAAAGAAATTAATAAATCTACAAATATTTGTGTTTCATTGAACTTTAAAAAAATGTGAGGCGCATTACCAAGTTCTACCCTAATGTATAAATGTCGCCATACCGTTCATTGAAGTCCTCGTTCAGCAGTAGGTCTGCGCAGGAGTCGGGCAGACCCATCTCGCGGACCGTTCGCAGAGCGATCTGAAAAATTATAAATATTCATATACAATTTTAACAATTCATAAATGTTTTTAATATATTATATTTTAGCAATTTAATTGCAATTATAATATCAGTATATAAACTTGAAAAATTAATCTCAGGCAGGACTCGAACCCGCATTTCCTCGCATACTAGGCGCTTTAACATTTAGCGTATGTATGTATGCGAGAAGACTGATAGTAACAGCCTATAATCATCCCACTGCAGGGAAAAGGCCTCCATCATTGAATTCAAGTTACCACAGCAATGATGGGAACTGGCATAATCACCACGCTTGCCAAATGCGGGTTGGTGATGACAAACCCGAGCAACGTTCGAAAATTGGAAACTTTTTGTTGCCCGATCTGGGGATCGAACCTGGGACCCCGAGATCTTGGCCCGGTATTTAAACCACTAGACCAACGGATGCGGGTGTAATGTCACTAATTTGTTACCAATAACAAAATTAAAAGCGACAAGAGGTCACTGATCCATTCTCAGGTGGACACGGTGTATAGACGTGACATGAGGTCACTGACCTGTTCCTAGATATACGCGGCATGTAGTAGGTGACGTGGGGTCATTGATTCATTCCTAAATGGATGCGGTATGTAGTATGAAACGACACATTGTAAGAAATGATGTGAGGTCATTGACCCGTGTAGCGCATAGTAAGGTTACTGATTTGGTTCTACACGGAAGCATTGTATAGTAATAAGTGACGTGCGAGTAGTGTAGTAAGAAGCGATGTGATGTCATCAACCTGTTCCTAGAAGGGAGCTAGCAAGAGATACAATTCCATAGCAAGATGGGGCGACGACTAAGGTCAGTGACCTATTCCTTTATGAGCACAGCGTGTAGTAAGCGACATGAGGTCACTGACCTATTCCTAGAAGGGTATGATGTGTGATAGTAATAAAATTGTATAGTAGGAGGTCACTGACCTGGTGCACACACAGGTGCGCGGTCGGCAGTGAACTTAGGTCATCGACCTATTCCTAGAAAGACACATCGTATAGCAACCTATCTAAGTGGACTGACCTGCTCCCTCACGGGCGCCCGGTTATGCGCGTGCACCCTGGCGGCGCGGGCGGCGCACAGTGGGTCGAAACAGTAATATGAGGGACTTAGAGGTTTTTTTGACAAAACATATTTTTTGGATGCCGATCGCTAGTCCTTTAGACACTCGTAAAGACATGTTATATAACATTTTTCACTAAACCTAATAGATTGGCCATAAAATAATAATTTGTGTTTTTTTTTGTATGAAACAAGACCTAAAGTGCTAAATATCTCCCAGGAACTGCTTGACCGTGCCTTATAATAACTTAGGTTGGCATAAGTGCATTGTGTACTAACATCCTAATCTATTTTAGCTGCTCCAAACAGCAATTTTGCCTGTTAAACAGTTCGAAAAAAAAAATTTGACTAATCCTATTATGGGATTATAATTACAATTCTAAGAAAAAGCGTCGATTAAGGTACTAGGAACTAATTACGTAGTTAGTCTACATTGTTCTGTACTATCAGAATCTTTTAAAACCTTATTTTGTTATCATCGGATGACTTTAAAGTAATAATGATGTCAGGTCATTAGGATATTAATAATTATGCTAATAAAGAGACAATGCTTAGGGGTTGGGGGTATGTAACCTGGAACTTTGTTATATACAATGAAGGTGTATTCATTTTAAAAATTAGTTTGTACAGTGAAAATTAACCAGTAACACTAAACTTGATTTACAATTACTTACGATTACAATGGAGGCCATTGTGAATAATTTAGATTTAATCGTAATCCTCAAGGAAACGTTAGAATCTTTGACAGACAGTGAAAATTTATATATACTTATGCAGAAAATGGGACGGGAAGAAAACTGTGGTAAATTAAATAAGTTTTGCCAGTGTTTTTGTGCTAATAATAGTAGTAGGTGAACAAAATCCCATCGATCATATCCCCAATTTTTAAGAAGGAACGGTAATTGTTTAGAATCCCCAATTAATTGGCCACAAATTATAAATGAAGAAAATATTGAGCACAATATTGAGCCAGTTATTGAAAATGTAGAAGAAATACCGTCAAGTATAGAGTAAAATAAAGAAAATCTGCCACCATCTACAAAAAATGCTTCCACTTCTTCTATTACCCCGAGGAAACCGTTTGAAGAACTAAGCTCGCAACAAAAAAGAAGACGTGTAGCGCGTATAAGCGAGTCTTATTCTCCAGAAGAATTAAACGCGGCTACAATACAATCATTGAAGACAAGTGGAAACGACGAAATAAGTTTGATAATTAAGCATTTGACAGAACATCCAGAAGATATTGCAAAAGTAAGGAGCTGTTTAGATAGCAAGACTAGTAAAGATACAACACATTCTCCCATGCAAGCATTGGCTATACCAGTTTCACTAAAATGATCAAAGTGGCAATATATTAGCTTGAGAGAATCTGCCAGTGAACAAGGAACGGAATTGTACCCATCATATCACAAAATAAAACTAGCTAAATTAGAATGTTACCCAGCAAAAGAAGACATAATTATAACCGATGAGGGGACTTCCATCAAGTTGCAAGTATTACTAAACCTAACCGCGATCAGACTTTTTACAAGCTGTTTAAATTAATACAGAAAATAAAGAAGATTTTCAACTAATTAGCAAGTGGGGTTTTGATGGAGCTGCAGGCCAAAGTAACTATAAACAGAAAAATACTGATAATAATGACGATTGAAGTGTTCTTATGGCTAGTTTAGTAACTATTAGGCTATTGCGTGTGGGGTTGCAGTATGGGAAGACGATAGACCCTCATCAACATTTTACTTTCAGTATTTAAACATTTTTTCATTTATTTTATATTTTAATAACTGTTAAACAAATATTTATAAATGTGTGTTATTTTGTAGAAATTATATAAATATTTTATAGAACCACTATTCTATGTTTTCTTATCCAATATTTCTGTTATTCGCATAATACCCTAATTACCTGATATCATTTTTAAAGTCACCCGGTTCTAAGAAAAAAGGGTTTTAAAAGATTCTGTTAATACAGAACAATGTGAACTAACTACGTATTTAGTTACTGGTACCCTAATCGATGCTTTTTTTAACAGGAGCAGGTAAAACCCCAAACCATTATCTCTTTATTCGCTTAATTAATATCCTAATGACCTGGCATTATTATTACTTTAAAGTCATCCGATGATAACAAAATAAGGTTTTAAAAGATTCTGATAGTACAGAACAATGTAGACTAACTACGTAATTAGTTCCTAGTACCTTAATCGACGTTTTTTCTTAGAACCGAGACCGAGTTTCTTGCGCTGCTTCTTCTCGGCACTAGCCCAGACTTGTCCCGAAGCAGTGGTAGGTTTAAATATTGGGACGTGTAAAAGCGCCTCCTGGGGCCTATTTGCAGAAATAAAACTGATTTTAACTGATTTTAACTGATTTAAGAATTGTAATTATAATCCCATAATAGGATTAGTAAAAATTTTTTTTTTCGAACTGTTTAACAGGCAAAATTGCTGTTTGGAGCAGCTAAAAATAGATTAGGATGTTAGTACACAATGCACTTATGCCAACCTAAGTCATTATAAGGCACGGTCACGCAGTTCCTGGGAGATATTTAGTACTTTAGGTCTTGTTTCAAACAAAAAAAACACAAATTATTATTTTGTGGCCAAACTATTAGGTTTAGTGAAAAATGTTATATAACATGTCTTTACGAGTGTCTGAAGGACTATCGATCGGCATCCAAAAAATACGATTTATCAAAAAAAACCTCTAAGTTCCTCATATTACTGTTTTGACCCACTGTGCGGCGGGCGGCGCGCGGGCCAGCTCCACGACGCGGGCGCGCATGGCGGCCAGCACGCGCGGGGTGACGCAGGCCGCCTCGAGGCAGGGCCACTGAGCGCACTAGTGGGGTACTGGGCGAGCGCGGTGTAGTACGAAGCGACGGGAGGTCATTATCGTGTTTCTTAATAGACGCAGCATGTACTAAGCGACAGAGGCCATTGATGTGGTACTAGGCGAGCGCGACTTGGAGATACTGATTTGTACCTAGATAGACGCAGTGTAGTATAATTAGAGAGATGGTGTCATTAGATTTGTTCCGAAACTGACGCGGTGTGTACCAAGAAGCGACTAAGATCAATGACCTTCCTACAGACGGACGTGGCGTAGTATGAAGCAAGGTTACATTGAAATGTTCACAGACGGACGCAGTACATACTGAAAAGCGACTTGAAGTCACAAATTTATCCCAAAACGACTTAAAAAGCAACGAGAGGTCACTGACCCATGCCCAAGATGGACGAAACGTATAGTAAGCGATTTGGGGTCACTGGCCCGTTTATAAACGAATGCGGCGTGCAGTAGGTGATGTGGGAACATTAACCTATTCCTAGATCGGTGCGGTGTGTAATAGGAAGCGACATAAAATGTAAGAAATGATTTAAAATCATTAACATGTACCTAGGTGACAAGACCACTGAATTGTATTCAAAATGACGCCGCGTAGTATAAAGCGAGTTAAGGTCACTGACCTATTCCTAGAAGGGAGCTAGCGAGCCATATAATTCCACAGTAAAATGAGGTCACTGACCGGTAAGGCAGTCGCGCGTAGCGCGGGCGGCGAGTGAGGTCATTGACTTGTACCTAGAAGGGAGTTAGTAAGCGATGCAATGGGAACTACCGTTTCTTTGCTCACCAGTTGGCGCCACTGTAGACTGAGGTCCGGAGGTATAGCTGTCAAAGGCGATTGGCGCCGAAACAAAGTGTTATATCTTGAATCTAATTAAGGTTATATTGTTTATAAATAACTATCTTGATATCAACAAACTAACTTCTGAAATAGTTGCTCTTGAGGCTGCCTATTTTTGCGCTTTTTCTCAATTCCGCTTTTAAAGCGTTCACATTAATCGCCAAATAATCCATATTTGCGATATTTTACGAAGATCACTTTCCAGCAGGTAAATTAAAGAAATTATAATTTATGCAACAAATTCCGCTAAAACCAGTACAAAGTGAATGATATTGGACCTCACGCGACACTAGCGCCTCTAGTGGTAAATTCACTAGCGATAGCCCCCATTCCGCAGTAAGTAGAGTGTCAGGGACCGGGCGGACGCAGCGCGGTGAGTGTAGGTCATTGACCTACTCCTTGACGAGCACAGCGTGTAGTTAGCGAAGTGAGGTCACTGTCCTGTTCCTAGAGGGGGCACATCGTACAGTAAGTCCACTGACCTGCTCCCTCACGGGGGCTCTGTTATGCGCGTGCGCCCTGGCGGCGCGGGCGGCGGGCGGCGCGCGGGCTAGTTCCAGCACCCGGGCCCGCATGGCGGCCAGCACTCGAGGGGAGACGCAGGTCGCCTCGAGGCAGGGCCATTGAGCTCACTAGTGAGTAGTGGGGTACTAGGCGAGCGCGGAGTAGTATAAAGCGAGTGAGAGTGACCGATTAGTGCCTAGATAGAGGCGGTGTAGTATGTGGTGAGATGATGTCACTAGATTTGTTGCTCAACTGACGCGGTGTGTATTAAGAAGCGACGCAAGGTTACCGATGCGTACCTAGACGGAAGCGGCTAGTATAAAGCGAGATGAGGTCACTGACCTATTCCTAAACTAAGAAACGACGTGATGGCACTAATTTGTTACCAAAAATAAACGTAACGTTTATTATATAAAGCGACTTCAGGTCATTGACCTATTTTAAGATGGACGGCACATGTGACATATTGTACGAAATGATGTGAGGTCATCGACCCGGAGCGTGTCATAAAGTCACAGATTTCTTCCCCCGGCCATGTAAGAAGCGACGTGATGTCACCGATCTGTACCTAGAAGGAAGCCAGCAAGCCATATTATTCGACAGCAAGATGAGGTCACCGACCGGTCGCGCGCAGTGAGGTCAGTGACTCGTATCCAGGCGAACGCGGCGTGTAGTTATCGACGCGAGGTCATCGACCCGTTCCTAGAAAGATACATTACGCAGAGTAACCTAGCTATCTAAGTGGACTGACCTGCTCCCTCACGGGCGCCCGGTTATGCGCGTGCGCCCTGGCGGCGCGGGCGGCGGGCGGCGCGCGCGCCAGCTCCACGACCCGGGCGCGCATGGCGGCCAGCACTCGAGGGGAGACGCAGGCCGCCTCGAGCGCGCCGGCGGGCGGCGTGCAGCCCGCGTCGCGCGCCGCCGCCACCTGGGGCGAGGGGAGCCGGCGGCTGATTTATTTTATTTTATTTATTTTATTTTATTCGGAACACCAACAGCACTGATACATTACATAAGAACAATTTTTTTTATAAACTTAGCCATTTAAAGGTACTCGCACATAGAAAGCGAAATGTAAATAAACCATAATAGGTAACTATTGCATAGATTATCAGAGAATCATTAACATTCAAGAATAAATATACACAAATAAAAAATACCATGTTCATGTTGCACCTTTGGAGAGGGGACCGTGAAACTCAGAAGTAAGCAATTTGTTTATAGACAAGGGTTTAGTCCGAAAAAGTTCAAGTTCACTATTGCTTTCCGAGAGGTTATTGAACATGTTACTCGATCGGATAAAAAAAGAATTGCGGCGGTAATTGGTGTTGACCCTGGGTATTGCTAGAAGTTGAGTACGTCTAATTGGTAACTTACGTGGCACCCAGATGTTAACCTGCTCTAATAAAGCAGGGCAATCAATAGTGTCATTAACAATTTTTAGTAGACACTTAATGTCAGCAATTTGTCGCCTTCTTTCTAACGGTAGGAAGTGATACCTTCTACATCTTGCCTCATACTCATGATCCTGTCGTTTACATTTGAATTGTAAACACCTCAGGAACCTTTTCTGAATGGATTCTATGCGAGAAATATATACGTTGTATTGCGGATTCCAGACCTCAGACGCATACTCGAGGATGCTACGCACGTAAGCACAGAAAAGTATTTTAATCGGTTTGATAGATTTAAATTCGTAAGTGGATCTTATAATAATTGATTCGTTGCATTCCATTATGTTACATATGTGTTCATTCGCCATCGTCATATCGTATTCATATTCATTTATTCACGACCTCCGTGGCGGAGTGGCGTACACACCGGTTTCAAAGGTGTCGTCTGCTCCGAGGTCCCGGATTCGATTCCCGGACGGGTCGATGTAGAAAAAAAAGTGTTTTTCTACATTTTCTCGGGTCTGGGTGTTTGTGGTACCTTCGTTGTTTCTGGTTTCCAAAATACGAATGCTTTGAATTGTTATTCGAATTGGGATCAGAACAATGTATGTGATGTTGTCCACATTTATAAAAAAAAAAAAAATATATTCACTCATAACATAATTAGAACGGCAACAAACATTTAGGTACAAAAGATGGTAAAAGTAATTATATTATGACCTCGACGAGGTATTCGTGAATTATAATCGAATAAAATAAATGTCAACTAAGTAATTAAATCGCATTAATATTACAATCAAATTAAAAATCATGTAAGTACAAAGTAAGTCACTATGTAGAACAAAATACAATGTCAAATAAAATTAAAGGATGTCAAAAGAAAATTAATGATTATAAATGCTATTTAATAATATCAAGAAAAAAAATTATATTAAGTAACAATTGTCAAAATATTCATTTATACTCAATTAAAATTTGTCATTAAAATATTCGTTGATACTATAATATGCCTTCAGAATCAAAATTTTCCTCAATACTGTATAAAATTGAGTACCTTGGAGGGCTTTAATACAGCTAGGCAAACTATTATGTACCTTGACAGCCATATAATACGGACCACGCTTATAAAGTCCAAGAACGACGCCCACTGCTGGGCATAGGCCTCCCCCGAGGACGTATAGTAAACACGTGAACGAATCGTTAGTAAAAGCAAATCTAATCAAATTGCTTTAACAAAAAAAGACGTGTGGCACTCCGAGACTGCCGCGGTAAAGCTATTGCATAGCATTTTTTATCAACTTATCTATACTAATATTATAAAGCTGAAGAGTTTGTTTGTTTGTTTGTTTGAACGCGCTAATCTCAGGAAGTACTGGTTCGATTTGAAAAAATCTTTTTGTGTTGGATAGTCCATTTATCGAGTAAGGCTTTAGGCTATATAACATCACACTGCGACCAATAGGAGCGAAGCATAAGTGAAAAATGTTGCAAAAATAATCGCGATCATAATAACGGAAATTGACGCGGACGAAGCCGCGGGGAACAGCTAGTGCAATTATAAAACTAAAAAGTATCACCGCTGCGCCGATCGGGGTGGGGGGGTATTAGGTTATTTTCGTTACGGAATTTCTGGATTCGGTCTCCACGCTCAATGCCCGCGATAGAAGCTATGCAATAGCTTAAAAAAAGAGAGAAAAGTACATGGCAGTTTTGTCAAAAAATAACAGAAGTAGGAATCTTGCATGATTTCTAAAACTATATAAAATACTTTATTTGATATTTTAGCAACTTAATTGCACTTATAATATCAGTATATAAACTTGAAAAATTTTGTCTCAGGCGGGACTCGAACGAGGAGGAGATGCGGTTTCGAGTCCCGCCTGAGACAAAATTTTTCAAATTTTTAAAAAAAAAAATTTCAAGTTTATATACTATATAAAATAAAAAGCAAAATAATAATTATTCATTATAGACCCTCTTCGAGCACAACAATATTAATGTTAGTAGACAAAGGATGACGATGACGCCATAATACTTGTTTTTACTCTTATACGAGTATATCTAGACATTAAGACACTGACATGAGCCAAGTTCAGCTCAATGAAGATTGTTTTGATTTAAGCCTTTGGCTCATATTGTTGCCAAATTCTACGTAGTTGTAATTGATCATATTTTTGACCAGGCGGTTGTTTCCAAAACACGATTCTAAAAACTTTTCTCGATAGAAAATAACCTCAAAGTAGCCTCTGAAAATACATAAGTTACCATTTTTCTCAGCAGTCCGTATAACAATGATAATAAAATTTTGCTATATTGTATACTACATGTTGCTTAAGCAACTGGCTGATTTAGATTTTTAATAAAATGGTAATTTTAAATTGCACAACGAATTTTGTTGTTTGGCACTTAGGCCCTTCTATTCCATGCGCTTTTTCTCTGTCACTCCTACGGGAATCAACAGTGATAGCTGCGGCGCGTTCCAAAGAAATTCAGAGACGAATAAAGAAGGACGACCACCGCCCATACATGAGTTGACCTGTCAAATCACTTTTTGTTTTATTGAAGAATAACAATACAAATAATGTGTGGGGACTGCTATTGTGTCCGTTAATTAATATTTAAAATATGGTTTCCTTTGGCAATCTGAAATCAAAGTAAATTGTAAAAAAACATTTTTAGGTTATCCTTCTATCCTATCATAGTTGTTAAAGAAAAATAAACCTTATGTGAAGGCCATAAACGTATACTAAATCTATGGTAAGGGCCGAGTAGTTGATGGATAATTTGGCACTAGTTGAAATCCGATAAAAAATCGTAACGTAAACTGTATATTATCTACCACTAAACTGATGTCAGTTTAAATTGACGGGTTGTTGGATGTTCTTTTACGACACAATCTTTAGATTGTTACATTCATACATGGGCGACATGTCTGTAATTACACGTGCCTCAGATTCATCGATGGCGTTGGGAATGGGACCCAATACTAGCAGTCGAACCCGCTAGGCAGTTGGGACCGTGACTGTCAAAACACATTTGTCCTACAGACTGGTTCCATTCTAGCATGTCCAAAAATCAGACAGGTGCTCTTATAAAACAGTATTAAGAATAAGGAGGCAAGTGGTCTAGTAGTTCTACTACCAACTTACATTGACATAAGCCAAGCCTCTCCTATAGGCTATATATGCATATATACAGCCTATAGGAGAATGATAAGCATAACTAATTTAGTTTGATAAGCTTTGATTCAACTTAATATACATGGCAGATATAAATTAGGATGATAAAAATGCAAGTTTTTAATACACAAACATTCCTTTTTGCGGGAATCAAACCTGCAACTTTGTTGTCTGGGGTATGGTGTACTACACAACACAAGAAAACCAGTATATGCAAATTGATTTTGTTTTATTATATCTGACTGAGGAAACTAGGTTAATAAATGATAACACAGTTATTTGTTTTCAATTTATTTATTCGTTATCTTCTCTTAATATTACACTGTCTAAAAATCTTGCTGGTGGTACAATATTGGTCTGGTGTCTAGCCCACCCTAAATACCAAACGATTGCCATAACGTGGGCACAGCAGCCGACAGTGCGCCGGCCCACTAGGCAACTACAACAGTATTCTGTAATACCTTCTCTGCCATTTACATTATTTTCAATTAGTAAGTATACATAATACTGGCGTCTGCTGACGTGCCTTGATTTTATCTTTCCTCTCACTAAGGTATTTTCGCTACTACCTCTCAAATTATTTTCTATGACATTAATTTCCTCTCTACTTACTTCTATTATATATTCGCCTTGGGAACGTATATGCTCACCGTAATACGAGCGGGCAAGACGTATTTGGTATGTTCCCAAGGCGAATAATATTAATTCATTATATTCCATACGGGGAAAGGTCATGTTTTCATTTACAGTTATGCTTGTAAATAAGGATGTCCTTCTATTCAGATTTAATTCATGTACTATTCGTGACAAATTATTTTCTAAGGACATCCTCTCTCTTAAAACATGAAGTATTTCTTCAGCATCAACCCTGTCTTGAAGGCGAACACCAAACTTATTAATTAAACTGGCTGCTATTTTAAAATATGTCATCATGTGTGGAACCGTTTTATTAAAGTGGTCAAATCGAAAGAGCCTATAGTCCCTTTTAAAATAGCCATTAACTACTTCCACCACCCATCGGCAAAGAGTTACACACCTACTTCTATTTGCCTGGGTGGTGGTCAATTGATGTTCACCTGGCAAAACTGATTCAGGCATATAGGGCTGATAATTACAGCTTTCTAATAGGTTGATGCTGTCTCTAAAACCCCTATCTAAAATAAATATGTCATTGGCCTGAAAATATTGTCTTAGTGGAGAATTATCATTAAACAGAGAAGTCATTATGTCTGCATCTGATGTAGTCGCCTTGTATGGACCGTAACAGTCAATTATGTACCCATTACATGATACTAAAAGAAAAGGTTTTAATAGATTTCGGTATTTATGTAATGAATAAGTTTCTTTTTGAAATAAATAATTAGAACTTTTATTTAAGAATATGTATGTACCATCACATATAACAATAACTTGGAAGTTATTTTCATTATAAATTCCATTTGGAATTAATAAATTATTTGTTATTAATTCATCTCTTGTTACATGACTAATGCCCAGGTTTCTGGGTACAAAATCTAGAAGCATTATTTCCCTTGCTTTACCCATCAGTCTTTCTAAGGTAGTACGTGGTACTTTTAATAAAGTAGAAAGACGATCATCGGATTCCCCTGTGCGCATCTTTATGATTATGGCAGCCAAACCCAATATTCCTTTGCGCATTTCTAAAATGCGGGGCAAATCTTGTAACATTGTAAAAAAGTTTTCTTTAGTCATTCCTAAATAAAATTGACAAATATGGTCATCTAGTTGTTCCACTGACTGCAAACTAGTGAAGTCAAGGAAGGGTTTAACAGGCGCCATTAAATGCAAAAAAATATGCTCAATTTGGTCAGCCGTAAATGTGCTAATACTGTTTGGAGCATCAAACAGTACATCCCATATGTTCCGTCTTAAATGTTCAGAACATACTCGGGCAAGCATAGGAACATAATATCTATGATTGTGAAATAAAGTATTCCGCAGAGCATCCGATATGGTGTGTAGATTTCTCAAGTTATCACATTCATAAATTATGCAATGAGATGCTGTGTTTGGAGCTCTTCTGAAGTTTGGTAGTATTATATTGCTTGGCATACCTGAGCCATTATTATTAGGTTGGCCACTAGGCAAAACTTGTGGTTGTTCTGGTATTTCGGTCGCAACTGACTCTTCATTAGAAGACTGAACCTGAGTGGAATGTACTTCTGGGTCTGCTAGTACTATCACATCAGTTCTCCTTTCATCCAGTTGTTGGTTTCGAGTAATTTCTCTCCTTACTGACATCCAACATGGATGGCATGTGCGATCAGATGGTAATATCTGTAATCAAATTACACAATTGTATTTTTAACCCATTATAGAATCTGAAAACAATAATAGCTTTTGAATTTGTATGGAATGTTTTAATTGTTATTTGTCAGTCTTGTGGATTATTTGATATTCTATATGCAAAGTGACACCAAAAGATTTATTTTTTAAGAGATTTTATTGTAAATAGCTAAAAGTTATATTAATTTTACCTGACGAGGTGCTGATCTATTCTGTATTATTAGAACCGCGGCTTCATCATGATCTGATGCATTTTCTTTCAAAATAATATGACTTTGTCGATTAATTAAAGACCGCCCACAGATAACACAGACTTGCGTATGACCTCTACGAGATGGGCCAGCACATCTATCAAGCTCATTGTTTTCCACCATTTGGGCATTTACAGTTCGCATGGAAAGGTCAAAACATGCCTCACAGATGTAGTCCTCTTCTGTAATCTAAAAAACAAAAAAAACATTTAGAAACACAAAATAATATAAAATATTAATAGGAAGTACTGTGTAACCTAATAAACAGTAGACAAGTAGTATTGCGGAGGTACACTTGTTTTTTATTTTATTTAGGAAAGTAATACTTACAATGATTGGAGATATCCAATTGCTGATTAATGAGACGACTCGTCTATCGAGTTGGAGGACTTGTTGAGGGCGAAAGGTGTTACAAGTATTAATACATATGTTGCAGTTAATACAACAAATGCGTTTCGAAGTCGATGGTCTTTGAACGGAGTCCATTTTGAGGTCGTTTATTTCAAAAGTAGTGGTAAAGCAGCACAAGCGCAATCCAAGAAACAATAATCGGAGTCCGTGTAGCGTTAGTGAGAGTAGTCGTGAAGGCAAGGTATCAGAAATCCAGGTGAATGCAGAGTCGTCAGAGTAAGGTATCAAGAAAAGGAATCGCACAGTACACATCGACGCAAGCACAACGAAGAACTGCAACCGTAAAATCATATTTTTCGACGACGTCTTTTTGTTTTGACGGATGTCACATAATTGCCAGGATTAAAAATATTTCGTTTCACGCAAGTAAAGAACAGTTCAAACATTATTATTTTTTAATCTTCCATCGAAAATATGTATAATTATTTAATCAGTAAACTATTCAAATCAAAGTCTTTCAATATCATAGAATGGCATTGATTGTTTAAAAAGCTAGTGACATAATAATGTAATTATACTTGAGATTAATTCCTTGTAATGGAACATTAGTGAATGTTTTTAAAATGGCTGCGTTCTGTTTAGAAATATTTCATTAGATGTGTTTATTTTTATAATTTGATTTTCTTTTTTTCCATATTGTCGTTTTATAAATGAATACCTATTTTAGAATCACCAAAAAATTTGCTATTTTACGTGCTATATTACGTCAATATCCGTGATTATTGATTTTTAAAATTTTGACAGGTCAGAAATGAACGTCCTTCTTTGCGGGCGTATTCATTGCTCAAGGTCATCGGCTGCAGTCAGCGTCTTAAATTAAAATTTTAAAGCCAACTTTATGTTAACCTACAATAGTCGTATGTATACTAATATTATAAAGCTGATGAATTTGTTTGTTTGAACGCAGTAATCTCTGAAAGTACCGGTTCGAATTGAATTAATATTTTTCTATTGGATACTCCATTGACCGAAGAAGGCTTTAAGCTATATAACATCACGTCGCGACCAATAGGAGCGAAGCATCAGTGAAAAATGTCGCAAAAACAACCGCGATCACAATTGACAGAAATTTATAAACGAAGATGTTCTTTCGAATTTCCAAAACGGATAATATTTATTTTTCAATATATATTTTTTTACATTATTTTAAGATGAATAAACGTAATAATAAATAATAAAACATTATGATGTTCTAGCTACCGAGGTTTTACAGTAGAACCTGGGTTAACAAAGCCCTCGGGGCGGTGGACTCACCATGTAGAGCGTGTCGGGGATGCGCTGCGCGAGCCGGGCCCTGCGCAGGCGCGCCAGCTCGGCCGCCGGCGGCGCCTGCGCCTCCAGCAGCGCCTAAGGGCATTTTCACTTTAAATGGCAAATTGCTGTTTCCGACGTGTCCTTGTACATAAATAATTTTATTTAAAAAAAAATGGTTGCCTGCAAAGTCGGTTTTACGGGCGAAGATTTTACGTGACAACGTCTTTTCACTACAGACACAGCTGACGATACTTTAACCACACGTGTGAACTTGTATTATGACGCTTTCTTGTTTTTCCAACGCCAAGAACGTTCGAGAAAGACAAAGACAGAGACACAAGCATGCGCCGATTCAATGCGCCTAATTCTCTAGTGCTGCGCGCGCGGCAGACCGATCATAGTTGAGTGGGAGAGAGACGCAAGGCATTCGGCGGGCCTCTCTCTCGTTCGGTGACTCATCGTAACGTTACCGAGCGTTACACTTTTTCATAAGTGACTCCCAGCCGCAACCTAATTTAAGACGTTATCACGTCAAAATTCAGAAACAATTACTGTAATGAATTTAGCTTAAACTTAAATTAGACACGATGGTTTTCCTTAGTTTTACTAATATATAAACATACGTTATTTAATTTTACGTAAAGAATATATTTCAAATTATGATAATTATCAGTTTCATGCTGTCCCGTTTCTAGTCAACTTGGCCTTCAGTTTTTGACGCGTTTTAACTTGGTGGTTAATAATGTTATAATCAAATTTGATAAAGGTACTCTTGTTATTTATTTAAATACAAATTTTGCTGAATCAATCATAATAATTAAACTACAATTAATTTGTAATTCTTGTCCCATGCTTTTCGGTTTTCCGGACATGTCTGGTTTTGTAACGCATATATCCGATCCATTGTTCGTTTCGGGCATTTGTTGCGAGTAGACGCGTACAAGTTTTGTTGAATAAAACTCTAATTGAAGTTCTTTCAATAATAAGCATTATTAATCAGTGTACAAAATTCTATTTGCTTCACTATCTACGGCATATTTTTATTTATAACCGGTCACTGTGCGGTCGCTGCGGTTACCTCGTCCCCCACAGACCTCAAGTGCGAATACGACAGCTGTTATTTTTTAACTCGCTCTGGCACCGGTGATTCCACTTTGCTACTAATTGCTACGAACTACTACGAGGTCGTGCGTCATCATTGTGGACTACGAGCTGCGCGCTACGAAGACCGGAGTGTGTAGTGCTACGGTGTGCATATAATCAATGGAAGATAAAATGAATGAAACGCATTCGGACTCGGAGCTAATGGAACCTGTTACAACACCGAAGAATTTGTTTGTATCACAACGCAATAAAAGGAAATGGCTAGACGTGAATGTGACTTCAACCGATTTTAGACAGTTTAAGGAGGATATGGAGGCGTTAGTTACCAGACTAATATCATCTCAACAAACACAATTACAAAATAACACTTTAACCCTTAATGAAATTAAAGAAACAAGCAATAATATTGAAGCTTCGGTCTCATTTTTAACTACTCAAAATGAAGAATTGAAAAAACATATACATAAATTAGAGGAGTCAAGATCTGAGGATAAAAAACGGATAGCAATTTTGGAGGAAAGACTGGAGACATTGCAAATTGAATACAGAAAAACGAATTTAGATACTTTATTTGATATTTTAGCAACTTAATTGCACTTATAATATCAGTATATAAACTTGAAAAATTTTGTCTCAGGCGGGACTCGAACCCGCATCTCCTCGCATGCCGGGCGGGCGCCATACCATTAGGCCACCGAGACACTGCGACACGGCGCGAATTTTTCAAGCATATTCTTACGCTATAAGCCAGCGTTGTTTCATCAAATGCTAGGAGTTTGCACCCTTAACACCCGAAAGAAACATCTTTGCAGATGTTTGACAGTCAGTTAAGATGAAACAGCTATTTATATACTTTATTTGATATTTTAGCAACTTAATTGCACTTATAATATCAGTATATAAACTTGAAAAATTTTGTCCCGCCCGGCATGCGAGGAGATGCGGGTTCGAGTCCCGCCTGAGACAAAATTTTTCAAGTTTATATACTGATATTATAAACGAATTTAGAATTGAAAAATGTGCCTAAAAAACCCAGTGAGTCTAAAGAGGACCTAGTAGATATAGTACTAGGTCTTTCACATACAATTGGGGCTCAAGTTAGAAAGGAGGATATAAAAGACATATACCTACAGAGTGCGTGGAAAGAGAGAAGGAACTCAAAATACACCTATAATTGTCGAAACTTCATCCACCATGTTAAAAAACGAAGTCTTAAAACTATGTAAGATGTATAATATCAAACAAAAAACTAAGTTATGTGCTAAACATCTGGGCATGAAGATTCAGTGTGACAGTCCCATATTTGTATCTGAACAGCTGACGGCCAAGGCCGCCCGATTATACTTCTTGGCAAGAGATTTAGTAAGAGATAAAACTTTTAAATTCGACTGCAAGGCGCCCCGCCCCAGCCAGGCATCTGCCACTATCTCTCTCTCTCTCTCTTTCATTCTCACTCTCACACTGACTGAGTTAACCGTGTTTGCTAGATGCCAGCTATATACATATATATTGTATTGTATATGTAGTATATTTTGTGTATATTATTATTATTTTTGAAATTTTTTTGTCTTTTTCTAATTAGCTTTTTATGTCGCACCGTCCACAAAATTATTTCTGCTTGGCCCGATGGTCGACTGGGAGAGAATGCCTTAAGGCATTAAGTCCACCTGTTGTACTTCATTTTAGTGTTTGTGCAATAAAGTTTAAATAAATAAATAAAAATAACTAGCTAATAAGATGCGTTTTCCTTTAGGCTAAATCTAGTCATTGTAATACCGACCTTAAGCTCGTCGAGATAGGGCAGGAAGCAGCGGGCGGGCTGCAGGGCGCCGCGGCCCAGCCACGCGTCGGCCGGCGCCGCCTCGCCGCCCGCCGCCGGCACCAGCCCCCGCCGGACCAACTGCACAAAAGATATATTAGGGGTTAAAGTATGAAATTGCCGTTTTGTATGGACGAAATCGAGAAAAGTCATTTTTCCATACTAACAATTTTTTAGTTTTTTTAAAAACGCCTGAACCGTTTTCGATGCAATTAAAGGTGAAAGTTAGATGGTTATAAAGCTACGCTTTATTGTATTAAATTTTCTGAAAATCATAGTATATAATACAAATATACTTAATTGAAGCAAGAAGGTCAGCTGACACATTGTAAGGGGTCTTTTCAACGACTTCCTTTGAAGTAATAGGCACTAGTATTGCATTTTTTTTTTAGTCAAACGTTACTTTATTTAGTTCTTGATACAATACAAAAAGAATTACGCAATAATACGACTATACTTAAGAGCTATAATAAAAATAAAAAGTGGGAAAATAATCGGCAATTTCATACTTTAAAACCTATTATTATACTAGCTGACCCGGCAAACGTTGTTTTGTCATAAAAATGATTAAATTACTAAAATAGCTATTAAAAAATAGGGATTGCTGATAAAAGGGTAAAAATCTAGGGTCGTATGTATTTTTTAATGGCACATGACGACCTCCGTGGCGAAGTGGCGTACACACCGGTTTTCAAGGTGTCGCCTGCTCCGAGGTCCCGGGTTCTATTCCCGGACGGGTCAATGTAGAAAAAAATGAGTTTTTCTACATTTTCTCGGGTCTGGGTGTTTGTGGTACCTTCGTTGTCTCTGGTTTCCAAAATACGAATGCTTTAAATAGTTATTCAAATTGGGGTCAGATCAATGTATGTGATGTTGTCCACATTTATTTATTTACATTATAGAAAAATAAAAACAAAAGAATTTGTCCAAAAATTTAAAAAAATACCCTATCCCTACCCTACCCTACCCCTACTCCTACCCTACCCCTACTCCTACCCAACCCCTAGCCTAAACCCTTCCCTGCTCCTACCCTACCCTTACAAAAAAGACGATAATTGATTAATTATCGAGCGGGATGAAACGTGATTAAATTACTAAAATGGCTATAAAAAAATAGGGGTTGGTGATAAAAAAGTAAAAATTTAGGTGTGTATGTATTTTTTAATGCCTCAATAAAGAAAAATAAAAACAAAAAATTTTGTCCAACAATTAAAAAAAACAATGTTAAGGGTAGATAACCCTTACGGGGTATGAAAAATAGGTGTTGGCCGATCCTCAAACCTACTTATTAATATGTTCACAAAATTTCATGAGAATCGGTCAAACCGTTTCTCATAAGAATCGGTCAAACCGTTTCGAAGGATTACAGGAACGAACATTGTGACACGAGAATTTTATATATATCATTACACTAGTTCAGTGTTTCCTAAACGTGTAAAGCAGTCCTAGGCCCGTATTCTAAAACGTCGCTCAAGCGCAGTTTGAACTCGAATCACCCAATCGTTGCTTGAGTGAAGAACAACACTCGAGTACGTTACTTATTCTAGAACGCATTTCAAACTAGTGTCGGTTGAATCGAATTTCAAACTAGATTTAGGGAAAAATTCCGATTTGTCTGGTCTGTTTTCGAATATATTCAACGGATCCATTGCAAAAACAGTCAAATTTAAGTAAAATCTCTACTCAAGCGTGGTGAGGACGTCTTTTGAGTGAACACAGATCAAATCTCAGCTCAACGCCGATTGGCGCTTGAGTGACGTTTTAGAAATTTTTTTTTTTTAATTAGGTCCACTTACACTTTATGCATTACAATTTCCTTAAAAATAAAAATTCGTTAAAATAAATATAGCTAAATACATAATTTGATTACAAGTAGACTCCACATGCATTTACAGTAAAAAAGCTGAGTAAGCTTTAAAATCACATTTCCAGCTACATAATACTTAAAACTACTTTGCATATCTTAAAAACTGAGTCATGAAAAATGTCTATCAAGCTACTATAATGGTCAAGGATTTTGGAGAGGCGAGGAATGACGGAATTAGAGCCCATGACTGTGCGACAGAGCGGAGGGCAGAGTGGTGCAATTGGTTTTCGAGGAATCCTACGAGGAACTTTCATTTGAAACATTGTCAATAGTTGGGGACAATTAATAGCATAATAGCATAAGCATAATCTGTGATCAACGAATCTATGCTCAAGTTTTAAGTAATGATTTTATGATTGAGCGACATTTTAGAATATGGGCCCTAGACTAAAGCAAGTGTAAACGCTTACATGTGTTTGTAATATTGTTTTTGGTTTCAAATCAATAAATTATAAACATTGTTCTGCCGTAGCCCGGTAATTTACACACTGCCCCTTTGAGACCCACTTAATACTTTTAAAACCAACCAGGTTCTATTAGGTAAAATAAAACACATTCGTTAGAAATATATTATATCGGAGATAGAAAACAACTTCTGTCTCTGATTTTGCCGTCCAGAGAAACAAAGAGAGAAACTTCTCTCTTTGTTTCTCTGGACGGCAAAATCAGAGACTTTATTTTTATTTTATTTTATTTTTATATATTTGGGACAACAACAGCATACTTACATAATTTTACATATCAAACGAAAGATAACTTGAATAGCCAATAAAAGTTGACCACGAAATATCACAAAGTGAAGTAGACAGTAGACATGTGTTACTGCTGGTAAGCAGAACAGAGCCAATTAACAAATTAAACAGCTATGAATAGCAACCGGTAAATCCATGATGAGCAGCAAGGGTGAAAACTTACAACTTTTACAAACATATATAAATACACACATAAATACAAATATACACAAACAATGATTGCAAACACACATAGACCTACGTATCCATGCGTATACACAAACACTGCCCGTGCGATATTAGGTATAGATAATAGTAGCTAATTAAATCAACAACTTGGAAATGATAAAGAAATTGCATATGAGATTGACAAGTGCTGTCGTGAGATCACGTGGTAAATTGTCATCGTTATGATAGATCTTAACAGGCAATGACGAACGAGTTGTTATAATGAAAAAAGGCTATTACACTATTAATGATTATATAAATGATAGGAACGTTTGGCTCCAAATTGTAACAGCTAGCACTGGCATATATCTCATGTAAACATGTTTATTTAAAAAGAGGCTAACAATAGTGACCGAATTTCTTGCGCTGCTTCTTCAGACAGAAGTCGTTTTCTATCTCCGATACGCCTAAACTGAAGATAGATAGATTATTGGGACAGGCCGTTAGACAACTCACCTGCTGAATCAGTTCACTGTCCTTCGGCAAGAGATGCAGTCTAATGTGCGGCAGCAGCGAGGCGAGCAGCGCGTCCCCGCCCCCCGCCGCGTCGGCCCCGCCCCCCGGCCCGGCCCCGCCCCCGCCCCCGCCGGCCCCGCCCCCCGGCCCGGCCCCGCCCCCGCCCCCGCCGGCCCCGCCCCCCGGCCCGGCCCCGCCCCGCCGCCGCGCGCCCCGCCGCGCCCCCCCGCCCGTGTGCCACACCACGTTCGGCTCTGGAACGAGCGAGAACGAACTTCAGTTAAGAGGAAACACTAAGGGCGAGAGAATTTAAAAATTGGTATTTGTACAGTCTATTGCTGTCGCGCAGTCCCGAACGTCTCCCCCGCAGAGCGCGATAGAGACAACTGCATCTTGGACCGAAAATGCCTACAAACAACACACAAAATCAACGTTTTGTAGGCCCCAGTTTCCTTTTCCAAAACTAGACCGATTTAACTACTTCTTTCATTAAAAATTAAAGAAAGACTTTGGCGGTGTTCGTATATTTTGCTTTTTTTTCTAATATTTAGCCAAATTTGTTTTCTACATGTTTGAACACAGCGGAAAACCTAGCGAATTTTTTAGATTTTTAGGGGCTCATATCTCTTTTATTAATTAAATTATGAAAAAAAAAAAAAGAAAACATAGGAGCATGCCAATAGTGGCCATAGATTTTTGTAATAAAAATTATTGCTCTACTGGCTTTATCCAGGGAGGAATCAGGAGACTACGTTTGTAAGGAAAAAACGGCCCTTGTGTTTCTTCTTAATAGAACTTTTATTCTCAAGAAGATAATGCCATCACAGAACATGGGAAAAGTTTAGAGAGGCAGTACAAGTAATAACCGTAAACGCCACGTTTGAAATTCTTTCTTATTTTTTCGAACTGTGTGGTATGTAGATACCTTTTAACATATGTAAATACCTTACCATTTGTTTCTGGTTCATCTCATTAAATACATTCTCTTATTTTTATCATATAACTTATAATTTCTTGTAATTTTATTTGTTTACTAATTTTGACACTAATATTAAAATTTTCTTGTTATTTTGACAGACATCGTTACCACTGGCAACCACCTTGTCAAATGATATATATTTTTTAATTATGTAAATTTCATCTAAATTTCGGTTAGGAGATATTGTATTTTGGCCAATTTTATATTAAACTTACCTTCTTTATGTAATTTTTATAACTGCTTATGTAAATATAGCTATAATTTTGAAATGTTTAAAAATAAATTATGGTTCCATCAATTTTGATATAAATAGACGTTTTTATGTCAAGAAAGGATTACTTCTTCTTATTCTATTGTTGCGAACTAAAGATTATTATTGGGAGAATTATCTTGAATACTATTTATTCATTACTCCTGGACCCTGGTACGGTCACGTAGACCGCCGGGCCTTCTCCATCTAGTGCTGTTGGATCCTGGCGGTCACGTAGACCGCCGGGCCATCTCCATCATTTCGGCTTGATCAGGCAGATCGCCGGACTACCTCACCTCCGCTGCGCAATTGGATCCTGGCGTGGTCGACCGCCGGGCCACCTCTATTTATCAAACCACTAAATTGGACTTACACGTGTAAATTTAAGTTACGTATATATATATTTTATCATACTTTTAATTTTAATATATTTAAATTATATCTTGTCTTGTATTTTATTTAACTCTTAGGGAATAATTATAGGGAGGTAGGTTCCCATTAACTTCTCTCTTTCCAAATTTTCTTTTGTAGCGTAGCAGAACCTAGGTTTCTGAGGGTATTCCTCTTCAAGGGTACCCCAGATATTCTGTTACGTTATAACTGTCGAAATCGTTTTACTATACCTACAGAAATGTAGATAGGTCGTTTCGCAATCGAACACATGTGCGTCATTAGTCTAAGTATTTGCAAGTAGAAGCTAAAGCGGCGGCCACGCTTCTCTGCCTTGGGAGCGAGACTCACCGTCGCCTGGGAGAGCTTGTTGTAGACAGCGCACGCGATATCGATAATATGTGACCAATAGTGAAGTTGGCCATAATCGCCACGCATGGCAAACGAATGAAATGACCATATTAGTGTGGCTAATTTAGGGGAATTGGAAATAATCGTCAAACTTGGCATTTTTTTGAGTTGGCCAGAATTTCCACGCGTGCCATTGCCACGACACCTCACAGGCGGTGTTAAGCTGCCCAGCGGAACAGAACGCGTAATTATGGATAACTGGCCATTTTCGCCACCCGTGGCGCAACTCACCTCTCGGCCTGGGCGGGGTGGCCCACCGCATCAGGACCCTAAGGGCAGTATGTTCGGCGGCCTGCAGGAAGGGCGAGGCCAGCGCGGCGGCCACGCTCGCCCGCGGCAGCCGCGCCGCACTCGCGTGCGACATCAGCGTCGGGAACTCGTCGCGGAGGTAGCGCATCGCTTGTCTGGAACAAAAAGTTTATAAGTATTGGCCAAAAACAATTGCCCAACTGTGGGATACAAGACAGCCTAAGTCCTTTCTCAAGTTGTAATCATTATGCAAAATTTCAATAAAATCAGTTTAGTAGTTTAAACGTTAAAGGGTAACAAACAAACACACGTTCAAGTTTTTAATATGTATATGAAGTAGAGATTAATACTAGCGAACTGAAAAACAGCGCCACCTAGCGAATCTAATTTTTTATTCAAACCATCCAAGAACTCGAACTTAATTTGTCTAAGTTTATGAAATAAAAATTGATTGCGGCAGTCTGGCGTGAAAACCACAAAATATCACTTTGAAATAATCTAATTTCTGACCTCACTACACTATTTATATGCATATTATTTTATCATATATTGGTTTCGGCTTGCTAAGATACCATTTACCTAAGACCCTGTATATAAACACGTCGATAAGCAAGTCTACATACCTGTAGAGCCAGCGCGAGGCGTGCGGGCGCGCGGCCCACGTCAGCACGTGCGGCAGCGTCTCCGGGCTGAGCGCGGCGGCGAGCGCGTCCTCACAGCCCTGCACCACAATCGGCATCTCTAGGAACCTTATACAGATGAGATTTATTATTTATTATTTATGCAGAACATGCAGTCTTACAGAGTGATTCAAAGCGCCAACAAATGTGGTTATACGAGTACAATACACAATCATAAAATGTCTTTTTTACTATCGATAATAATATCAACTTATCTAATTACACTCAATTCGTTAACGACCAAATTTAGATGTTAATGTCAAAATGAGAAAATAATAAGATAATTCCTTTGAGGTTCGCAAGACATTGATAAAATGATAGATAGATAAACGCAATATATTAATAGATTAACTAGATAAAACATTTGAATAAAACACCAGTTTCCAGTTGACGAAAAGATACATTTATTTTATTAAGCCTTGACCCCTTTCTACGAAAAAACCAAGTGTTTGCGCGATGTAACCACGGACAGCGCCATCTATTGACATTTTGTTGAACTATACTGATTATGCTGTACAATGGTGTGCTTAGTTACTATGAGATGAAGTTATTTGTTTACAATTATTTGAAATGAGTTTAATGTACTATATGTAATTGAGATATTAACGGTTTTATATACATAAAAAACTAACTAGGCATTTAATGCTTAGACATTCCGCCCGCCATGGCCAGAATGGACATTATTTCAGCTCATTATGAATCAACAATCTAGGATTTTAATGAAAATTAACGATATCAACGAAGTGGACTGTAAATAGGTAAGATAATAAAACATCAGTATGAAGATTTAAATGGTTGAATCATGGTGACAACAAGACCCACAAACAAACGACAAACACTTAAACTTCTTAAATTCGAGTTCACGAAGTAACATAAAAATAAAATCTACTTCCTCATGTTAACAACATGCCTCAACAAAACAAAAACTTACAAAACGATAAAGTTAAAAACCTCTTAAACATAATAAAACATAACAATTATGTGTCGGTAATTGAAAATAAAGGGTTGGCATCATTCTGCCACAGGTAAGACACACAATTTTACAATAGGTCTTTTAATTATCGTGTCTTTACATTTGAGACTTACAACCCTCGTAATATTGTCCAAACCCTTGTGCTTTTCGGTGATAACACCCATTAGCCATTTCGCTGGAGGAAGATCGTCTTCCTTAACTAAAACTACGTCCCCTATGTTAGGCTCTGGCGTTTGGTTTGCCCACTTATGACGTTGCAAAAACTGAGTCAGGTATTCGTCTGACCATCTGCGCCAGAAGTTCTGTAACATCTTTTGTGTTAGTTGCCAGCTTTTTAGAGAAGAGATTGATGAATTTTCATAGTTGTCATCTGGAACAAGCACCAAGGGTTCCCCGATAATGAAGTGTCCCGGAGTAAGAGGTGTTGGATCCTGTGAATTGGTGCTAATTTGTGACAACGGCCTTGAGTTGAGACACGCCTCAATTTGATATAACAGGGTAGATATCTCCTCGTAAGTTAGGGTTTCTGTGCCGATCACACGCTTAAGGTGGTGTTTTGTGGATTTTATCCCACTTTCCCAAAGTCCACCGAAGTGAGGGGCTCTTGGTGGGATAAAATGCCACGTGGTTCCAGCAGTAGCTAAACTCTCAGCAATTTCTCTGGTCATGGTTGAATGTTCTTGAGCAATCAAGGTTCTTAACTCTCGCGCAGCACCCACGAAATTAGTCCCATTATCGCTGTAGAGATCAGCGCAATGACCACGTCTAGCAACGAACCTCTTGAATGCTGCGAGGAATCCCTGTGAGGTAAGATCGGTTACAGCCTCCAGATGTACGGCTCTTGTAACCATACATACGAATAGGCATATATAACCCTTGTACGCGCGATGACCCCTACCTTTAGATGTCCGAATGTGGATGGGTCCAGCATAATCAACGCCACTTTGGTAAAATGGGCGGATCGGGGTAACTCGAGCTTGAGGTAGTTGTCCCATGAGTTGGTGCCTAGCTTGTGCTGCATATCGTACACATGTAACACATTTGCGCACAAATAATTTAGTACGGTTTTTTACATCAAGGATCCAATACTTCGATCGTAAGTAGTTGACCATTAATTGAGGGCCTCCGTGAAGAGTTTTTTGATGGGCATCTGCAATGACAAGATCAGTAAAGTGCGATTTCGACGGCAAGACAATCGGATGTTTTTTGTCATCACTAACATCGGCTCTTTCCAGACGACCTCCAACTCTCAAGATACCTTCTCGATCAAGAAAGGGAGTCAAAGTGGTGAGTTTACTTTTCTTATTTACTTTACCTCTTAGTTGAACATCTTGGATTTCTTGACCAAATAACGTAGCTTGACACGCCTTTATGCTAACTTGAATTGCTTTTGATAGTTCTTTGCTAGTTAACCAACTCGGAAACGTTGTTCTTTCAATAGGAGTTTTCGCCTTTGATATAAATCTTAAACAATAAGCTAAAACTCTGGTCAATTTCTGCAAAGACGAAAACTTGGTCCAGAATTCAAATTCGTTTTCCCTAACAACATGAAAAGCTTTCTTTCCTTTCTCTTCCAAATCTGTGTCTTCCACCTCCTTCCTGTCGTTTGCTATATCTGTGTTTTGTAACCACGCAGGTCCAGCTTTCCAGAGTGGAATTGCTTCGCATTCCGATGGGTTGACTCCACGCAAAGCGCAATCTGCTGGGTTGTCAGTAGACGACACATGTGACCACTGATCTCTGTCCAAAATATTTAAAATATCTGAAACCCGGTTTGCAATGAACGTCTTCCAACGACTTGGATGACTGCTTAACCAAGCCAAGACTATTGTTGAGTCCGTCCATGCATGTAAATTACTTCTTGGTACCTTTAAAACTTCAGAAACTTCCCTCAATAATTTCGCTCCAAGAACGGCACCGCACAGCTCCAGTCTAGGGACAGACACTTGTTTAATTGGGGCTACCTTTGTTTTACATGTAATTAGAATAACCTTGACAGTTCCAGATTCATCCATAACACGGGCGTAAACCACAGCAGCATAGGCATCAGCAGAAGCGTCACTGAATCCGTGTAACTCCAGCTTTGTACACGTCTTGCTAATACCAATCCAGCGCGGCAGACGAAATGTCGTAAGTGCCATAAGTTCACCCCGGTAAGTTATCCAGTCATTTAGCAGTTTTGGTGGAAGCTCCTCATCCCAACCGATACCTGCTAGCCATAGACGTTGGATGAGTACTTTTGCTTTTATGATCACTGGAGCGATCCATCCCATGGGATCGAACAGTTTCGCAATATCTGATATAACTTTTCTTTTTGTTACAGGTTCTTCGATGGGCGGTAGCTGCACGGAGTATTCGAAGTCATCGGTAAGTCGGTTCCAGGTAAGTCCGAGTATTTTGATAATTTCATCTATTTTGAGTTCTACATTGCTTTCTGTTGCTTCTGTTTCTTTGCTTATTTCCCTTAACAGGGTTTCATTGTTGCTTGACCACTTCTGAAGTTCAAACCCTCCCTTGCTTAGTAGTTCATTGATTTCTTTATAGATTTGTTTTCCTTCCAGAATTGTTTCGCAACCAGTAAGTAAGTCATCCATGTAAAAATCATTTAAGACTCTTTCAGATGCCAATGGGAATGGTTTTCCTTCATCATACACGAGTTGGTGCAATGTTCTAACTGCTAGATACGGGGCTGCCGCAGTGCCAAACGTGACTCGCAACAATCGTAGATGTTCTATAACTTGTTCCGGCATAGATCGCCAAACCAATCGTTGATAATCTACATCTTCACCAGCGATCAGTATTTGGCGGTACATTTTAACTATGTCGGCCACCAAACAAACAGGGTGCAGTCTCCATCTCATTACTAAATGACGTAGATCTGATTGAAGAGTTGGACCCACCATCAATTCGTTGTTGAGAGACATACCGTTGTTGTCTCGACACGAAGCGTCGAACACAACTCTCAGTTTCGATGTTGTTTTATGAAGCTTCACTACAGCGTGATGAGGTAAGTACACACTATCTGTTTTGTTAATTTCATCGTTTGGAACCTTCTCCATGTGGTCCAGTTCCAGGTACTCAGCAATAACGTCGGAGTAGAGATCCTTGAGCTGTGGTGACTTTGATAGTCGCTTTTCTTGCATGAGGAATCTGCGCACTGCAATTTCCCGAGAATTCCCTGATTTGCAACTCGGGTTCCCTTCCTTGAATGGTAGTTTTACTATATATCGCCCGGAAGGGTCTCTTGTGGTTGTTGCCTTATAGAATTCTTCACATCTTTGTTCCTCGGGTGTCTTGTGTGTTTTCTTAAGAAGAAATTGATCAGATTCGATTTCCCAAAATTGTTTGAGATCAAATTCTTCTTCTATAACATGAGTGTGTAAAGTGGTTATCAAGTTACCACAGCTTGGTTCTGTTGTACTACCATCCAATACCTGGCCAGACAAAATCCAGCCTAGCCTAGTGTTTTGCGCTATTGGGGTGCCTATTGGACCTTTGACCAGCCCTTCAGATAGTATCTGACCATACACCTCTGCACCCAACAACAGATCTATTTTACTGGGAACGTTGAAACGAGGATCTGCTAACCTCATTTTTGGCATATGAGACCACAACTGTATTTTAACCTGTCGTTCCGGAAGGAACGTAGTAAGTTTGGTAAGAATATGAGCTTTCACCTTAATCGTGAAAGTAGGATCCTGGATCGATTGGAGTTTGATGTGTACCACATGTTTAGAATTGACCGATGTGCTACAATCAGTCCCTACTCCAGATATGACACTTTTGCTTGTTACCTTCTTCAGTCCAAGTAATTGGACTGCAGACTCCGTTATAAAAGAAGCCTGTGATCCTTGGTCCAGTAAAGACCTAAGTGTCATAAAAGATCCAGTGTTTGTTTCAGCCTTTACCAAGGCGGTTGCTAAAAGTACTTGACTCTTGTTGTTAGAGAAACAAGTGGTAATGTTGGTCTGATAATTTTCGTCTGATGCTGTCGCTGTTGCCGCGGCAACATTGTTACTATTTGATTGAGGGGTTACTTGTTCATTATTCGATTGAACGTTTGTGGAGTTTGAATGCAGTAGCGAGTGGTGTTTCCTTTTGCAAATTCTACATCTAGTGGGCAAACGGCACGCCACAACCGAATGATTGGCGCCTAAGCAGTTAAAACACAAGTTAGAGGTTTGGACAAAGTTACGGCGAGCTAATATGGTTTCGTTTGCGAACTTTTTACAATTTCCGAGCTTATGATTATTTTCGGAACAGAAGGAGCATGGAACAGAGACCTTGACATTATTGTTAGAGACTACATGATGGGACTGAGTACATTTTGTGGTTTTGGGGTTCAAAAATTCTAGTGACCTGAATCTATGCTCTAAGAACTCTAAGAATTGCTTTAATGTAGGCAAATCATTTGTCAGGTTACAAATTTTTGCTTCCCACTGCTTACGGGATTCATTATCTAATTTTGTGGACAATATATAAATCACTATGATATCCCAATTTTCAGTTTTTACGCCATTATTTTTTAATGCATTTAGACACTCGTTGGTAGTATCAAACATATCTTTGAGAGCACATGAATTTTCGTTAACAATATTTTTTTGACTGAAAAACCTTTTTAAAATACTGTTCGTAACATACTTCTTATTGTTGAATCTATTCTCCAAAAGGTCCCAACACACCGTATAATTGTCACTTGTTATCGGTAGATGCCGTAATAACTGTTCCGCTTCACCCGTTAAATAGCTTTTCAGGTAATGAAGCTTTTGCACATTTTGTAACGAATTATTGTTGTGTATGAGTGATAAGAAGAGGTCGCGAAACGTGGTCCACTCTGCGTACTTTCCGGAGAAAGAAGGTATAGAAATCTTAGGAAGCTGTACACTAATTTGCTCTTGACTGCTACGCACCGAGTCTTGAGTTTTTGTTAGTTTAACTGATTGAGTACATTTTTCCAATTTATTCTTTAATTCTGTTTTGTACTCTACGTATAACTCTTCCGTTTGGGTGTATAAGTCCTTTTTAAAGTAATCTAATTCTTCATATTTAGCTTCGCTGACTTCACAAATAAGTTGTTTATGTACTTTGGTAAATGTTTCCCACTGTTCATTCAAAATGTCAATTCTGGTTTCAATGTAGTTTGCAGTTATCCTATCCTTTGGTGATTTCTTAAAATTATCTCTGCTCCTTTCCATATGGTTGTAAGTATCATTCTGAGCTCTTATCTTATTTTCCATTGTTACTAATGTCTATCTCTTTTTAATTCGCAGAAAATTTTACAAGTCCCGTGGTAAGTGAGAAAGCAAGCAAATTTTTCTAAGTCCAGTATGGGCGTAATTTTTCTAAGTGTTTTGGTTGCAAACACTTAGGCAAAATCGGGCATGGATTCCCCGTCTCAACCACAATTCGACGAAAAATTTTACAAGTCCATGTCCACTACTAGTAAATTTTCAAATTTTTCTAAGTTGAATATCTCTTTACTTTAAGGTTCAAATTACTTTCTTCTATATCCGATATTAGTATAGATTGTACTTACAGTTATACGCCCATACAAACTTGCTCTATACTTCCTTCAGCTTAGATCCGTAAAAAGTCAACAACCACCAGATGGCGCCACTGCTGCACTGTACTGTACTCTTCATCCGGCCCCGAAGTACCATGAATAAAACACCAGTTTCCAGTTGACGAAAAGATACATTTATTTTATTAAGCCTTGACCCCTTTCTACGAAAAAACCAAGTGTTTGCGCGATGTAACCACGGACAGCGCCATCTATTGACATTTTGTTGAACTATACTGATTATGCTGTACAATGGTGTGCTTAGTTACTATGAGATGAAGTTATTTGTTTACAATTATTTGAAATGAGTTTAATGTACTATATGTAATTGAGATATTAACGGTTTTATATACATAAAAAACTAACTAGGCATTTAATGCTTAGACAACACTTCCGGCCGGTCCCAATAATCTATCTATCGCCAGTTTGACATTTCGGAGCTAGGAAACAGTTTCTATTTTTTATTTTGCCGCCCAGAGAAACAAGACAGAAGTTGTTATCTATCTCCGATATGCCAAAACTATATAGATAAGTTATTATGACCGGCCGTTAATTACTTACATTACACTACGAACGACCGACATCTCTAGAAACTTGCTTACGGAAATTGCAAATTCACCTTGAGATTAATTACAAAGACTGGTCTCCTACTTCTTATTGAAAGTGTATCGTCGCAACTACCTTGGTTGGTTTAAAATGATCAAAGGCTGTCAATAACATTTTACTTTTAAATTGTTTCGACTGTGCCAAGGCTGGGCATCTTATCCACCAAGCAGTGCACACAAATAGAAGAAGGCAACTCACCTGGCTATCTCGTACAGCTGGAAGGCGTCGTCGAGGGCGGCGGTGGAGGTCGCCCGCCCCCTCCCCCCCGGCCACGCCTGCGCACAACAACAACAACAAAACCATTAGTGTCGTCAACAAATCATCTACTTTATAGCGATGTTACCAAAAATTATTTGAAAATTTGTTAAATAAAGACTAAATACAACTCATAACCCAATCATTAATTTATATTTGTCAAATATTACAAGTAACACAGTTACTTATTTATTAAAATCAAATGTTTTGTTATGTAGTAGTTGCACTGATTTATTATTTATTTGCTTTTTTATTAAAAAAATTGTTATTAGCATGCCATATATGATAAGATATGAGTAATTGAAAATAAATAAGACGTTATCATCTTATAAACCATGTCTTCAGCAAATAAATATCTTAATCTTTATCCTTACCGAGCTGCTACTGCTTGTGCTATTGGTCGAGGATGGCGATGAAGAATTCCTCCCTATCAGACTTAAATCCACCTGAAATAAATACATACTTACGTTATTAACATTAATAATGTACTAGCTTATGCACGCAATGTCATCTGCGTAGACGTCGTCGTTATGAATGAATGAAATCGATTGAATGAAAGAATTCAGAGATGAACGAATAATGTTGGGTAGTTTACACCGAAGCCTCTCTAAAAGCCACGATTTAAAAAAAAGCCATATACATTTGACCACGCAACGCTAGGCAAACGGGTTGGCTATGGCAGTTTAGTCAATGGTGGAGAGAGGACGCTTCTGACCTTCTGGCATAACTCCTTTATTCGTCTCTTGCGACACGCATAGATGAGATAGGGTGGGGCTATTTTTGTGGTAAGGTGTATGAATGTTGTTAAGAAAACATAAAACGACTTATGGGAACTCCTTAATAAGTTATACTACACAATCTGACAATTATCACCGAGTTTCTTTCGCTGCTCCTTCTCGGCTTTAGCCCAGACTTGTCCCGAAGCAGTGGTAGGTTTAAATATTGGGACATGTATAAGCGCTTCCTAGAGCCTATTTGCAGAAATAAAACTGATTTTACTACATCTCACCTGGTCTGTATAAGCGGCATGCAGTAAGGCTCTTGCGAATCTCCTCGGCAGGACTTGTTCGTCCACGCACACCACTGTTCCGCCCGCGTTGCCCGCGCCCGCACCCGCATTGCGACGGGACATCACGCTTCTGCAGACGTCAATAGAACATTGTTGACAACAACGTCACATACATTGTTCTGATCCCAAAGTGAGTAACTATTTAAAGCATCAGTATACAGGGTGAAATTTTAACCACTTTCCAAAATTTTTTATGCGTTCGGTATCGTATGTAGAGCCTACTTATGAAGTAAAAAATGTAAATCAAGTTGTCACCCGAAAATATTTTTCGCGATATAGTTTTAAATGTTTACGGTCCTAGACCTGTTAAGGTATAGAGGGAAAATCCAAAACTTATGAATGGTATCGTAATGAATAAATGAGATACGCAACGCGTAAAAAAAGTGTTGCTAGGCGACTGTATCAAAAATTTTGGAATTTTGGTGGACATTTTCTAAGTGCATTATCTTGACATGTTTGTACTGGACCAAAGGAAAAAATACGTCATTTGTTTTTTGTCTCGTAGATTGATATATTAAAATTTGGAAAGTGGTTAAAATTTCATCCTGTAAACTTGAAAAATATTGTCTCAGGCAGGACTCGAACCCGCATCTCCTCCATCTCCGAGGAGATGCGGGTTCGAGTCCCGCCTGAGACAAAATAAGTTTATATACTGATATTATAAGTGCAATTAAGTTGCTAAAATATCAAATAAAGTAACTATTTAAAGCACTCGTATTGTGGAAATCAGTAACAACGAAGGCACCACAAACACCTAGACCCGAGAAAATGTTGATAAACCCTTTTCTACATGGACCCGCTCGGGCATCGAACCCGGAACCTCGGAGCAGGCGACATCTTGAAAACCGGTGTGTAAGCCACTTCACCATGATGTTTTCTTGAGTTTACTCGAACACTAAACATTGAAATTAAAGATACGTTTAAAAGCAAGTGGCGTTACATTCCACCTGGAGTACCAAAATTTGGCGGAATATGGGAAGCAGGAATGATGCCATGGCTCGACCGTGAAATCCGCGTGTTTCGTGTATCCCCGGCCTCTTACCCACCTGAAGTAGCGCGAGCGCGCGCAGAGCACGAGGCGGTGCGCGGGCAGCTCGTGCGCGCCCCACGACAAGCGGCAGTAGCGCCCCACTACACCGGCAGTAGCGCCCTACCACACCTGCAGTAGCGCCCTGCCACACCTGCAGTAGCGCCCTGCCACACCTGCAGTAGCGCCCTGCCACACCTGCAGTAGCGCCCTGCCACACCTGCAGTAGCGCCCTGCCACACCTGCAGTAGCGCCCTGCCACACCTGCAGTAGCGCCCTACCACACCTGCAGTAGCGCCCTGCCACACCTGCAGTAGCGCCCTGCCACACCTGCAGTAGCGCCCTGCCACACCTGCAGTAGCGCCCCGCACTCACCTGAAGTAGCGCGAGCGCGCGCAGAGCACGAGGCGGTGCGCGGGCAGCTCGTGCGCGCCCCACGACAAGCGGCAGTAGCGCCCCACTACACCGGCAGTAGCGCCCTGCCACACCTGCAGTAGCGCCCTGCCACACCTGCAGTAGCGCCCTGCCACACCTGCAGTAGCGCCCTGCCACACCTGCAGTAGCGCCCTACCACACCTGCAGTAGCGCCCTGCCACACCTGCAGTAGCACCCTGCCACACCTGCAGTAGCGCCCTGCCACACCTGCAGTAGCGCCCTGCCACACCTGCAGTAGCGCCCTGCCACACCTGCAGTAGCGCCCTACCACACCTGCAGTAGCGCCCTGCCACACCTGCAGTAGCGCCCTGCCACACCTGCAGTAGCGCCCTGCCACACCTGCAGTAGCGCCCTGCCACACCTGCAGTAGCGCCCTGCCACACCTGCAGTAGCGCCCCGCACTCACCTGAAGTAGCGCGAGCGCGCGCAGAGCACGAGGCGGTGCGCGGGCATCTCGTGCGCGCCCCACGACAAGCGGCAGTCCGACATCTCGCCTATAGCCAGACAGACAGACATATTATTACATACATAGTAGGTACTTCAATAAAGATAGTGATCCTACTTAGGTGTTTAGGCAGAATCAGGGACCGGGAAAACCCTTATTAAGAGTACGGGTAATAAGGTTACCTATTACCCATGTGATACTACTGTTATAAAAACATTTTAAAAAAAATAGGGTTCTTAAAAACAAGCCTATTAAAAATCCGAACTAATACCCTTTTAAAGGTAAGCGGTTTCGGTCCGAGGGCCCCAATTCTGCTAATTTATTGTATATTTTGACACATTCATTAAGGTAGTAATGTCAAAATATACGATTGAGATGCAATTACGATTCTATTATGCCATTTGTAAACTAGCGGAATTGGGGGGCCGGTCAGAAGGTGGTGGGATGACCCCCAAATGATTATTGGGTCGTTTCACTTGAAAAGGTATCTCAAAAAGGGTTTTTCATGTCTCTGAAAAGTGAATAGTTCTCGTACAGAAGCGAGGGACTCACCAGACTCGAGCAGATACCGCATGTCCGTGTGCAGCGCGGCGGGCGAGAGCCCCAGCAGCGCCGACAGCCGGCACGGCAGCCCCGGCCGCGCCGTTCCGCACGCTGCCCGCAAGCAACGGAAGAGTTTTATTTTATTACAAGATCCACAGCTCTAATTACAATTAAATTAACTTATGAACTAAACTTACAGCCAATAACGGATCTACTTTTTAAATTTTGTAACTTTATAATCGTCCGACGATCGCATTCCGAATTAAGTAACGAAAAAATTTAATTTTTAAACAACATCTTTAAGAAATCTTAAATAATTTAAACATGGGCAACCTTCTTTCTTTCTCTGATTTGTCTGTCCGTGCGAACGCTTGTGTATCTGTGTATGTGTGTTCGTGTGTGTGTTCTTGTGTGTGTTTGTATGTACATATTAATTATTAACAGTTATTTTAAGAACTTCAAGAACTTCCTTCCTAAACACAATCTTACTGCCATAAAAGATGTCAGTAATATTAAACTTATTGTTAAAAGTTCGATGCAATCGACTGACCAATGCGTTTTGTGCGTAATTAGTTTTAGATTGAGTTACGGCGAATAATTTTGTGTGTAAGTCGCGGAATTATTATTATTGTAATTAAATAATTTCGATAAGTCTAATACTTATCGAAATAGTAAAGATTTACTTTATTTGATATTTTAGCAATTAAATTGCAATTATACTATCAGTATATAAACTTGAAAAATTATGTCTCAGGCGGGACTCGAACCCGCATCTCCTCACATGCCGGGCGGGCGCTATACCATTAAGCCACCGAGACACTGCGACTCAGCGCGAATCTTTCAAGCATATACTTAACGCTGTAAGCCAGCGTTGCTTCATCAAATGTTAGGAGTTTGCACCCTTAACACCCGAAAGAAACATCTTTGCAGATGTTTGACAGTCAGTTAACATGAAACAGCTATTTATATACTTTATTTGATATTTTAGCAATTAAATTGCAATTATAATATCAGTATATAAACTTGAAAAATTATGTCTCAGGCGGGACTCGAACCCGCATCTCCTCGCATGCCGGGCGGGTGCAAACTCCTAAAAGATTTCTTATATGAAATACTACAGACACTATTAATTTATAGCGTCAAATTCCTATAGTAGCCTATTTGTTGATGTATATATAAATAAATGAATCCACTCACAGTAGGCCCCGTCCCCGCTGATGATGTCCAGGTCCACTTCGTTGTTCGATCCGCACTCCCACTCTGGAACATATTGTACGAGGGCGGGTCAATAAGTCCGTGACTTTTTGAATTTCTGACCTCTTTACCGAAAAAGCAACACTACTCCTGGCAACAGGTATCTGTCAGTTGACTCCTATCAAAATTTGAACTTGCTGCGTCAGTTAGTTTGTGTCTGACAGCTATATTTATCAGACTACCCAGTAATTTGAGGAATAAATGGAAAAAAGTGAATTTCGTGTGCTTATTAAGTATTATTTTTTGCGAAAAAAAACCATTACCGAGACCAAGGCTAAGCTTGATAAATACTATGGGGACTCTGCACCATCGATTTCAATGGTAAAAAAGTGGTTTACTGAATTTAATTGTGGCCGTACAAGCACTGAAGATGCCGAACGTCCTGGACGCCCAGTTGAGATCTCTACACCCGAAACAATCGAAAAAATTCACGATATGGTGTTGGCCGGCCGAAGATTGAAAGTGCAAGAGATTGTGGAAGCCGTAGGGATCTCGCATGGCTCAGAGGTTTCAATTTTGAAAGATCACTTGGGCTAGAGAAAGCTTTCCGCAAGATGAGTGCCGCGTTTGCTCACAGTCGACCACAAACGCAATCGTGTAACAACTTCACAGGAAGGTTTGGCGTTGTTTAGTCGCAATATGGAGGAGTTTTTGCGCCGTTTTGTAACCGTGGACGAAACATGGATCTATCACAACACACCAGAGACCAAACAACAGTCAAAACAGTGGGTTTCTAAGGGTGAATCGGCGCCAAAGAAGGCCAAGGTGGGTTTGTCAGCCAATAAAGTTATGGCGACTGTTTTTTGGGATGCACGTGGGATAATCTACATTGACTACCTTCAAAAGGGAAGAACAATCAATGGGGAATATTATGCCAACTTATTGGACCGCTTCAATGACGATTTGAAAAAAAACCGACCTCATTTGGTCAAGAAAAAAGTTCTTTTCCACCAAGACAATGCAAGGGTGCACACATGTGCAGTTGCCATGAATTGGGCTATGAATTGCTCCCTCATCCACCCTATTCTCCAGATTTGGCTCCGAGTGACTACTTTTTGTTCCCAAACCTGAAGAAATGGTTTGGTGGAAAAAGATTTGACTTCAATGATAAAGTCATCTCGCAAACAAAGATCTATTTTGAGGACCTCGACAAATCATATTTTTTGGAAGGGATAAAAAAATTGGAGAAGCGTTGGACAAAGTGTATAGAGCTCAAGGGAGACTACGTTAAAAAATAAAATGATTTATTTATCAAAAAATCTGTGTTTTATTCCAAAAGTCACGGACTTATTGACCCGCCCTCGTATCTACTGTTATATCATTATATCATTTAGAACTCTATTGTTTATACGATTCATTACGTATTAATAATAAGATAATCTTATTATACTAGTCTTAGGGCCTGTTTCACAATCGCTGAGTAAAGTTCTGGGTAAGCTACTTCGACCCTATCTGCTCAGTAAACTATTTTTTACGTTTCACAATCCCTGAGTAGGGTTAATCACCACTTTATCTGCTCGTTAAGTTAATCACCGGATGCACTGCCAAGTAGTCTTTTACTTGACAAGTAAATTTAAGAAAAGATAACCTCAAACACGTAATTTCCAAATTTTCATCAACAACAAGTTATAAGTATTATTATTTAAATGGACAGTTTTGCAGTCATTGTAAAATAACACAATGTTCGTAATGGTAAATTCAATGAAAACAAAATCACCACACAAAAAGTACCAAACGTCGGCAAATTTGACATTTGTCATTTACTGACTAACTGACGTTGACTCGACATAGACTTTTTGTAGAAACCTCGCTGCGTTCCATTCTTACAGAAACATTGATTTTAGAAAAGGTGAAATGACTCATTTACATTACAGTGTAAACATTTTTTGTACGAATTTATTGTTTTTATTACTTATAATCATAACAAAAAATCTTTTTAATGATAATTCTGTGATTACTATACTTTATAGAAACACATAAATTATTCTTACCTTGAAACGAAACGTAACTAGTAAGTAAGTATTAATTATATAATCTTCACTTTAATTTACTGATTGGATGATTGTGAAATGCAAAGAAAGTTAACGAAAGGATTTAACCTCTGTGTAATTAACTTGTTGAGTAACTACTTAAGCCTTTACTTAATGATTGTGAAACAGACCCTTTGTAAACCAAGGCCGAATTAAGGCTAATTACCAAAGGCTCAATGGAATCGTAATTGGTAGTAATCTATACTAATATTATTGTACGAAGTAGTACAGCGATTTACGTCGAAGCGCGCGCGGTCAGCATTTACGTACTGACCCAAATATTTAGTTTTAGTGTTGCAATTAGTTATAAGACAGTTCACGATCGATCATCAACCACGTCGCGTGTACTCTAACCTCAGATCATATAGAGAAATAAATATGAAATGGGGGCGTGGCGCGTGCGAATCCAATATGGGCAAACAGAACTATTGCACTCCGCACCGAAATATTTAATGAAAACATCCATGTAACGATAATTGTATCGGCACAATATACATTGAAGGCTTGATAGTAAGTAGCTGTGTTGTGAGTACTATGCGACTGCGTGTGTATGTATGTGTCGCGACCAGACTTTGTAGCGACACACTTATTTACACACACCAAATGACGCATTGTGTAAGCGAGTAAGTGGTAGACCCCCCCCCCCACATACCTGCGCAGGCGCACGCGTAGAGCGCGCACAGCTCGCTGCGCGTCACTAACCCCCCCCCCCCACACACACACACACACATACCTGCGCAGGCGCACGCGTAGAGCGCGCACACGGCGGCGCACAGCTCGCTGCGCGTCACTACCCCCCCCCACACACACACACACACACATACCTGCGCAGGCGCACAGCTCGCTGCGCGTCACTACCCCCCCCCACACACACACACATACCTGCGCAGGCGCACAGCTCGCTGCGCGTCACTTCCCCCCCCCCCCCACACACACACACTCACACACACACATACCTGCGCAGGCGCACAGCTCGCTGCGCGTCACTACCCCCCCCCCCCCACACACACACACACACACACGCACACACATACCTGCGCAGGCGCACGCGTAGAGCGCGCACACGGCGGCGCACAGCTCGCTGCGCGTCACTACCCCCCCCCCCCCATACCTGCGCAGGCGCACGCGTAGAGCGCGCACAGCTCGCTGCGCGTCACTACCCCCCCCCCCCCCCCACACACACACACACACATACCTGCGCAGGCGCACGCGTAGAGCGCGCACACGGCGGCGCACAGCTCGCTGCGCGTCACTACCCCCCCCCCCCCCCATACCTGCGCAGGCGCACGCGTAGAGCGCGCACAGCTCGCTGCGCGTCACTACCCCCCCCCCCCCCCCACACACACACACACACATACCTGCGCAGGCGCACGCGTAGAGCGCGCACACGGCGGCGCACAGCTCGCTGCGAGAGAGCGCTGCGCACGCGCCGTCCAACGGAACGCGGTACGCCGGCCTGGAATAAGGGGATAAATCAAATAGAAATTCATTTATTTGAGGATATAGTCACATATTTTAAAACATAATACAATATTTATTTAAAGACTAGCTGACCCGGCAAACGTTGTTTTGCCATAAAAATGATTAAATTACTAAAATGGCTAACAAAAAATAGGGGTTGGTGGTAAAAGGGTAAAAATTTAGGTTTGTATATATTTTATAAAATTTTAATATTTTACTACCCTACCCTACCCCTACCCTACCCTACCCCTACCCTACCCCTACCCCTACCCCTACCCCTACCCTACCCCTAACCTACCCTACCCTACCCTACACATACCCTACCCCTACCCTACCCCCAAAAATTGTGAATCTAAACCATTCCCAGATCCCCTTGAACACACACAAAAAATTTTATCAAAATCGGTCCAGTCGTTTGAGAGAAGTTCAGTGACATACACACTCACAGAAGAATTATATATATTCCGGTGTACTTCATATCACCTGATCCTAACATCATTAAAACTGACTTAATGGCTCAAAAATTTGATGTAGAGCATTTTATATGGGAATATGAAATTAACGTTTTTACTATCTTCCTCGCAATTTTTCCATGTTTTCTCACCTTTTAAACCTTCCCTGGACTACGACAAACATTTCAAAACCAAAATCAGCTTAATCGGCCCAGCCGTTCTCGAGTTTTAGCGAGACTAACGAACAGCAATTGATTTTTATATATATAGATATAGATTATATAATTATATCCTCATGTGTTCACACACTAGAGATGGTGAATATATCTATTATCAGTTAAATTTAAATAATATAAAAAAAAATCACATTTATTCAATAAATATTGTTAACCATATCGAATAAAAATATTCATTCGAGCCGTTGATAATTAAACGCAACTAAAAGTTTTATTCGTATAGATAAATCTAACCGATTGATAAAATTACCTAATGAATATTTATAACGTTACTCCCCAAAGAATAAAAATATCAGATCCAATCTTTCTAATAAATTTATTCTTTTACTGAGAAAGTTAACTTAAGCATTAAGTAAACGGATTAGAGCCTAAATATGAATGCATTATTTAGGACACGAGTGGCGCGTGATTGAGACGAGGTGTAATAATGCGATAAAATTTGCGAGTCACACAAGTAGTTACAGTTGCAATAAAATAGAACTCTATTCCATTAGCATAAGGAAGAATGATGTTACTCGGCGTATTGAACTTTAGGCTCCTACGCATTGTTCAAGTTCATTGAATCATCATCATCATCATCACAATTATCATCATGCTCATCATCATCATAATGATCACTATCACCACCATCATCACAATGATCATCATCATCATCATCATCACAATTTTCATCATCATCATCACAATGTTCATCATCATAATCACAATTATCATCATGATGATGATGATAGTGATCATGATGATGATGATAATTATGATGATGATGATAGTGATCAAGTGATGATGATAGTGATCATGATGATGATGAGCATTATGATGATAATTGTGATGATGATGAACATTTTGACGATGGTGATGATGATGATAATAATTGTGGTGATGATGATGATGATCATGATGATGATGACGATGATTGATGATAATTGATGTTCAAGTTCATTAAGTAAACCTATAAAAATAAACGCGTAATACTATATTTAACTACTGTGAAAAATATCAAAAAAATGTATCTGCATAAACATAACAAATATTTTCAACCATATTCAACTACATATAAAAACATCAAAATAATGTGTCTGAATAAAAATATCAACTGATATTTTCAACCATATTCAAGTACAGGTAAAAATATCAACTGATATTTTTAACCATTAAAAATATCGATATTTTTTTATTCAACCATTAACTTTTAACGAATAATTTTATTCAACCATTAACACCACCTATCACACGCAATACAATAGGGTATTGAATTCAGTAATATTACAACTTATCACTGAACCGGGATTTACAATGCAATGTTATAATTTATAGGTAAAATCGTATTTACCTTCCCGACGTTTCGATCCGATTGCACGAATCATGGTCGCGGGCAGAATGATTCGTGCAATCGGATCGAAACGTCGGGAAGGTAAATACGATTTTACCTATAAATTATAACATTGCATTGTAAATCCCGGTTCAGTGATAAGTTTTATGTGTAACAATGCATCAAGAAAGTAATATTACAATAAAATGTCACAAAAAAAAGATATTCCATTAAAATAATGTCAATAAATGAGTATGTAATATAATTTGATTCAACACAAACATTGACAAAAATTAAATCTAAATTGCACCACCCACTTCAACATTACAATACTAATATTACGAGTATAAAGCTGAAGAGTTGGTTTGTTTGAACGCGCTTATCTCGAGAAGTACTGGTTCGATTTGAAAAATTATTTTTGTTTTGGATAGTCCATTTATCGAGGAAGGCTTTAGGCTATATAACATCACGCTGCGACCAATAGGAGCGAAGCATCAGTGAAAAATGTTGCTAAAATAATCGCGTTCATAATAGCAGAAATTAACAGCTAGTAATAAATAAAAAATTGGTTATTTGTAAAGTAGGTTTACGATCGAGATGTTTACGTGATAACACACACGTGTCTTTTTTCCATTTTTCATTACTTTTACAAGTTTATTCAAGAATGTTAATTGTTAGTAAGTAGGCTGTTTTATTCACCTTTTTTTGTTGCAATTGTTGTAATACTTCACTTGCACTTCACATTTTGTTTCACTGTTTAACATTCAACGAAAACTTAACCGCACGAGAAAATCTCCATTCGTTTGTATGCCGCTAGAGTGAGAGAGACGGAAGATCGGTCCACTCACTCGAACGCTATGCCAGCCTCCGCTCGTGAGGATTCCGCGTGACAAGTTTCACGGAATGACTGGCAGCGCTCGAGATGAGACGGGAGATCGGTCCGTCTCTCTCTCTCGTTATACCTGCGATCGCGCTCGTGAGGTTTTGGTGTGACACAAGTTTCTGAACATGTCACCCGACTAAAACGATTTTAAAGACGTTATCACGTCAATAACTAGTTAACTCACGGCGGATGTCTCTTCAGTAGATCCCTGAAGTACGTGCAGCGGGCGGCGAGTATCGCGCGATGGGCGGGCACCGACCAGCCGGGGCCTATTAGTTCCACGTCGCACCACCATCTGAGTAGACAGACAGACGGAAAACATCATTTATATAGGTCTAGTATAACAACTGTATAGCCTGACAAACACCGCTGTGCCTCGCTTTGGGTATGCGGTACCTAGACGGAAGCAACAGACGTAATCTTTATTCAGATTGATTATTTCAACATCTTCAACATTTTTTATAGGCGTTCAGTATCGTATTTAGAGCCCATTAAAAAATGCAGGTCAAGTTTTCTCCGGAAAATATTTTTCGCAACATATTTTTCAATTTTTACGGTCCTAAGCATGTTGAGGTATGAAGGGAAAATCAACTACTTATAAAAAATATCGTATCAAATATTTTAGATTTTTTGCAGACCTTTTCTAAGTGCTTTATCTTGACAATTTTGTACTGGGCTTATACCAAAAGACAAAATACGTAATTGGTTTTTTGTCTCCTAAAATATTATCTGTATATTAAAATTTGGAAAGGGGTTATTTCATCCTGTATGCATAGGCCCGCCCAGATCCGCATACATCGCTGCGGCCGGCTCTCGCGCCAGTTTCACCTGGATGACCAAATCACTCAGACTCCCTTCACCTTTTGTTGCATATGCGGCCGCGGTCCAGCTCTGAATGAACGATCAGGTCACATGCCAGTTGGCTTAGAAGACCAGTTCACATAGAGCCAACTCATCCCTCTCCGTAGGCGGTCTCACAGGCCAGCTCAACCTAGGCGACCAGGCCACATACACCCCCCTCACCTCTCCGCATAAGCCCGGCCTAGATCCGTATGCAGCGCGGAGGCGGGCTACCGCGTCAGCCCGGCGCGTGGCCAGGTCGCGCAGAGCCACGCCCGCCTCCCGAAGGAACACTGTAGGCGACCAGACCACGGGCCAGCTCGGCGTAGGAACCAGATCACTCAGAGCCCCCCCTTACCCCTTGTCGTAGGCGGCATAACCGGTCTACTCAGTCTGGACTAGATTTGTTAGCAGCCATTTGGATTAGTCCACCAGGTCATTCGGACCCCCCCCCCCTTCTTACCTCTCTGTATAAGCATAGCCCAGGTCGGCCTGGGCTACCAGGTTACTTGAAATCCCCCTAGATATAAATAGGTTAAATAACCGAGAGGATGGTATGGCTATGAGTTACCACTGATGGGAATTCTTCAACTTTTCACCTCACCTCTCAGTAAAAGCCCGGCCCAGATTTGTATTCAGGGCTGCGGCAGGCTCTCGTGCCATTTCCACCTGGGAGACCAGATAACATAGAGCCCCCTCATCCCCCGCCGAAGGCGGGCTCACAGACCAGCTCTGCCTGGACGACCAGGTCACACTGACCCCATCACCTCTCGCTGTAGCCATTTGGCTTAGACGATTAGGTCACCTAGCCTCCTCCCCTCCTTACCTCTTCGCATAAGCCCGTCCCAGGCCAATATGTAGCGCGAGTTCCATGGAGCGCCAGCTCCAGTGACCAGGTCACATAGGACCCCCTCACTTCTCGTTGTATCCACAGCCGCAGGCCAGCTCTGCTTGAGCTACCAAGTTACTTAGTGCCCCCTAGTCATAGATAGGTTTGATAACCGACAGGATGGGTTCTCCTATAGGGTTGCCCTAACTATTCTCACCTCTCCGCATAAGCCCGGCCCAGATCCGCGTGTAACGCAGCGGCAGGTTCTCGTGCCAGTTCCGCCTGCGTGGCCAGGTCGCGCAGGGCCGCGCCCGCCTCCAGGTCCTCGCACAGCAGGAACACTTCGGCGAGGCGCCACGTGCTAACCACCGAACGTATGTAGCGGGCGTGCTCGCATCCTTGTATGGAATTAAACGTTGCAATAACTATAGGGAGAATTTGAAATGAGTCAACTAAATTTATGATGAAATGCAATACAATCATCGATATAATAGGGGTTAAAGTATGAAATTGCCGTTTTGTATGGACGAAATCGGGAAAAGTAATTTTTCCATACTAACAATTTTTTAGTTTTTTTAAAAACGCCTGAACCGTTTTCGATGCAATTAAAGGTGAAAGTTAGATGGTTTTAAAACTACGCAATATAGTATTTAAATTTCTGAAAATCAAAGTATATAATACAAATATACTTAATTGAAGCAAGAAGGTCAGCTGACACATTGTAAGGGGTCTTTTCAACGACTTCCTTTGGAGTAATAGGCACTAGTATTGCATTTTTTTTTGTCAAAAGTTACTTTATTTAGTTTTTGATACAATACAAAAAGAATTACGCAATAATATGACTATACTTAAGAGCTATAAACAAAATAAAAAGTGGGAAAATAATCGGCAATTTCATACTTTAACCACTATTATATCAAAAGCCCCGTTGGTCTAGTAACCAATTGATCTAGTGGTTTAAATACCGGGCTATGATCTCGGGGTCCCAGGTTCGATTCCCGGGTCGGGCAACAAAAGAAACAGTTTCAAATTTTCGAACGTTGCTCGGGTTTGTGATCACCAACCCGCATTTGGCAAGCGTGGTGATTAAGCCAGTTCCCATCATTGCTGTGGTAACTTGAATTCAATGATGAAGGCCTTTTCCCTGCAGTGGGATGATTATAGGCTGTTACTTTACATCGATATACAAAGTGTCCCAAAGGAGATGTCCCAAATTGTATGGAGGCCAGGCCCAGAACCTGTACACCCCACCAAAAGATAGACCAATACACCTACAAGATTTTGTTATTATCCAATTCTTTTAAAATGGCTTTGTTAAGTGGTTCAAATAAAGAGTTAAGTAAGAAAATAGCAATACAAAACAACAAAACCATCATGGCGGAAGATGACATTTTGATGACGTCTGTCAGTTTTGGCAGTTTCAAAATTGCGCATCTAGGAGTCGAGTGCCATCGCATGCTGTAATAACAACAAACATTATGAAAGTAATGTGTCGATCAATACCAAATCCAGAAATCGAAAAAAATGAGGTCGTTATAATGAACTACATATAAAACGCGACAAGTAGAACAAAAACTTGAAGTGAATGATTATGCCAAAGTGACATGGGGTATGACAGCTACTGACATTTAAAGTTTTTTTAGATTGACGCCATCTTGGAATGCCTAATGGAGTTTGATAAATTATTCGATCTTATATTTTTGAACCACTAAATTATACGTTACATAAATTTATATGTATTTTTCCCAGAAACAGTAAATTTTTCTTGATTTTTGAAAATGGTGTACTATGTCTGGGCCTATTATGGGACATCTCCTTCAACGATAAGGATGGACATGGTCATGATTAATTCAGGAAAAAAAAAATTGAAAAAAAACAATCTCATTTTTTTTTAAGTACAGGCAACGGCACGTCATCCTACCACAACTTCATATTCGTTGGGTAGTGCTTACTTGGACACTATCATTTTATCAATAAAATTTTAATCACTACCTAACGAATTGTTCGAATAAAAAACGTCATGTCGTATTAAGTATCTAGCTGGCATTTAGCACTGCCCAGAACTTACTTGATAAAACTGGTCCTTTATTATACTGACCAGCTCTTCAAGCACGATCAATAGATGGCGCTGTACCCTCTTAAATCGCGCTAGATTAGTTTTTTTTTTCGGAGTAACTAATTGATTGAGATTACTTGAGAAAGATTTAATTTTTTTTAATGTAAATTATAGCAGTATCTACTACGTAGTGCTCGCACGAGACAGATAAGTAGGTAAATGAACTCCATTCTCTTCCCACCCACGCTTTGCGCACCGCGGCACTAGCGCCGAATGCCAATGAATGAAGTGTGGGAAGAGTGGGGCATTGGAATGTGTGAGACGGAGGCGATTAATAAGGGATCGCTGAGGGTTAGACAGGATGCTTTTTAAAATAATTATTTCTTTTGTTAGAAAAAAATAAAATGATAACATTGATAACAAGCCATATTTTGTTTGGAAAAAATTATAGGGATATTTTTATTTTATATAAACAGCGACTCTGTGTAAGTCATGTTACCTGAAAAAAAGTGACCTTATATAGCTACCTTGCACTTTTGTTAACTGAAATCAATAAATATCCTATTAATATTGGTTTCTCAAGTGTAAATACTACAGAAACATTTATTGCGTCAAGTTTGATGTGAGTCAAATAACCGTCAAATTTTCTCAATTGATATTGAACTCTACTTGTTTGGCTTAAAGTTGAAAATCAATTCAATGACCTTTAACTTTTTGGGTTAGTTGACCTGCCGTTGTCGGTACAAAATAAATTATGAAATTCTTCGAAAATTGATACCTTATAATATTTTAAATTACCAGGAACAAAACTTTATAAAATAAAAGACGTGTGGCACTCGGAGACTGCCGCGGTAAAGCTATTGCATAGCATTTTTTATCAACTTATGCAATTATAAAACTAAAAATTATCACCGCTGTGCCGGTCGGAGTGGGGGGGTGTTAGGTTATTTTTGTTACGGAATTTCTGGATTCGGTCTCCACGCTCAAGGCCCGCGATAGAAGCTATGCAATAGCTTAAAAATGATTTTTGTACCGGCAACTAAAGTGGTACTGATGTCCACCGCAACCCTCAAAACCCCAGAATACTTGCAGTTTTTACACAAAAACTAATCAATAGTTATTTGTTATACAAATAAATAAATAAATAAAATAAATAAATAAATAAAATAAATAAATGTGGACAACATCACATACATTGTTCTGATCCCAATTTGAATAACTATTCAAAGCATTCGTATTTTGGAAACCTGAAACAACGAAGGTAACACAAACACCCGGACCCGAGAAAATGTAGAAAAACACTTTTTTTCTACATTGACCCGTCCGGGAATCGAACAAGGGACGTCGGAGCAGACGACACCTTGAAAACCGGTGTGTACGCTACTCCGCCACGGAGGTCGTCAAGAGTGCAAAGTTACTTTTTAACCGCGTGCCCAACTTTGAAGACAGAGCAAGCAAAGGATTCAAAAATTAGAATCCTGAGCGTTAGCGAGAGAATTAAAAGAGCACAAGGTGAAAAATTTTTGCACTCGAGTGCAACACGTAACTTTTCATCCCCCCTTAGCAAGGAAATGACTAAATGCAAAATAAAACATTTACAATCACATGATACTTTTATTTCAGTTTAGGTACATATTTACTACAACATTATGATATGTTAGTATTACAGAAATAGGTTTAATGATGTCTTGAAATCACATACCTAGTGCACGCGATGTTCTAAATTCAAATTTACTTTAACCTTAAGCGGGTAAAAACGGCTTTTCCGCTCAAATATCGAATAGCAAAAATACCATTTCCGAGGTGGGGGGATGAAAAATATTTTCTTTCCTTAAAATTTTGAAAGGTTTACTTACAGCCTACTTTCACTGAGGTCGTCAAAATACTATTGTACTAACTTTTGCGTTCGCGTTAAATTCGGGGTAACAATAAAATTTCACCCCCCCCCCCCCTTTTAAGGCGTTGGAGGCGGATATCCAAAAAAAAATTATGCACGATTTTTTGGTTAGACATAAATTTTAATAGTCCGCATACGAATTTTTAGCTTTTGTACCTTGAAAATTAATGAATGCTATTTTAGGGAAGTGGGGGGGTTAGAGAAAGACAAAAAGTAGCCTGTGTCACTCTCCATCCCTTCAACTATCTCCACTTAAAAAATCACGTCAATTCGTAGCTCCGCTTTGCCGTGAAAGACGGACAAACAAACAGACACACACACTTTCCCATTTATAATATTAAATACGGATTACTGACCTCTGTCCGGGCGGGCGTCGCGCGGGCGGCGAGCGGCGGCGGCGAGGCGGCGGCGCAGCGTGCCCAACCCGGCGCCGCCGGCTTTTTTCTTCCTCTCTCTGGGGAGAGATATTCAACTTTGATTTCTTGCAAGCGTTCGACCCAGAATACAATAAGAACTGGAGGATACACTGTCCTATACACAGATGAAAACTAAAACTGTCATCGATTGGATGATTGACAATGTTTTTATGTCAGTGTCAACCTTATAACCCGGCCGGATTATGTAGATATGTACATACGGAAAGTAATATAGGTGTTAGAGTTCCAAACAATCGCTAGTCCAGAAATGTCCTCCCGAATTCTTTTTAAAATATTACGACAGATCGCGCTAGGAGTCTCGATTTGAATAAAATCATAGACCAAGGTGAATACAATCGAAATCTTGTGTCAAATTCAACAATTACGAGAACAATTTGCAAGCATATTGTGGCTATGCTTTGACCATGACATTAACGCGCCGTAAGATGGCGCTTTATTACCTTTTAATGTTAAGGCCAAGAAGAATCCAAAGCAAGTTTTCAGCACCTATTTATATTTTCTATTTTAAAACTAAAAAAATGTGCATTATTTGTTTTTATTCCTTCATAAATCGTTACAAAATGCCGTACGTAAAACAGAAGTACGTGCCTTATTTATTACAATAACTATCGCGCAAGAGCATGCTTTACGACACTAACGCTACGGAAATAGCAGAACAGTCCGCAAATAGCCGCAGCGGAGAAAGATTTTCTATCTCTTTCGATTTAACACGAGCGCACAGTAATGCCATCTATGCTTAATACATAATTTTAGCTTTCTTCCGGAGGACGATCTTTACTATGAAGATTGGAAATCTACGAGGGCGGGTCAATAAGTCCGTGACTTTTTGAATTTCTGACCTCTTTACTGAAAAAGCAACACTACTCCTGTCAACAGGTATCTGTCAGTTGATTTCTATCAAAATTTGAACTTGCTGCGTCAGTTAGTTTGTGTTTGACAGCTATTTTTATCAGACTACCCAGTAATTTGAGGAAAAAATGGAAAAAGGTGAATTTCGTGTGCTTACTAAGCATTATTTTTTGCGAAAAAAAACCATTACCGAGACCAAGGCTAAGCTTGATAAATACTATGGGGACTCTGCACCATCGATTTCAATGGTAAAAAAGTGGTTTACTGAATTTCGTTGTGGCCGTAAAAGCACTGAAGATGCCGAACGTCTTGGACGCCCAGTTGAGGTCTCTACACCCGAAACAATCGAAAAAATTCACGATATGGTGTTGGCCGACCGAAGATTGAAAGTGCAAGAGATTGTGGAAGCCGTAGGGATCTCGCATTGCTCAGTGGTTTTAATTTTAAAAGATCAATTGGGCATGAGAAAGCTTTCCGCAAGATGGGTGCCGCGTTTGCTCACAGTCGACCACAAACGCAATCGTGTAACAACTTCACAGGAAGGTTTGGCGTTGTTTAATTGCAATACGGAGGAGTTTTTGCGCCGTTTTGTAACCATGGACGAAACATGGATCCATCACAACACACCAGACACCAAACAACAGTCAAAACAGTGGGTTTCTAAGGGTGAATCGGCGCCACAGAAGGCCAAGGCGGGTTTGTCAGCCAATAAAGTTATGGCGACTGTTTTTTGGGATGCACGTGGGATAATCCACATTGACTATCTTCAAAAGGGAAGAACAATCAATGGGGAATATTATGCCAACTTATTGGACCGCTTCAATGACGATTTGAATAAAAACCGACCTCATTTGGCCAAGAAAAAAGTTCTTTTCCACCAAGACAATGCAAGGGTGCACACATGTGCAGTTGCCATGGCAAAAATCCATGAATTGGGCTATGAATTGCTCCCTCATCCACCCTATTCTCCAGATTTGGCTCCGAGTGACTACTTTTTGTTCCCAAACCTAAAGAAATGGCTTGGTGGAAAAAGATTTGACTCCAATGATGAAGTCATCTCGCAAACAAAGGCCTATTTTGAGGACCTCGACAAATCATATTTTTTGGAAGGGATAAAAAAATTGGAGAAGCGTTGGACAAAGTGTATAGAGCTCAAGGGAGACTACGTTGAAAAATAAAATGATTTGTTTATCAAAAAATCTGTGTTTTATTCCAAAAGTCACGGACTTATTGACCCGCCCTCGTAGTATATTACCTTCCCTACGATATGTAATAGTGTAGATATTTATGTCAAGTTGTATGTATTCAATTGATATAGGTTGTAAGTACTAAATATGCACCCTTATCCCAAATGGGAGCACATTTAGTGGGGAAACTCTTTTGACGATGATTTACAATAAGTTAAAGTTCATTGAATTGATTTTCAACTTTAAGTCCAACAAGTAGAGATCAATATCAATTGAGAAAATTTGACATTTTGTGATAAGTTGACGTGCTGTTGCCTGTACTTGACTCAGAGATGAATGCAACCAAGGTAAAGGCATTCATTTGGAGTTTTCTATCAATAATTGTGTATCCAATGTTGTTTAAGTGCTTGAACAGTAAATTATGCCACTCGGCATGCGAGAAGATGCGGGTTCGAGTCCCGCTTGAGACATAATTTTTAGGGTTCCGTATCCAAAGGGTAAAAACGGGACCCTATTACTAAGACTTCGCTGTCTGTCCGTCTGTCCGTCGCTCTGTCACCAGGCTGTATCTCAAGAGCCGCGATAGCTAGACAGTTGAAATTTTCACAAATTATGTATTTCTGTTACCGCAATAACAACAAATACTGAAAACAAAATAAAATAAATATTTAAGGGAGGCTTCCATACAGCAAACTCGTTTTTTTTTTTACCTTTTTTGTACGGAACCCTTCGTGCGCGTGTCCGACTCGCACTTGGCCGATTTTTTCAAGTTTATATACTGATATTATAATTGCAATTTAATTGCTAAAATATCAAATACAGTAAATTATGACAAAGGTGTTTATTTGAACTGTACGCACTTTTAAGTCTAATTATAAGGAATATTTACTGAACTCTAAAGCAAAAGTAACTGACTAATTATTTATATTATATATATATATATATATCATCCATCCATGTTTTATTATGTAAAATCCAGCCTTGTATAAAATATCACGTCAATTTATTATTGTTTTTTTGATTTGTAATTTTATTGTTATTTGGTTGATTTCTAGCTGTAATTTTTTATTTTATGTTGTCAGCCGTGGATTTGGCGAATGCCGTTTTCTCTGTAATGGTTTCCGCAGAATACCAGTGCACCAGTGGCTGTATCGCGCTCATCGCGGCATCGCCTCATACTGAGCGGATACCATTTTGGTGCCATTAGTTTTAGGTTCTAATCATCTAATGTAATCTAGTCTTAGTTATACATATACATAGTAAGTACTAATCTGTTGGTGCCAAATAAATATAATATATATTTTTTTCTATTTTAATAATAAATTTGAGACAGGGAGGAATTCAAACTATGCTTGTTAAAGAAAATTCAAGAAAATAGTTTCTTTTCGTTCTTTTTCGTTACTTCATACAATATACTATTATGGGTTTGACAGTTCACCTTATAACGTCCGCCATAGTCGGCGGAGCCGCCGGAAGTCCGGCGCCTTCGCACGACTCGCCCTCCTGAAACATTGAAACAAACAATGTCGCATTAAGAACTATACAAGATGACTTCTCAATCATATTTATCTACACCGTGAAATTATAGTGGTTGTTTTCCCGCAACAGAACGATTTACCTTTAGTAGCACCATCGAATCGTGCGAGTTATTTTTTGAAAATAAACATATCGTTGTTTTCAATTAATCAAATAAAATAATCATCAACTCAAAAGCGTGAGATACGATAGTATCTTTACAAAATGTGACGTGTTTGGGTACTGCTTGCCGCACGAAATCAATGTTCAAAGCAAAAGAAGCTCTACGCACTAAGTAATACAGCATAAACTGCTCCGCGCGAGGGGCAATGACCCCGGCCGGTGACCGGCTGCGGCGCGGCTCGTACCATTGGTTCGAGGTTGCTTTCGAGTTTCGTTTATCACAATCGTCAAACTGATATTTTTTATTTGAATAAAAAAAAACTGCACAAATCTATTGTACTACTAAGATAGAATCATTTTACTGCGGGAAAACAACCACTAAAATTTCACGGTGTATATCAAATACACAATGTATGCAAGGTACTTAATTGGATAAAGATTTATGTCGTATTGCTTAAAACCGCTTCGTAAATAAGCCATTATTTCTTGTAAAAAGTAAAGGATAAAAAATGGTGTAGGTTATCCTTTGAAAGACGACAGCGATTAGAATAGGGAATACAAAGTTTAATTTATTTAAACGAATATGTTTTTGTTTACATTTTTAGGGTTCCGTACCCAAAGGGTAAAAACGGGACTCTATCACTAAGACTTCGCTGTCTGTCCGTCTGCCTGTCACCAGGCTGTATCTTCAGAACTGCGATAGCTAGACAGTTGAAATTTTCACAAATTATGTATTTCTGTTGCCGCAATAACAACAAATACTAAAAACAAAATAAATATTTAAGCGGGGATCCCATACAACAAACCCATTTTTTTTGCCTTTTTGGTATGGAATCCTTCGTGCGCGAGTCTGACTCGCACTTGGCACAGTATAGTATAGAAGTCGGCACGGACCTGAATTTGTGACAGCGCGACGCCCATGTCGAGGCGGCGGCAGAGGCAGCACAGCAGGCTCATGGGGCGCGCGCCATCACCGCGCCGCGCCCGCCGGAGACCGCCCTGGAACACCGCACATGCATGGTCAGACCACCACTCCTTATACAGCTTGTTAGGTCAATGGTATAACATGACGAAACCAGCCTATGTTAAAGCGGTGTATTTCTATGAGTCAGCGTCTCATTTTAGAACTAGAAAACAGTGTTTTAAAGTCAATAAAATTTTTATGCATGTTTGAAGCTGCTAAATATTTATAGACGTATTCGCTGAGTTTGAATTCATTAAATGGATATACTTAATTACTATGTTTAAATTACTACAAAATACGTGAGCGCGGCGGCTCGTCCGGCCCGTACTGTCGCGCACTGGCGCTTGCGGTGCGCATAGAAGCTCCGTATTACGGTAGATCGATAGATATCGATCAATAAATCACGAACTACTGGGCCTTAACATAATTCTGCTTTTAAAAAAGTTTATTTTTTCTACTTTTCTTCTACATTTGATTCATCCGGAAATCAAACCTGGGACATCGGAGCCGGCTACGCCATGGAAGTCGTCAAAGTCAAGGCAGCACATATTTGTCTGTACCGGAAACCTGTTTCTATATGTAAGTACCCTAATGAATGAACCTATGATTGACACTCACTCTCAAACTGGTTGAAAAAAGAAAAAAAATTCGTTTACTCCTTTTACTAACAATCCTTTTGAATTAATTTGCTATTTCTTTTTATAAGTTACTAGCTGACCCGACAGACGTTGTCCTGTAACTTTTAAACTGTCAAAAGCGATAATAGACCAGGGTCGATAATTTTTGATACCAAAAAAAATTATAATAGGATGAAACCCATTGAAAGAGGTAGAGAATATAACAAAAACGGAAGGAAAAATAAATTACGGTCGATTTGAGGTCCTGAAAGGGGAGAGGGTGAGTTTTTAAGGGTAAAAAACAGTTAATCTCGATTTCCGGTAAAACTGCAAGTCTTATGAAAAAAATTAAATGGCAAAGTTGTAGGTAATAAGATCTACAACCTTTGTATCCACACTTTTTTCACATAACCTCAAAATTTATGTGAAAAATTCGAATAACCGAGTTTTTGGTTTTTCATTTTTATATTTTGCAAAAAAAAATATCTTTTCACGAAATTTGGTGAAAACTTACCTTTGTATGTCCCAAACATACAGTAATTTTTTTGATTTAAAATATTCATTTTTTGACCTTCTTTTGACTTATTTTAAAGCACCCTAATTTTCAATCGAAAATTCTCACGTCAAAATATCTGCTTTTTAAAAAAATTTGGTGTTTTTTGTTCGTTGAAATCTCTACTTTAAGATGGTATAAAAAAAATATACATTACTATGGTAAATGTTCTCAGAAAATGCAAATAATGAAGAAAAATCGAATCCGAATTTTTTTTTAAAATTATTATGTATTTTGATCTATTTATTAAAATTTACACTTTAATTACTAGTTTCTTTCACAATTTACCATTTTTAAAATTATCGACCCTGGTCTATAAGGTTTTCTGAAATTTTCTAATTTTTCACACAATTTTCTAAATTTTTTCTTTCATATGCAAAAACCAATTTTTATTGTACAAAAAAAAAATTCATTTTCGTTTATTGACTTATTTTAAAGCACCCTAATTTTCAATCGAAAATTCTCACGTCAAAATATCTGCTATTTTAAAAAATTTGGTGTTTTTTGTTCGTTGAAATCTCTACTTTAAGATGGTATAAAAAAAATATACATTACTATGGTAAATGTTCTCAGAAAATGCAAATAATGAAGAAAAATCGAATCCGAATTTTTTTTTTAAATTATTATGTATTTTGATCTATTTACTAAAATTTACACTTTAATTACTAGTTTCTTTCACAATTTACCATTTTTAAAATTATCGACCCTGGTCTATAAGGTTTTCTTAAATTTTCTAATTTTTCACACAATATTCTAAATTTTTTCTTTCATATGCAAAAACCAATTTTTATTGTGACAAAAAAAAATTCATTTTCGTTTATTCATTGTCACAAAATTACAAACTACGTACATTTCACATTGAAATTAACGGTAAACGTTTTACATATTGTGGCATGTAGATACCTCATCTCTCATAAACTTCTCATCCCATTTTCATTTTTACTAGTTTTACTCTCATTTTTTATAAATTGATGTATTTTCTAATTCTTTTAAATTTCTGTTAGAAACTTTTTGATTCACTCTCATTTTTATTCTTATTTTGAAATTCAAAATTGTTCGATCGTGCCTCGCCCATGTCGGGCGAGCACGTCAATCAGTAGTCAGTTGACATTCGGCATTCAGAAAACATTATTCTCGGCTTTTATAAAATATATTATAAATTTAAAAGTGACATCTTTATCCGGTATTTCTGGACCCCGGTATGGTCACGTAGACCGCCGGGCCTTCTCCGTTTAGTGCCGCTGGACCCTGGCGGTCACGTAGACCGCCGGGCCACCTCCATCTTGCGCAGCTGGACCCCGGCTTGGTCAGGCAGACCGCCGGGTCATCTCCCCTTAGCTGCGCAGTTAGGTCCTGGCGTGGTCTACCGCCGGGCCACCTCCTCTCCACATGTACTAAATTACACTTAAGTTATTTTTTTCTTAATCTTTACTTTTAACTATAATATATTTACTTTATACTTTCTTGTTTTGTTATTTTACGTTCTTAGGGAATAGTTATAGAGAGGTAGGTCCCATTAGCTTTCTCCCCTTACTTCATTTTCTTGTATAGCGTAGCAGAACCTAGGTTTCTGGGTGTATTCCTCTTCAAGGGTGCCCCAGATATTCTGTTACGTTACAATATACAGCAATAATCTACACCCACACTAATATTATAAGGAGGAAAGATTTGTATTTTTGTGTGTGTGTATGTTTGTAATGAATAAACTCAAAAACTACTGTGACAATTTAAAAAATTCTTTCACCATTGGAAAGCTACATTCACCCTGAGTGATATAGGCTATATTTATTGCTAGAGAAGATTAGGGATTCTTATAAAAAAAAATATTATGTCCACCCGTACCAAGCCGGGACGGGCCGCTAGTAGTTAGACAAGCTTACTTCTTACTGATCATATCTTACTAATGTAAATATTAAGTTGGATATTTGTTTTTCAATAACACCAATATGGCCACATAAATCTGAAGCTACCTTCTATCTGTATTTCTATGGGCCAAATCATTCTAGTATAATGTTTTGCTGAGAAATGAGTCTAACTTGTAAATAAAGGTTACCAACACAGATCTTGTAAATAATGTAAGTAATCATAAAATAGTATGGACACAGAAACATTACATACGAAATAATTTGTTTATTTTGTTTATATTGTTTATGTGTCTCAACTGCTATTATGAAATGCAGCCTTAATTTGTCTATGAGACTTCTAATTTTAAAATTAAACTCTTTCATAATACCATCCCACAGAGCATGTACAGCCTAGATTTTGAACTTGCAAAGGAGGTCAACTAAAAGAGGTGTATCTGCCCTACATGATAAAGAATGCCCTACATACCTCCGAGCCTGCATCCCTTAGGTATTTGGGGCATGTGGTGGTGTACTGTAGGTATTCGAAAGTGAACGTATGGGGGGTGCGGTCATCCACGAGGGGTGGTCTGACGTCACTGCGCGCGCAAGTGACCCCGTATCGCTGTGACCCACATAGGAATACATTGCGACATTACATTAAAATGTCAACAGCGCTCGCCCACTGCTCTGGGTACAGCATCTATTGACTAACACTGACTAATGCCCTAGAAACGCTGTTGCGGACATCGCTATGACCTGAAAACTAGTAGTAAAAGCTAAAAAGTCTTACTTTCAAACTATGTAACCACTTCAAAGTTTGACAGATGAAACTCTAAAGCTATTGATGGTAGTGCGATGGTTTTAAGGACGAAGTACTCACCATCAGCCGAAGGCATCACGAGAATTATTTTGAACACTTTCGCCAGTCCTCACAAAATCGTTTTGTTATTTTTCACTAACACTGCCACCGCCATTATCATCCTGTAGGTGTACGTCAACTTGTTTAACACAAAACCATCGATCACCGCGATTCCATTCCTTTGATTTAGCATACAACTCACTTATCACTATCACTTTATTATATTTTTACAGAATTAAGTCACGAATACAAGCTCGTCGTATAAAAAAACTGAAAAAACAGGAAAAGACGACCCCGTTAGATCTTCCCGTTCTTTACGATACTAATGCTGCCAACCTTAAGAATTTGTAAATAAATACAAATGATACCAACACCAGCACCTTAACTTCAAAAAATTATAACCCGTCATTGGCTACTTCGCTACAGGCCTGAACCATTGGACAGAAAAGTGACACATTTTCATAAACCACCAACCAATAAGCTTTAAGACATTTTTTTATTCGTTCAGAGACACGAACTTTATTTGGTTTGAGTTAGGGCACTTAAAAATTATTACTTTTATTTCTTTCCCTATGCCTTTAATAACAAAAATACGTAATCAAGATTAAAATCAGCCATTTAACGTTAAATTATATAAACCAATGTTGTTTTTTCTTAGCGTAAAAACGTAATGGAGATAAATTTACAAACTATTTTACTGTTTCATCTTTACTTAGAATAAAGCGTTATTATTCTAAGCATCTTTACATTACAAGCTTCAATTTAAACATTCTAAGCAAAATGTATCCCCGAACGAACTGATTTTTTTAAAGAAAAGACTTGATGGATGACAGATGACAGACAGCCAAAGAGTAAAATATACTACAGACCAAGAAGCTTATTAGTGTTTAAGCTTCTTGGCAAGAAGCTTAAACACTTTCTTGCTACAGACAGCTTAACAGACAGCAATGAATGCAATTTTGCAATTATATAGTGTTTGATTCATCGATACCTGTTACACGAACCAACAAATTCCGGTAATAAAATAACAAATATCAGTTTCGGATTTCTAAAGTCATACCTTTATCATAATTATACCTTATTTATCTTAGCTTATTATGAATGTTGACGGGCAATCTGGGGGCTTACCATCAGCTTATAGCAAGCCACTCAATTTCCAGGCAGTTCAACAGTAGGGCTGCTTTCGCCCTGCTAAAAATCATACCATAACCGCTGAATAGCTGAACGACTTTAGCACCGCTAAACCAAAAGGTGAACTGCTAAGCTTGTCTATGGTCTGTTTGTCTGCAGATTGCATGAACGAGACAGAGCTATACTGGTTCAGATAAATCTGTCTCTTTTTAGTTGAAAACGTTCAAATACACAAATACATGATTTATTCCAAATTACCGGTTTTTGAAAAACTTTATACTTATTGGATTTTAAAGAGAAAAAGTCGATCTAAATGTTGCTATTTTGCAAGAGATTACTTAAAATACTCAATTCTAGTAAAATTACCTTCTTGGCGATAGTAATTAATGTACAGTGTTGGGTTATTGAAAATGTGGATAGACATTTTAACGTGATCATGATTGGAACGGTTCTGCCTGCATTTTTGGCGGTAACATTCAAAAATTGAAGAAATATTCCATTTTCCCGGAGTAGTACGTACGTTCGACTATTTTATATTTACAGTTAAACATTGAGTTAAACCACATGAGTAAATATTTATTCATGTGGTTAAACCATATTTTCACAATGTCATACTTGTGTGTAAGTATTGAATAAAGTAAAGTGGAATTGTAAGTAATTTTATTAAAATATTAGTATAAAAAAGTGATCATCCATTGACTTTCAGTGAAAACCAACAAAAAAAAACGCCTAGTTTCTTACACCCAATTGTATAACCTTTGGGAATAACAGTTAACAAATCTTTAACAGCTGGAGACCACTCCAAGCGAATGGAAAGGGTGGCAGAAATTTTAATTCTGCGGGCGATGTAGTCATAAAATTAGGGTTTGAATGAAGTTTCTGGTTCAGTTACACTGTGTAGTAAAAGACTACCACTACTTTTTACATGGGTATTATAATAATCTATTCTATTTTAGTACTGACTGGGTAGACTAAATGCAAAAAATAAAACATAAAATAATTAATGATTCAAGGAGAGGAAGAGGAAACAGAAAATTATATTACATATTAGGTATTCTCTACCAGTCGAGCATTTGGTTAAGTAGACATGTTTTGTAGAATTTTTGCAGTAAAAAAAACAAACACATGATTTCATATATGTAATATAATTACAAAAAAATATATTTCAAACACATATTAAAATAAAAAAGACATACTTAATATAACAGTACTTCAGTTTTAACCCTAAATTTAAAATCTAACAAAACAACCATAACTTTCTAGGTATATGTATTAACTGGTCGGCTACCGAAGTTGTGGAATCGAGCCATAAGACAATTTATTTGTGTCTGGAATTACAAGGGGTTAAAAAATACATCAATACATAAGCTTATTGGTGAACCTCTTCGTCTGTGAGATAAATTTGCTTGATCTGTGAGATAATTGATTAGCTGCATTGCAAAATGTTATGTAGGATTACAAATGCTTTTGCAATAAGGCTAGCTACCTGAGGTTGGTAATGAACCATTGAATAAGAGTCTGTAGAACACCTATAATTGATCTCTCTCTGTCATTAAGAGTTTTTACATGTCTCTGTATAGGTATAATAGGCTTCAGAAAAATCTAATTCTGCTTTAACAATTGTTGTCATCATAAATTTGAGCAGTGAATATCTAGAATCACCTACAATAAAAGGAAATATTCATTAATTTTATCATCTTTGTAAGACTGCTGCAAATGTGTTATATAAGAACTAAAACTTAGTTGTGTTTTACACCCAGGCAATATTTAAACAAACAAAATCAGCAACATATTCATAACACAAGGGTTTTAGGTGCTATAACCTGTAAAATATGTTTCTTTATCTTTTCTTTTTACTCAATTGAACGGAAAGGACATATCTTTAAAGTTAAACTAAAATGTGTATTTTATGTTTACCTAAAAGCCATACAGATGCTATAGTACTCAGTTCAATCAAGTGAGACTACAAAGGATGATGAGACCATATTTTATTGTAAATTAAATGAATCATAGCCATCATTTACACTTATAATTTCCATGTATTTGTTACAAATCTGAAAAAAGTATTACACATAAATATTAGTAAGAAAGAAGAGTTATAAAATTTGAAAGTACAGTTTTTTCAATATATTCTATTGTATATACCTGTTACATCACAAAACCATGCTAACAATTTTGTCGAAATTGTATTTTCATTTTGGTAAATGATGATATAAACATTTTATACAAAATACTAACTCAAAGACCTTCAGGTTTCTTTACACTGTAATTAGGTTCCTTAATCTATAATGAAACATGTAAATTTTCACAAAACTGCTGAAAGAAGTCTGAGAAACGCATAAAATATGTCGAAAAAGTTAGTCTCATATTAACTTCTTCAAGATGGCTAGGATGACATTAGCTTCACTCAAAAGGACGTTTACCTGCTGTCAAATTGAGTGTCATGGTATGAAATAATTGAAAAGTTCATAGTAAAAAAATGGTGAACGGTTTAGAAACGTCAACGTAAATTGGCCTGCCACAGGCCTGCTAAAAACGATGTCATAGTACAAAAGAGCAATGCAGTCCAATAGCAGTCCTGCTTTAAGAGCTAATGGTAAGGCCCCTGTTAAATCAGACAAAACCACTTTTGACTTACTTTTTTTACGAGCATAGGTCGAAACCACTTTCTTCTAACTACAAAACTTTTTTTAAGTATGGGCGTCGGTCAAATTCGGATATTTTCAGTCTAAAGTGGTTTTGGTCCGGTCTTGTGTTTTGACTGAACAATGTTTTGAGACAATTATATTTTGTCATGATAGATTTTAAACTTTTTTGTTGTACTTTACCAAATGTAATTCCGGTAACACAACTACACAAGGTAGTTAGCTAATGGTATTTATTAACACTGAATTGAAAATAATAAGTTTATTCATCTACGACTTCATGAGTTAGTCATTCGATTAAAAACATAGATATCGATGTCGGTCGAAATTGACATTTTGAAAATAACTTTTTTCTTGAAATTCAAATAATTATAACGTTTTGGAGTGACTGTTTTCTACACAATACACCTTTACTGTAAACACTAATACGTAAATATCAAAAAGTTATACGATATTATGTCACATCTCTATAAAAAATATAACAAGTCAAACATACCAAGGCCGTAAATCTTGTAATAAAAAAAACAAGTCAAACAGACAGACAGCTGCGGATTTGATTTGATTTTGTAAATAAAAAAAAATCGCTTTTTAAACTTCAAGTTGCAAATTTTCTATCAGTTTTATGCAAATGTGAAGAAAAGACAGTGAATTTAGTTCATAATACGGACTCGGAAATTACACTTAATTCAGGTCTGTTATTCTTAATTTCTGTAAACAAATTTTTTAATTTACCTTCTATCACAATGTTGAAATAATACCAATTGTTTTATTTCAATATATAATAAATATCATTTCATACTCTTTCTCTAAATTCTTTAAAAGTTCGAATGTGCTGTAGTATTACTAAATTACTGTAATACCAAACTTTTCTATTATTAGGAAAAAATAACATTTTTAAATTAAGATGGTTGATTGGTGTGGTTATTTTGTTTACTCGTTTTGTTATTATGTGCAGTTGATGTTCGGAAAAGGTTAAGAATATGTTAATTGCAAATTTTTTAGTGAAATTCTGCCAGTCTCTAGGTTTCCAGTTGTATAATGTGTTTTGAACTAGTAAACTAAAACTATTTACAGATAGTTTTCAATTTGAAACAATTTTTATGTGTAATATAAAAGGTTTGTTTCAACCAGTATTAAAGGTTAGTAACACCAAAGAGGAAAGTAATGATTCATGTTTATTTAATTTACTGTATATGCTGTTGGTTTTCTCAATAAATATAAAAAATAATAATAAGACATGTCGCACTCGGAGACTGCTGCGGTAAAGCTATTGCATAGCATTTTTTATCAACTTATGCAATTATAATTATGAAATTCGAACCAAAATACGACAGTATCGAAAATAATAAATTATGGGAGGCCGGGGGTTCAAAGTTCAGATTTTGGAGTAGGACACAAAATGAATGTAATGGAAAGATTTATAGTTTATGATTCCGATATAATTAGATGCAGAATTTGTCCTAGTTTCAATATTTTTATTTAAATTCATTGAAATAAAAATGCATTTTGACTCAGGATAACTTTTCTGTAGCAAGTGGAAGTAAGTTGTTCCGCTGTCAGTAAATAAATATTTATTTTATTTATGCAGTTTTTTTTTCCTTTGTTTTTCTTTCTTTGATATTAATTGAAGTTACACTTTTTAAGCGTGGTGACGGGTTGCTGAACTAAAGAGACAAGCGTGATATTTCAAAAAGTCATTAAAAGTTCTGCTATTCATTGATAGATGGAAAAACTAAAAAGTATCACCGCTGTGCCGGTCGGAGTGGGGGGTGTTAGGTTATTTTGGTTACGGAATTCCTGGATTCGGTGGCTCAGATTTAGATTAGGACCCCACGTTTTTCGATCTACGAATCTTACCATTAGAAAGATCATATTTTTTTATACTTATACACAAAATATATTAAGTTTTAAATTTAAAAAATGTTACAGTATTTTGACAGAATATTTTTTTTTATTGCTGCCATTGCCATGTGTTGCGTTTCGTTATTCGACTGTTAGAGTCAGGATTTAATGTTATACATTAAGAAATATTATAATTTATACAATTTTCTACGTAACTTAACAAGACAACGTTAGTAATAAATAAATTCAATGATTTGTATGCATAAAACATGATTTATGGCTGAAAACTAATTTGAAAAAAAAAAATTTTTAGTTCAAAACGCAATTGACGGCCATTTTGATATTTTTTGTCAATCTGTCATCTCATCAGTCATCTTTATCATCTTTTATCCGCACAGTTTATCAACTTGCGGAGTATTGCGCCTTTTCAGAAGATTTTGATTTTTCTATGAAGCTTTTACTTTTTGATAACCGATTTTCATTTTTTTATTCTCTTAAGTCAAATGAAAAGCGTTTTATGTATGGTGCTTATACTATTATCGAAAAAAAAAACATTTAATAATACTTAATTGCTTACAAAGTCCAGTAGGTTAGGAAAAGTGTAGGTTAGGTTAGGTTAGAAAAGTGACAATGCAAAGGCGTGAAGGCGAGAGAGCGGAACGAGCGTAGCGAACGTGCCGCGGTAACGGCCGCCGAGCGCCTCAAAAATACAAAAAAAAACGTGACGATTGCGCTGGAAATAGGTTAGGTTAGGTTCAGGTTAGTGCATACCCTTTGCACCCTTTGCGATACCCGGACCGTATCATTTTTCATACATTTTGAGGTTAGATATCAATAATATTAAAAAATTCATATCTCCTAAACGAAGTATTTCCGAAGGGGGGGGGGGAAGGCACCAAGGGGTAGCCCCCTTCCCCCCTCCCCCTCCCCACCCCTTGTTGACTGAATCGTGGGGGCTTAATCAAAATTATTTCCCTCTTAACACGGTATGCAAAGAGATGCGGGTTCTAGTCCCGCCTGTGACATCATTTTTCAAGATTATAATATAGTGAGACGTAATAAAAATAATAAAATCTTTAAAAGCATTGATGTTAGTTAAACCAACACTATCGGCATCAAATAAGTGTCCCAGCTACAAGGGCACCCTTGTGTCATTTGATCAATGGAATAGATTTTGATTTATTTTATTTTTGGAGTGAACTTCCTTATCGTGCATTGAGAAAAGGGGCTAGACGGAAAAAATTGTAACGACACTTTTTGACCGACACTTTTTGCTATAGTTGTAAGCCGTGCGGCGAGAGAGGGAGGGAGGGAGGGTGAGGGAGAGGGAGAGACAGGGAGATTGAGAGGGAGGGAGAGAGAGCTAGAGATGGTTAAAAATAAATTTAAAATAAAATTTTATTACAATTCCTTTATTAAAAATGAACTTCGTTCCATCCTGGTGTCCCTTGACACCTCAAAGTTTTTTTTATTTTAAGCCTTAATTCAGAATACATTTTATTACAAAATTTGTTTTTCTCTTTTAATCAGTGATGGATGATTGATTCTGTGTGCTTTCGTGCAAAGGCCTTCCCCATTCTCCTCCACTCCACCTTGTCATACACTAGTCTGGTCCAGGTCTTGGTCATTCCAGCCATTTCTTCTATTTCATCTGCCCACCTTTTATATTGCCTACCTCTGTTTCTTTTATAGCCTCTAGGGCACCATAGTGTTACAATTTTGCTTCATTTATCTCCTCCTCTTCAGTGTCTAGCCCATCTCCACTTCAGTTGTTTTGTTTTGTATTAAATTCCCAATGGAATAGATACCTAATTTGATCGGGTTATTAAGTTTTAATTAGCATAAAATCTGCATGAGTCATTCATATGAGGACAGTTTTAGATGTTACTAGCTGATGCCCGCGACTTCGTCCGCGTCAATTTCTGTTATTACGATCGCGACTATTTTTGCAACATTTTTCACTGATGCTTCGCTCCTATTGGTCGCAGCGTGATGTTATATAACCTAAAGCCTTCCTCGATAAATGGACTATCCAACACTAAAATAATTTTTCAATTGGGACCAGTACTACCAGAGATTAGCGCGTTCAGATAAATAAACAAACAAACAAACAAACTCTTCAGCTTTATAATATTAGTAATAGATTTTTGTGTCAGATTATGTATCTAGTCCTTATTTTAAATATTTTTTTAAGACATGCCTCAGTGGACCACACAGAGCCATCTAGTCCCAAATTAAGCTACTATTAAGTACCCTGTCGTATGGGGTACTAGACAACCGATAAACTTACTTATATACTTTTTGACGTGACAACGTCTTAAATTAGGTTGCGGCTGGGAGTCACTTATGAAAAAGTGTAACGCTCGGTAACGTTACGATGAGTCACCGAACGAGAGAGAGGCCCGCCGAATGCCTTGCGTCTCTCTCCCACTCAACTATGATCGGTCTGCCGCGCGCGCAGCACTAGAGAATTAGGCGCATTTTAAAATTTGTGCAATTCTTATTTTCATTCAATTCCTTGTTCCTATTGTGCAATTTAATTATATTCATATCAATAAATATTCTACCGAGAAAAAGACGTTGTCACGTAAAATCTTCGCCCGTAAAACCGACTTTACAGGCAACCATTTTTTTTTGTAAATACATACTTATAATACATAGAAAACATCCTTATGTATGGCAATGTTTGAAAGTTTGAGATAGACTGCCCAGCAGAGTGCTTTAAATATTAACACACTAGGTTTTGCCTGCGGCTTCGCTCGCGTTAAATTCAGGGTAACAATAAAATTTCACCCCCACTTTTAAGGGGTTGGGGCGGATATCCAAAAAAAAATGATGCTCGATTTTTTTTTAGTCACAATAATAGTCCGCATGCCAATTTGTAGCTTTGTACCTTGAAAATTGCGGAATCCTCCATGCAAACTTCCACCCCCCACTTTAGGGAATTGGGGGGTTAGAAAGAGACAAAAGGTAGCCTGTGTCAGTCTCCATCCCTTAAACTATGTCCACTTAAAAAATCACGTCAATTCGTTGCTCCGTTTGGCCGTGGAAGACGGACAAGGCGGCTGGTTACCCGGAAAGTGTTAATATAAGAATACTAGAGCTCTGCCCATGACTGTTCATGTGGGAAGCGATTGTATGGTGCTTTCAATTATGTCACACTCCTAAGAGGTTACTTAAAAAAATTCAGTCTCCATCTATTATTGTCAATACCAAAGAAAATATTGATTCTCTATACTTACTTTCGTCTCTAAACAAATTAAAAATAAACTATTAAATAAAGGGCCGGAAAAAACTAAAAAAAAAAAAATTATAATTTAGAATGTATTGTAAAAAATATATTATATTGTTTCTGTCTATGAAACATAAATTTCAAAAGGTATCAAATGGTTTTTTAAATCACTAAATAGTTATATTAATTATTTTTTTTTTATTATTTTATTTATTTATTTCAGGCAACAGAGTAAAAAATACAGGCCCATATAATAAATACCTTATAGACTAACATACATACAATACTTATAACAATACAAATTACACTATAAACACACAAATTTCACGGCGTTGTGTTACGCGACTTGGTGTCAGGTAACCGTCCACGAAACCGACGATACACAACACCCTTCGGCCAAAATTCTGCCTGCATGAAGGTCGACAGTTGTCCTGTCGGAACCCTAACCACAAACGAATTGAAATTCGTGTTGTGTCGAGATTCCAAACGTTCAACCCTCAAGGTGTATTTGGTCTTCAATCGCACGTACTCTACAATCTCCTCGACATTAATAAACTTACTAGTTATTTTTCAGGAACAGCTATTTGATTTTGTTTAAACCCTTTTATAGGGTCATTAAAGACAAAAACGAAAAATGAAAAATGAGAAGGTCTGTTTGAAAAAAAGTTTTTCAAGGTGTCACCAACTCTGAGGTCCAAGGTTCGATCTCCAGACAGGGCAATATAAGAAAACACTTTTCTTTTTTGTCTTTACTCTGCAACACAGCTCGTAATCACGGATATATCTGTCTCTTTCAGATACTTTAAGACATCGGTATGAGTGATAGGGACAGACGGATTCTAATATAATAATATGGACATGATGTTGCGGATTAAGGCCTCTGGTCAGAGTGTTGCTTGCTTACTGCTTTGTTGTACATTCGTTTTACTAATTCCCAGCAACTTTGGGAAAACAACAACGTTTGTAATGAATGGCCCTTTGGTCTAGTGGTTGAAATACCGAGCCAAGATCTCGGGTTCCCAGGTTCGATCTCCGGGTCAAGCAACCTACTACTACTATCTACTAACCTCTGTTTCATAAACACTTACGATTAGAAATGTGCAGACGCGTTCGACTATTTATCTGACAGAAATTGTGACTTGTGACTACCACCGATTAGGTATAAACTGTAACGGTCTTCCATACACTTTACCGTCAATACTGCGCAAACCGGTCTGCACATTTTAATCGTTATGGTTTATCGTAACGTGTGTTACCATTACAGATAGAGAAGTTATAATCTTTATCTTTGTCCACAGAACAGCCCCATGATTATACAACATGAACGAGCCTTCCACAAGTGGCTCCCTAACTCCCACCTCCAGCATCATAGTCCCCGAGTCCCCTGGAAGCCCGAACCTCTTAGATCCACCATCACCGGACAGCCCAGGACTAGGAATCCCCCTACGACTTGAAGCCAATCCAGAAAGGTACACCCAACAAGAATATGAGGAGAGTAACGCAGGCACAGAAGATTTAGACGCGGTTCCAACGAATTTTAGCGAGAATAGTCGTGGGACTTGGAGGAGGATGGACGATGAGAATTCTAGTTCGGCTCAGCCTCATAGCTCGACTAATGAGGACAGCAACAGCACAGCAATACAGTCCATAAACGAGGAATCGAATAGTCTACTTTCAATACCTGAAGCAGTGGTCAGAAAGAGCGATGATCACACAGATGAACCGCCTGCAAAAGTCAGGAAGCTATCTTCTCCGAAAGCTGATGACATGGATGGAGAAACATGCCCTATTTGCTTAGACTCATGGGGTAATTCTGGCGATCACAGATTAGTCGCTTTAAAATGCGGTCACCTATTCGGTTCTCAGTGCGTCGAGCGGTGGCTCAAAGCGCAAATCGCCAAAGACAGGTCGTGTCCCACCTGCAAAAGTAAAGCTCAGCTGAAAGATGTCAGACATATATACGCTAGGCGCTTAGTCGCAGCAGACACGTCACAAATTACAGCGCTGCAGAAGCAATTGGATGCAATACAAGCGGATAAAAGTAGAACTGAGTTAGAGTTGCAAAAGTCGAGAATAGCTCACAGAGCATGTTTATTACAGCTCGAAGTTTTGCGGAGTACTTTGATGAAGTCTCAAGTTACCAAAGAGGCACCTGTCAGGAAATCATGGAGGTTTGCATTAGAGAAAAACTTAGAGATATCTAAAGATGGCGGCTGTCGTGTTCTAACTTACAACTGTCGCACTTACGAGCTTTACGTGTCACAGAAAAGCACGAATATTCTATTTCCTGGTTACGGTATACGAAAAGTCAGTTGTGTTGATTATAAATTAGGGCAATTCGTGCATTTACACCCAAAACCTATTAGGGACATGACATATTCCCAACCTAGAGACTTACTTTTGAGTGTTGGGTTGGACAGTTGCGCTAGAATCGTCGAAAGAGGCGTTCCAACTATTACCATTAATTCCAAATTACCTCTTTGGTCTTGTTCGTGGGATTACATGCGAAGTAACGAGTTCTATGTCGGTGGCGTGGGTGGGGCGATCCAGCAGTACGATGTTAGAAACCCAAGTACGTACATCCAAAGATTAACTGCGCCCAGTGATCTATCCCCGGTAGTGTCCTTATGCTCAACAGAATATGGGTTGTTGTCTTGTCAGCTTAACTCGTGTTGGTTGTGGGTGGCTAATATGCGGCAATGGGAGCCGCGCGCGTTGCCTATTGAAGGTCCATTCATGTCGCTATGCTACGACAACGAGTCACATAGAGCATTGGTGTCTTGCAGGTCAGGATCTACCTCATCCGATCGTTCTAGATTGACGTTGTGTAAGTTGAGAGCGAGTGTGCCTAACGGGGAGGTGTTGTTCGATGTGGACCAGACATTTAATGGTTCTGCCAAGTCTACAGTCATGTCTAGGGCTACTTGGGTGAAAACGCCTGGAGCGTCGTGGGTGGCAGCCCATTCTGAAAGCGAATCGATGCTATACCTTCACGGATTGGACGGAGCAAGGAGTATATCGTTGCTGGCTGCAGAACCGGCGCTCGATGTGTGCTCTGCGCAGCTGAATGGCGATACAATTGTGGCAGCGCTATCGGACTCCAGACTTAGGTTATACAAATCGGTGTCGACGAACTTATGAGTACTAATTGTGAACTGTTTTTGTATCTCTTGGAAGGTCGCCATAATAAAAGTGATGGTAAATCGTGAAGTGAAGTTGACTTTTAGTGCTTTTTTAATTAGACATAATGACTCTTTGGGAATCTCAGTCAGATGCCTTATTCCCGATCTGTGCTTAGATTTAATAATCCAACCAATATGATAAGAAGTTAAATTGATATTGTTTGTACTGTATTGAAGGAAACTATGATTTCTGTTTTAGATTTATCAAGAACTTTACCAAATAAGTAAGTGTAGGATTATATTTGTACAAAATCTGAAGCAATAATGTTCCATCACTGCCTGAGTGAACTTAAGAACGATAAGAATGAAATACCTCGTAGAGTAATAAATCTTGTATGTTTGACTTTGCATCCGGTTTTGTATGTATTTGAATATGAGTGATATTGAAATATTAAATAATTTTCTAAATTATGTGTGAGATGGTACTTAATATTTGTTAATTGGAGTTTTTGTTCTGCCTTTTATATATTTTTATTAAATCAACTGAAATAGATGAGTTTCTGAAAATGCAAATTTTTCGCATGTGGCTTGTGGTGTGGTGACCAAAAAAAAAAGACGTGTGGCACTCGGAGACTGCCGCGGTAAAGCTATTGCATAGCATTACGTATGCGCAGTAACGCCGATACAACCAATGCCACCTAAAGGCGGGTTGCTGAACTAAAGAGACAAGCGTGATATTTCAAAAAGTCATTAAAAGTTCTGCTATTCATCGATAGATGGAAAAACTAATAAGTATCACCGCTGTGCCGGTCGGAGTGAGGGGTGTTAGGTTATTTTCGTTACGGAATTTCTGGATTCTGTCTCCACGCTCAAGGCCCGCGATAGAAGCTATGCAATAGCTTAAAAGACAATTATGTCTCTCTCATACAATGCGATAACAGTCAAAAGTAGGTAAAACATTTATTTCCTTTAAAAAATACGTTAATAACTCTCCCCGGGACACACTCCGCCTATTGACGCGATGTCGCGATTAAAATAAAACTGCAATTGTGTTGATTTAAAAAAGTTTCAGTTAGATTGTCTATTTTGCGTTTCTTACTTTGAGGTGGCCAATCTTTTTGTTAATTATATTTTTCTAGTTTTTATTTAATTTGTATAACGACGCAGAAGACATGTGATTGTGATGTAAATGTAATTTTAATGCGTTAATTGTTTTGTAAATAAATTTATATGATTTTAGTATTGTCTTATTTATCTGTTATCGAGCGGTCATATGAACTTAGTATTTTTTTTTCACGTGATAACGTCTTTAAAATCGTTTTAGTCGGGTGACATGTTCAGAAACTTGTGTCACACCAAAACCTCACGAGCGCGATCGCAGGTATAACGAGAGAGAGACGGACCGATCTCCCGTCTCATCTCGAGCGCTGCCAGTCATTCCGTGAAACTTGTCACGCGGAACCCTCACGAGCGGAGGCTGGCATAGCGTTCGAGTGAGTGGACCGATCTTCCGTCTCTCTCACTCTAGCGGCATACAAACGAATGGAGATTTTCTCGTTATCACGTAAACATCTCGATCGTAAACCTACTTTACAAACAACCAATTTTTTTTTAATATTTTAAGACATGCCTCACTGGGCCACACAGAGCCATCTAGTCCCAAATTAAGGTAGTATTAAGTACCCTGTCGTATGGGGTACTAGACAACCGATAATCTTACTTATATACTTTTTTTTTTGTAAATACATACTTATAATACATAGAAAACACCCAGACCAGTACAAACAGACATGTTCATGCACACAAATATTTGTACTGTGCGGGGATCGAACCCGCGACCCATGGCTCAGAAGCAGCGTTAACTACCGCTGATCCAAATGGTCGTCAAAGTCGAGTACTTAGGTTAGTAATTCAGTTAGTCGAGCCAATCTATTTTGTTCTATTCTCAGTAGCGAGTACTAGCGAGTAGCACCTTCCACCACGCTCCCCTGCCCACTGGTTTACCGGCTAAACAAGTCCAAACCTCGATCGATTTAGTCGAGTTACGATTTAAATCTCTGTTCAATTTCATTAGTTGCCGCAAAAAAAAAATATAGCTACACTTTATTGCACTGTAGGCATCTTACAAAACACACCACTCTCTTGTGAACTGCACTCGAACGAAAGTGCCAACGGTTTTCCGATTAGTAGCTAGTTCAAAGCGTGTCACTCGACTAAAATACTGGCCTAATGCGAACTAGGCTAAAGCCTAAACCTATTAAATCTTAAGGAATGCAAACTCGAAACATTTGATGAAACAACGCTGGCTTACAGCGATAAGAATATGCTTGAAAAATGGACGCCTATGACGTAGTGTCTAAATGGTAAAGCGCCGCGCCCGGCATGCGAGGAGATGCAGGTTCGAGTCCGCCTGTGACATACGAGGGCGGGTCAATAAGTCCGTGACTTTTGGAATAAAACACAGATTTTTTGATAAACAAATCATTTTATTTTTCAACGTAGTCTCCCTTGAGCTCTATACACTTGGTCCAACGCTTCTCCAATTTTTTTATCCCTTCCAAAAAATATGATTTGTCGAGGTCCTCAAAACAGGCCTTTGTTTGCGAGATGACTTCATCATTGGAGTCAAATCTTTTTCCACCAAGCCATTTCTTCAGGTTTGGGAACAAAAAGTAGTCACTCGGAGCCAAATCTGGAGAATAGGGTGGATGAGGGTAGCAATTCATAGCCCAATTCATGGATTTTTGCCATGGCAACTGCACATGTGTGCACCCTTGCATTGTCTTGGTGGAAAAGAACTTTTTTCTTGGCCAAATGAGGTCGGTTTTTATTCAAATCGTCATTGAAGCGGTCCAATAAGTTGGCATAATATTCCCCATTGATTGTTCTTCCCTTTTGAAGGTAGTCAATGTGGATTATCCCACGTGCATCCCAAAAAACAGTCGCCATAACTTTATTGGCTGACAAACCCACCTTGGCCTTCTTTGGCGCCGATTCACCCTTAGAAACCCACTGTTTTGACTGTTGTTTGGTCTCTGGTGTGTTGTGATGGATCCATGTTTCGTCCACGGTTACAAAACGGCGCAAAAACTCCTCCATATTGCAATTAATCCCTCGATCGTGAGTTATTCCAGACACAATTGAAATCAATTGTTATCGCGGCAGGCGCCTGCCGCCTGGGCGTTGAGGGATTAAACAACGCCAAACCTTCCTGTGAAGTTGTTACACGATTGCGTTTGTGGTCGACTGTGAGCAAACGCGGCACCCATCTTGCGGAAAGCTTTCTCATGCCCAATTGATCTTTTAAAATTGAAACCACTGAGCCATGCGAGATCCCTACGGCTTCCACAATCTCTTGCACTTTCAATCTTCGGTCGGCCAACACCATATCGTAAATTTTTTCGATTGTTTCGGGTGTAGAGACCTCAACTGGGCGTCCAGGACGTTCAGCATCTTCAGTGCTTTTACGGCCACAACGAAATTCAGTAAACCACTTTTTTACCATTGAAATCGATGGTGCAGAGTCCCCATAGTATTTATCAAGCTTAGCCTTGGTCTCGGTAATGGTTTTTTTTCGCAAAAAATAATGCTTAATAAGCACACGAAATTCACCTTTTTCCATTTTTCCTCAAATTACTGGGTAGTCTGATAAAAATAGCTGTCAAACACAAACTAACTGACGCAGCAAGTTCAAATTTTAATAGGAATCAACTGACAGATACCTGTTTACAGGAGTAGTGTTGCTTTTTCAGTAAAGAGGTCAGAAATTCAAAAAGTCACGGACTTATTGACCCGCCCTCGTAGTTTTTGAAGTTTAAATACTGATATTATGTATAATTGCAAGTAAATTGCGTAAATATCGTTTAAAGTACCTATCTGATGTCAAAGTTATTTGAATGAAAAAGGGATATTACACTATGAATGATTATTTAAATGATAGGAACGTATGGCATTATCCTAGCTCGCACTGGCACATATCCTATGTAAACATACTTTAATTTAAAAAGACTAGACTTTACAACTAGGAGAGAGAGAGAGAGCATGATTCTCGCTCATCTTGCCTCAAGCAAGCCATATGATAGGTGAAGATAACAAGATTGATGATTGTGGCTTCTAATTCTGTTCATACCTTTGATTATTTATGTTTATACCGTCTCTTTTGTTCAGGCTCGGTAAAGTTTTTATTATTCCGGGTAAAAGTTGACGTTTGATCACTTTGTTCTATTTCAAAAACCTCAGCTTTTAAAACACAATCTAAATGGCCGGAACACCACTGAGCAAGTAAGTGTCAGCTTCAAGCAGATGAGTAATACACTAAAATAAATTACTGATCAGTTCGGAACATACCCAGACCCAGACATGGCAGACATTGTAAAAAAACAAAACGTCAGTTTTTATGAAACAAATAGCGAGAGTTTTTGGCGGGAGTTCGTGCGATACGTTTGGAGTCCGTTTATTTTATCGAATTTTTATTGTTTATAGTGATTTTTGGGTCGTAAAAGTGGTGTTATTTTGCGAAACAAAGTGTCGTGCGAGTGAACAATATACAGTTCGGTGAAATAACATGGTGTATGGGTCGTAACCAAGAAAAGTGGGCCGTGAATTTTGCGCGGGATCGCGAACAGTTCACCTCTTTCTTGGGGACTTCTCTACATTCCTTCAATCTTTCGACTGTCTCCAAAAACTCCATCGAAGCATTAAAACGTCTAACATCAACGTTTTAATGCAAAAATAAAGAAAATATTACTAAAGAATTGGCTGTATGAGCATAGTTCCCTTTGCCTACCCAGAATGGGTGAAGAAAACAACAACAACAACAATGAAACAAATAGCGGGAGTTTTTGGCGGGAGTTCATGAGATACGTTTGGAGTCCGTTTATTTTATCGAATTTTTATTGTTTATAGTGATTTTTGGGTCGTAAAAGTGGTGTTATTTTGCGAAACAAAGTGTCGTGCGAGTGAACAATATACAGTTCGGTGAAATAACATGGTGTATGGGTCGTAACCAAGAAAAGTGGGTCGTGAATTTTGCGCGGGATCGCGAACAGTTCACCTCTTTCTTGGGGACTTCTCTACATTCTTTCAATCTTTCGACTGTCTCCAAAAACTCCATCAAAGCATTAAAACGTCTAACATCAACGTTTTAATGCAAAAATAAAGAAAATATTACTAAAGAATTGGCTGTATGGGCATAGTTCCCTTTGCCTACCCAGAATGGGTGAAGAAAACAACAACAACAACTGAAACAAATAGCGGTGGTTTGCTTTTGTTTCCCCAATTTATCTAACTTACGAAATTACTTGAATATTTTTCATGCAAAAAGGTATTTGTTGTGTTATTTATAGCAATTTAAACGTGTTACAAGTTTTACATCTCGAGAATAAAGGTTACTAACAATGAAAATTGTAATTTTGTGAACATGTGTGTTAGACGATGAGGTCACTGAAAAAGAAAAAAATCTCTTTTATTTTGTGAATGAGAGTGGATTTAAATTTTTGTATTAACCTTGTCGAGTTAAAGCTGGCTGTTTTGAATTAGGGTGGTCATGCAGTGCACCCCCAATGTTTATAATATGACTTATTTTAATGCGCAATGTCTGAAACAGCAGTGAATTGTTTTATATTTTATACACTAGCAGGGCTCTTGAGTTGAAATAAGCTGAAAAAAAATGGTCTTGTGTTATTTGCCATATTTTTTTAAAAGGCTTGTGTTTTAGTGTTAAAAAAACTTGGTTGTTATTGACTTAAAATTGTTAAATCAACTCATCCTTGTTACTACTTATAAAACTAAACAATGGTGTGTTCACAATATTGCAATTATTTGTGAACTGTTTTAACAAAAATGTTAACATACTTTCATTTTAATGTATAGTATTCACATAACTGATTTTAAACTCGCACGATTTGAACATTGTCGTCAGGTCGTATACACGATAACGTCAGTTAATAGACCTAAGTCCATACTAATATTCATATTATGTAAAATGATCAATATGTTTCAGTTAAACATGTCTTTCTCCATCTGGTTTCAGATCAATAACAAATCGCCATGGATCAAATGTTGCACCAAGTGGCTCAGACGGTGGAGAGGCAGTTGGACAGTGAGCTGGAAAGGTTAGAAATGTTCCTCAATTGTTCCGAAACATTGGTGAATTCATATTAATAATATAAATGAAAAAGTTTGTATAGATGTATGTTTTTGCTCTTTGAAACAAAAACAAATGATAGTATTTCAATGAATTTTTTCAGTAATGTAGCTTTGATATCAGAATCCTGAAATTCCGTATAGTTCTCTATAACAGATGTGTTTTGGCTGGGTATAACCATCTGGTGTTACTTGTATGGTTTTGCTTCATGACACATCAGAGGCTTGTGAGGCCCGATAAGATGTACATTGTGGGTTCCGTCGAGGAAACACGGGAGGGGTGCCACGGTCACCTCAACGCTAGTTTTGTTATGACAGTGCGTGTGTGCAATCGTGACATAATTTTAGGCGATGAAGTACTTCTTATTATATTATCTAGACAGCTGAGCCAGTCTAGGAAGCTTGTGGAAACCTGTGAAAGATGCTTTGAAATTACCTGAGATGGTTGGAGTAACAAATACAATGGCCTGGCTAAGTGCAGAATAAGCGTCATCCTGACGCCTTACTTTGCAACACGAAGCTCGTGTTAACGGATATATCTGTCTCTTTCAAGTAATTTAAGACATCAGTATGAGTGATAGGTAAAGATGGTTTCGATGATACGGACATTGTGTTGCGGAGTAAGGCCGGAGAGCCGCTTTACGTAGCGGAGGCCCTATTAGGCACCTTGGATAACTTCTTAAAAATTAAGAGTTTGTTGAGGTAATTAAAAATAATATTGTCTGTCTGTATTTCAGGCTGGACGCCCTCGACAGCGGCGACCTGGAAGCGATCCGGCAACAGCGCATCGCCGAGATGAAGCTGCGCGCCAAGAAGAAGCAGGAATGGCTCGCTAATGTTAGTAGAAGTATTTATGCAGTAAATAATCACCCTGTGGCGGCTCGGAAATCAAAAATTTCCAAATGCATAACTCCTTTTTGAGGATGCCACACTCGACAACCTGAGAGTTATAATCGACTCTATGGTTCTCGGGCTCACCTACCTATCCTATATCATTCAAAGTATTCAAATAGAAACGGTTCTGTGATAAGCAAGTAAAAATGATAAGTCATATTAATTAAAACCATTGTTTGTTCCCCATTGTGATAGTAAAAAAGACGTGTGGCATTCGGAGACTGCCGCGGTAAAGCTATTGCATAGCATTTTTTATCAACCTATGCAATTATAAAACTAAAAAGTATCACCGCTGTGCCGGTCGGAGTGGGGGGTGTTAGGTTATTTTCGTTACGGAATTTCTGGATTCGGTCTCCACGCTCAAGGCCCGCGATAGCAGCTATGCAATAGCTTAATAACAAACTGTATCAGTTCCTTGGACACCATAAAATTTTGTTGCGCTTGTTGCGTGATCACCAACCCACATGTAGCAAGCGTCGTGATTACGCCTGTACCTATCATTGCTGTGGTAACTTGAATTCAATGATGGATCCCTTTTTACCTGCAGTGCAATAATGGTAGGCTGTCAGTGCTGTCACGCACTTAAATTAGTATTCAAACTATTTCTAAGGCAAGACTCGAACCCGTATGTATACCGGGCGCAAGCGGGGCTTTACAAATTAAGCCACCGAGACACTACGTTACAGCGCAGTGAATTTTTCAAGCATATTCTTATCGCTGTAAGCCAGCGTTTTTTCGTCAAATGTTAGAAGTTTGCACCTTTAACACCCGAAAGAAACATCTTTACAGATGTTTGACAGTCTGTTAAGATGAAACTATTAAGGCCCGAGTTCACCAACAGACGTTTAAGTTTAAACAGCGTTTAAAATATTATTTGACATATTTTGTATGGGAATTGTATCAAATTAATCGTCACTCTTTGTTTACCGGCTGTTTAAGTGTTGTTGAACTGGGGTCTAGACACTTTGAAAAGCTATTTAAATATGGATTTTGAAAATTGTCTTGCTAATGATTTAACACCGGCCTAGGTACCTTCACCACACTACCCGCACACACTGATAGAGCAAGCATTATTCATGCTATTTAAATAATAGGGGTTAAAGTATGAAATTGCCCATTATTTTCCCACTTTTTATTTTGTTTATAGCTCCTAAGTATAGTCATATTATTGCGTAATTCTTTTTGTATTGTATCAAAAACTAAATAAAGTAACTTTTGACTAAAAAAAAAAGCAATACTAGTGCCTATTACTTCAAAGGAAGTCGTTGAAAAGACCCCTTACAATGTGTCAGCTGACCTTCTTGCTTCAATTTAATATATATTTGTATTATATACTTTGATTTTCAGAAATTTAAATACTATAATACATAGCTTTATAACCATCTAACTTTCACCTTTAATTGAATCGAAAACGGTTCAGGCGTTTTTAAAAAAACTAAAAATTTGTTAGTATGGAAAAATGACTTTTCTCGATTTCGTCCATACAAAACGGCAATTTAATACTTTAACCCCTAATACTTGGAGATGCGGGTTCGAGTACCGCCTGAGACATAACTTTTCAAATATTAAAATACTGATAATAATATTATAATTGCAATTAAGTTGCTTAAATATCTAATAGCCGTTTCATCCTAACTGACTGGCAAACATCTGTAATGAATAAATAGGTTGAGTTTGCAATCGATAACCAATCGACTTGCGAGGAACTTTATCTATCTGAAGTAACTTTCAAACCTCAATTCTTCCAGGGCCACGGTGAATACACAGAAATCGACGGCGAGAAAGACTTCTTCGGCGTCTGCAACAAGAGCACGAACGTCGTGTGCCACTTCTACAAGAACGATTCGCCTCGGTGTCGCATAGTCGATATGCATCTCAAGACGTTAGCGAAGAAACATGTGGAGACGAGGTTTGTGAAGTTGGATGTGGAGAGGGCACCGTTTCTTACTGGTGAGTTGGTCTTTTTTTTATAATCAATGGGCTTGCTCTTGACAACATACCTACTTAACTATACGGTTAAGAAGAAGCCTAAGCTGTAGCGAGCTTACCCAGAGGTACTGGTTCTCCCACACACCAGCGGAACACAGAGGCACTGTTTGTCTCTGGACTCCGGCAGGAAGCATCCAGGCGGCCTCTTACGAGGCCTACCACCGCAGAGGGATCTGTTAGCCGTCATCATTGGTTAGAAAAGCAAAGATGCCGTTGCCCAGGGTGGACCACTAGGAGGTAGATCCCACCACCCCAAAATAAGATCTTTTTCTAAATCTTCACTAATATTATTAAGAGAAAAGATTTGTATTTGTGTGTGTATGTTTGTAATGAATAAACTCGAAAACAACTGTACCTATTTTGATGAAATTTTGTATGATTGTCGATTAGACCTTGGCGAAGGATATAGGCTAGCTAGGATTTTTGAACAGACTAAAAATGGTTGGTCTAGTGGTTTAAATACCGAGCCAAGATCTCGGGGTCCCAGGTTCGATCCCCGGGTCGGGCAGCAAATAGTTTCGAATTTTCGATTGTTGCTCGGGTTTGTGATCACTAACCCGCATTTGGCAAGCGTGGTGATTATGCCAGTACACCCATCATTGCAGTGGTAACTTGAATTCAATGATGGAGGCCTGCGCCCTGCAGTGGGGTGGTTATAGGCTGTTACTTTACTTTACTAAATAAGGGGGATGAACTTATTTAATTTAAAAAAAAATGCCAACTGTCGGATTAATATTAAAAATAAACGCGTAGGTACTAAATCCGTAAACATATCTTTTATTTCAAGATACATTAGTTAAATTCATAATACTCCTTTTTTTATATACTTTATTTATATGATATTTTAAGCAGTTAAATTGCAATTATAGTATCAGTATTTACCCTTGAAAAATTTTGTCTCAGGCGGGACTCGAACCCGCATCTCCACGCGATCCGGGCGCGGCGCTTTAACCATTCAGCCACCGAGACACTACGTCATAGGCGTTAATTTTTAGGGTTCCGTACCCAAACGGTTGAAACGGGACCCCATTACTAAGACTTCGCTGTCTGTCTGTATCTCAAGAGCCGCGATAGCTAGACTGTTGAAATTTTGCTTTTTGCTTTGAATTTTACCGCAATAACAACAAATACTGAAAACAAAATACGTTTATAGGGGGCTCCCATACTACAAACCCGATTTCTTGGCCTTTTTCTTACGGAACCCTTCGCGCGCGAGTCCGACTCGCACTTGGCCGGTTATTCAAGCATATTCTTAACGCTGGCTGTAAGCCAGCGTTGCTTCATCAAATGTTAGGAGTTTGCACCCTTAACACCCGAAAGAAATATCTTTGCAGATGTTTGACAGTCAGTTAACATGAAACAGCTATTTAAAAACTATATATGATATTTTATGCAATTAAATATCAATTTTAATATCAGTATATAAACTTGAAAAATTATGTCTCAGACGGGAGTCGAACCCGCATCTCGTCGCATGCATGGCGCAGCATAAATACTGATATTAAAACACCTTTTTTTTTGCCACCAGGTCGGCTAAAGATCCGAGTGATACCCACCATCGGTCTAGTCAAGGACAACAAGACGAAGGACTTCATAGTCGGCTTCACTGACCTCGGGAACCGGGATGATTTCAGCACAGAAATGCTCGAGTGGAGGATTGCGCAGTGAGTCGATTCATTTATTTGACGACCATTTGGATCAGCGGTAGTTAACGCTGCTTCTGAGCCATGGGTCGCGGGTTCGATCCCCGCACAGTACAAATATTTGTGTGCATGAACATGTCTGTTTGTACTGGTCTGGGTGTTTTCTATGTATTATAAGTATATACTCGTATTTACAAAAAAAAGTATATAAGTAAGTTTATCGGTCGTCTAGTACCCCATACGACAGGGTACTTAATAGTACCTTAATTTGGGACTAGATGGCTCTGTGTGGCCCAGTGAGGCATGTCTTAAATATTTATTATTATTATTATTATTATTTATTTGAGTTTTCATGAAAATTGTGTTTAGTTAGATTTGTCATCGCCGGGAATAGGATAATAATAACTGTTAATTTTCCACAAGGATCACTCCCAAAGCCATTTCTTTTCAGGGTTTCGTAGCCGAATGGCAAAGAACGGAACCCTTATAGTTTCGTCAAGTCTGTCTGTCTGTCTGTCCGTCCGTATGTAACAGCCACTTTATTCTGAAAGTATTAGCATTACACAGTTGAAACTTGGTAGGTAGGTGTATCCTGTTGACCGCTTTAAGATTCTCATACAAAAAATGAAAACATATGATATTTAAGGGGGCTTCCGATACATAAACTAAAACAAAAAATTTTTTTTTCTCAAGGTGTTAAAGTATCAAATTGCCGTTTTGTATGGACGAAATCGAGAAAAGTCATTTTTCCATACTAACAATTTTTTAGTTTTTTTAAAAACGCCTGAACCGATTTCTATGCAATTAAAGGTGAAAGTTAGATGGTTATAAAGCTACGCTTTATAGTATTTAAATTTCTGAAAATCAAAGTATATAATACAAATATACTTAATTGAAGCAAGAAGGTCAGCTGACACATTGTAAGGGGTCTTTTCAACGACTTACTTTGAAGTAATAGGCACTAGTATTGCATTTTTAGTCAAAAGTTACTTTATTTGGTTTTTGATACAATACAAAAAGAATTACGCAATAATATGACTATACTTAAGAGCTATAAACAAAATAAAAAGTGGGAAAATAATCGGCAATTTCATACTTTAACCCCTATTTTATCGTTTCCAGGGCCGACGTAATAGAGTACTCCGGTGACCTCATCACACCTCCGGACCAGCAGAAGAAGAAGGTGCAAGTGCACAGCAAGAAGACTATCAGGGGCCGCCAGGAAGATAGCGATTCGGATTTGGATTTTAGCGATTGAGACGCCATTTTATTTGTATGAGTTTGGAAGAGATTATTTATAAATTAAAAAGAACCGGTAGATAAAAGGAAGTTCTCAAATCAAATAAAATTATTTGTTTAGCGTAAAATATGGTACATTGTTTGTTATAATATGAAAAAGAATCACATGTTTTGCCAGATCGGTGGCATGCAAAAATAATAATTACAAAATTAGTCACAATGATAGAATTTATATACATGTCAAAAATAATAATAGAATGTCACCTTAATTAAAATGTCCGTTATTTATCTATTTTTTAAGCAGATAAAATTACTGACCCTTTTTTTTTTCGATTCGACGGGCGACTGCTTTACGTTTTGAGAGTACTTGATATTTTTTGAGCTAAACCGTATCGAACTAGGTAAAAGTTATGCGTAAAAGAAGTCGCAAGATGTCGCTTGTAGCAATAAGACCGCATTATTTTGAGCACAGTTTTCTGTTTTGAATTGAATTGAGAACCTCCTGTTTTTTTCGTCGGTTGACCTAAGAATGCCGATCCCTAGTTGGGTATCGTTCGCTTAACTGTTCAGATATTCCAGTTTTTATATTATGCTAATTATACACCGTGCTTTTTGAACCCCCTGGAAAACGAAACAAGCGTTATTGGACCGTTATGTATAACATGATGGCAATTTTTTTTCTTTTTTTAATATTATACAGGGTGAAATTTTAATCATCTTCCAAATTTTAATATATCAATCTACGAGTCAAAAAACAAATGACGTATTTTTTCTTTTGGTATAGCCCAGTACAAAAATGTCAAGATAAAGCACTTAGAAAATGTCCGCCAAATATATAAAATTTTTGATACAGCCGCCTAACAACACTTTTTTCACGCGATTCGCATCTCAATCATTCATTTCGATACTATTCATAAGTTTTTGACTGTCCCTTTATACCTTAACAGGTCTAAAATATTTTTGGGTGACAACTTGATTTACATTGTTTACTTCATAAATAGGCTCTAAATACGATACTGAACGCCTATAAAAATTTTGGAAAGTGATTAAAATTTCATCCTATTTTGATTCAGACTTTTAATTTTGTAACCCGCTGTGACGCGCGCAGACGTATTAATGTTGCTGCGGCGGGGGTGTCGGGTGAATGGACCTTGCACAGCTACATCCGTGCGCGTCACAGCGTGTTTCAAAATAAATAGCTGAACCAATATTTAACATTTTTATATAAAAAAAAAAGAAAAAAGACGTGTGGCACTCTGAGACTGCCGCGGTGAAGCTATTGCATAGCATTTTTTATCAACTTTGCAATTATAAAACTAAAAAGTATCACCGCTGTGCCGGTCGGAGTGGGGGGTGTTAGGTTATTCTCGTTACGGAATTTCTGGCAATAGCTTAAAAAATTATACATAATAGTTACATATCGTTTTTTCAGGTGGTTGAAAATGCACCGTGTAAGTATAGCACAAACATATTTTTTATATTGTGTGTATGGTGCTTCTGATAGTACAATGTATGCCTTATGTCATTCATATGTAGATTGACTTTAGTTTGCACGAGTACGAGTGTTGCCAGTTACCAATATGGTAGATTTTGGAAGAAAATGTTTGTGACGCGTCTGTTTGTATGTTGAGTTTTTATTTAACAAATTATTTGTATTTTACTAACAAGACAAATATTATTGAAAAGTAAACAATTTTATAATACTACTGTTTTTTACTGTGTTGCTGTACCTTTTGAAGATCCTATTACTACCTATTTTAAAAGAAAGTAATTATCATCCATCTTAAAACGATACTTCGTCCGCTGCTGGTCATAAATAAGGCTAAGTTCATATGACCAAGACCAGTGTTTCCCAAATCATGGCCCGGTAATTTTTACATTGGCCCTTTGTGACCCACTTAATATTATTAAAACCAAACTGTTTCCATTTGGTAAGGTAATAGTAATTTATGAATAGTTTTTTTTAAATCTTAATGCACAAAATTTTAGTGCGAATACTTCGCACGCTGCCTATGTATTAAGAATTCAAGTTCCCCGAAAATGATAGTAGGAATTATTTTATAAAACAAGGCGGGAATTTCGCAACCCGGGTAACGGGAAACGCTGACAAAGACCTAAATAAACTTATCCTAAGAATCTAAGTATTTCCGAAACGCTTATGTTGTCTTTCAATAAAAATACGGAACACGCTAGTTGGATATCTACTGCGTGCGTTACGTGAAGATTTTTTTTTATGCAATATTTGAAATTCTGTTTGTCACTTAAATCCTTAACTATTTCATTGAATACAGAGTGCTTAAGTCAAGTTGCAGCTTAATCGCTCGATCGTGAGTTATTACAGACACAATTAAAATCAATTGTTATCGCGACAACCGGTTGTCGCTTGGGGTTTGAAGCGCAATTGCAGAAATTGTAAGAAAAATAATTGTTACATACCCATAGTAGAATATTTTAACACTTAGCTGGTATCACAATAAATAAATAAATAACAGCTGTTGCTGTCAAATCAACGTCCCGTCAGTAATAGGGATGTTCGTTACTTGTATTTGTATCCATGCAAAGTAAGAGTTTCAAATCGATTTTTTTCTCATCCGCCTCCATTTCCTGTCCGACAGAGCTCGTTGGATTGGTGTTCGACACACAGAATGTAGTTTAACTATCTTTCGCTATTTTGGTCCCGTCTGCTGCACCGTTACCAAGTGCACTATTTGGCAGGGGTGAATTGCAATTTTAATAATTCTTATTCTTGATTTGAAAAGAAGTAAAAACGTGACGTGTGGTGCAATGGAACAACACCACCTCTTACCTACCAATGCGAGTCATGCGTCCAAAGGATTACCGACAGAAAATAATGGGCAGCCTCTGCTATAGATAAAGTTCAGTATTACCATTCAAATATCTAGTATTAAAATACCGGTGGTACCTTCGTTGTCTCTGGTTTCCAAAATACGAATGCTTTAAATAGCTATTCAAATTGGGGTCAGAACAATGTATGTGATGTTGTCAAAAAAAAAACTGTACAGGCAACAGCACGTCAACCTACCACAGAACGTAATTTTTTTTCAATTGTGATCTCTACTAATTGTTGGACTTAAAGTTGAAAATCAATTCCATGACCTTTAACTTTTTGTGTAGGTTGAACTGCCGTTGTCTGTTACATGCACTTAATTCGCAATAGACAATTTGTATTTAATTCATTTGTTAATTTTTTTATTAAGCTATTGCATAGCTTCTATCGCGGGCCTTGAGCGTGGAGACCGAATCCAGAAATTCCGTAACGAAAATAACCTAACACCCCCCACTCCGACCGGCACAGCGGTGATACTTTTTAGTTTTATAATTGCATAGGTTGTTAAAAAATGCTATGCAATAGCTTTACCGCGGCAGTCTCCGAGTGCCACGCGTCTTTTTTTATAACTGCAGACGATGCATAGGCACAGGATGGTTGTAGTCTTAGTATAGTCGGTAAGGTATAGGTGACTTATTCTATGATAGTAAATGTCATCAATATGAATCGATAAAACAACAAAACCAATTTAATTAATTAAAAATTATCTACACATAAATACCAATATAAGTAGGTAGGTAGGTAGGTAATAAAAAAAGATGAAAAAAAAATGAAAATATGATTATTTTTTTTATTATTAAAGTACACCAACAGTACAATGTATACATCACTTTCTTAAAACTAGTAAGGAATTCATTCTTATACATTGGCTAATTAAAGGTATACATGACATTGACCAATGGATAGTGAGATTAAAGGAGATGGATAGTCTTCCATAGTACCTTGGGCCTGACCGTTACATGGATAATATTTGAGCAGTTTATAGGTTTTTGGATGTGAATTTCATATGTGTTAAAATTACACGGTTATTCAATGGGGTAGTAGAAATATTGATTGTTATTTAGTTGAAAGTTAGGTTATGTTCATTAATATTTTAGGTAACTCTACAGCTAGGTATATTACAATTTAGATGTACGTACATCAATACTTAGTGACTTTTAACCTAGTTACATAACTTTATGAATTAAAGTTTTTTTTAATCGTCTAATCGTCGAAAGCAATAAAGAGTTCAGAAGGTTATGACATCCCCCTGACAAGTGTTATAATGATTTTAAGTTGCCTTACAGATCAGATTATTATATATAGAAGTATTTTAGTCATTTTACAGTGAAGTGTTTTAGCAAGTAGCCTTGCTAAAACACTTCACTGTTTATTTAAAATAGTTTGTTTCAAGGTATTAATATTAAAAAAAAATCGGTAATGTGAGAATCTAACTGAATCGAATTAAAATATTGTATTATGTGATTGGCAACCCTTTTCTGTTGGTACGGATGGATGGAGGATACGGAATAAAGACAATATGGGGTATCAATTAATGCTTTATTATTATTGTTACTGTTACGGACACACGTCAATCTCGTTTAATTTAATATTTAGTTTATGTAATTAACCTTATTATTGTATTATTTTAGCTTTGAATATGTATGTATGTAAAGACTTTATATTTTATCACAATAAACGTAATTTCTGTTAGGGCCTTAGTTTATAAGGAAATGTATTAGCGCAGGGCTTGTTTTATTTCAATAAAATAGCAAACCGGTTTCTTATTTCCACTTACAATATCTAAAGTATTAGGTAGGATCTGGTATGGTTGTTTAAAGGTACTGGGGTGAAGGAAAATAACTGTAGGCCGTCCCGCTCACGCGCGGCGGAGGTATCCTATAGGCTGTGCCTGTCCCCCTAACAGATTCTGAAGGTCGGTAGAAAAAACCCATGTAGGTAGGATTGTAAGTGGAAAAAATGTTAAGAAGCCTGTAGGTAGGTTTAGAATATGTAAGACAGAGATAGCAATACACATATCGGACCTCTCTTTTCTCCGAAGTTATTATGTGGGTGGATTGAGAAAGTGTCCAAAGAGTAAAAGAGACTATGTGTGTTCTATCTTTGTCTATCAAAGGAAAATCACGAATTTTGTATAGTCTAGGCTAGTAGCTACTAGGCTAATTTAAGAAATGTAAATAAGAATAGGACGTGATCAGGCGAAAATTGTCCCTGCTCTCACGGTCACCTATCAAGAAAGAAAATAAACTCTGAAGAAATCAACAAGTGTTTTCGTCCGCATACAGTCCACTCAGGAAGTCCATGGTCGGCTTGTACCTACAACCTACAAGGTCTGGTCCATGCGATCCGGATAAGTGAAGCCAGCAAGATATCAAGATCAGTCTGAAGATCAGTGCAACAGTGAAGCCAGCAAGACAAGGACAGCAACATCGTCGTAACCGTTCATCGTGTAACGAAGAGAAGAAAGTGTAACCAGACGCGGGTGTACCGCGGCTCGGGCATTCACCACCTAACGGTGTCAAACGGTGTTTGTTCCGAGTTAACGCCGTTCCCAGGCGGTGCAGTCAACGGACGAGCTGCCGTATATCGTGCAAACGATTACGAACTAGTCCGACCACGCCAGTACGGTGTGCGCAAGCGTAGGGGCCGGACTGTAGGCACTGCTGAGGGTTCTGGTGATTCCAGCCAGGACAGAGCACCCTACGGCTGCGTACATTCTCTGCTGGGTGGTTCCTCCCTTTCCACTCCTGCACGACCATCCATCCCCAGACAGGCTCCCCACGGTAGCGTACCTGTCCGGGATTGTTAGGAGTAGGGGCTGCAAGTAAGAAGATGCCAACAACGCGAAGACAAGCTGAGGCCGCCGGGAGTCAAGCAATGGAAAACTCAAGACGATGTGATTTTGAAGAGTCACCTGCATCGCCATCGGTGCAAACATCAAGGAGTCAAGTACCCGCAGAAGGCGGATATATTATGGAGACGGACCCAGCACCGATAGAAAAGCGTCAAGATGCCAACGCCGACACAGACGTGCCACGGACAAAGGCACCGTCATCGAGGGGGTCAAGCGTTGCCGCACGAATTAGACAAGCGGAGTTATTGGCCGCAGAGAAGCTCGCCGCACTGGAGAAAAGCTTAATTCAAAAACGATTAGAATATGAAATAGCTACAATTATGGAAACCGATGACCGTGAGAGCATACCCGCCGGTGACAGTCAAGCCAGAGTGGACGACTGGCTGGACAAGTCGCAGTCCCGGCGTCGCGAAGAAACGCAGCTACCCACCACAGAGGAGCCTTGCGACATTCTTACTCAAGAGCGACAAAGACAGAAAGATGTTCAAATGACAGAGATGGTTAGAAACCGTCATTTGAATCCATCACAACCTCCGGAAGAGAATAAAAAGGAGGAAGAGCCTCGAATGAAGATGGACGGGGCGGAGATTCTCGCAGCGACATTAGAGAAAATCATGTCAAGACGACCGACACCACGACAAGCAATAGAATTGCCGATATTTAGCGGGGCACCGACAGACTGGCTTTCTTTTAAGGCAGCAATGCAAGAATCAACCATGACAGGCGCATACACTAAAGCTGAGAACCTGGCTAGATTAAGAAGCTGTCTAAGAGGAGAAGCCAAAGAAGCAGTAGCGGCTTTATTATCATACGCATCCGATCCAGACATAATTATGAAAACTCTAGAACAGTGCTACGGAAGGCCGGAGATAATAATTGATCGAACGCTAAATGAATTGAAGAGTCTGCCGCGCCTAGGACCGACTGCCAGTGACTTGAATACATTTGCAATCAAAGTACAGAATATTGTTTGCACGCTGGACTCCATAGACAACAGAGGATACCTGAGAAATCCAATGCTAACACGGGAGATAATTGATAAACTTAGCCCGCATTTGAAATCTCGATGGTGCGACTATGCAGTACAATACTCAAGCTATTCGGAGCCAGAGATAATCACTTTGTCACATTTCCTAATGGAAGAGGCTAACAAAGCGCTACGCTACGCATATACGCCGCAGTCGAACTATTCCGCTACAAAAAGAGAAGTAGTGTCAGTCAAACCGAACACAAACATAAGAAAGAAAAATACGGGAGTGTACGTCACAGCCGAAGAAAGGAGGACGGCACAAAAGAAACCCTGTTTGTGTTGCGGTGGAGACCATGAGATGTCACTGTGTAAAAAGTTTATAGCTATGACAGTTAACCAAAGATGGAACTGGTTAAAGGAAGAAAGATTATGTTTTCTATGTTTATCAGATAGACATCGGCGTCTCAAATGCAAAGCGCAAGTATGTAATGAGAATGGTTGTGGTCGACGTCATCACAGAATGCTACATATGTCAGAGAGGGACAGCAAGAGTCCACAACATACATTAGAAAAGGACAGCAAGAGTCCAGAACAAAACCAAGAGGTGGTCGCATCTGTCAATCATTCGATAGACGCGTCCAAGGTATTGTTAAAAGTATGTCCGATCACTGTAGAAGGACCTATGGGTAGAGTACGTACGTACGCTTTACTTGACGAGGGGTCAACAATTACACTGATCGATAAAGAGTTAGCAGATTACGTCGGCGCAGAAGGGCCAGTTCGAGACTTACACATTTGCAGTGTGAATGCACAGAGCGTGCCACATAAAAGTACGGAAGTGGAGATTCAAATCATCGCTAAAGGCAATAAGAAGCACGCGGTGAGAGCGAGAACAATGGAGAATCTTCAACTTCATAGACAAACGATAAATGAAAGTTGTTTGAGATATAAACACATGCGTATACTAAACAATGAAGACGTATGTTATGTAAGCGCCAAGCCGCGTATCCTGATCGGCGCGGATAATTGGCACCTGATAGTCAGCAGAAGGCTGCTAATAGGCAAACGTCATGAACCAGTAGCATCACTTACCACTCTGGGGTGGGTGATTCATGGAATAGCGCCGTCTCATGTGATAAAGGAGAAAAATACTGTGCTATATGTCAACGGCAAGCAAAGTTTAACTCAGTGCACGACGCGTGCCATTGATGACGAGTTACACAATATGGTGAAAGAACACTTTGAAATAGATTCATTGGGTATCTTAAAGAAAGAACGTGAAAATCCAGATGAGATTCGTGCCAAAGAAGCCTTTGAAACTTCAGTAAGATATGTCAAACGACAGTATGAAGTCGGATTACCATGGAAGGAAAATGTGAATGTTATGCCACCGAGCTACGATCTAGCACGGCGCAGACTCATGGCAATCGAGAAAAAGATGGACAAATCGAAAGAGTTCAAAGAAGCATACACGAAACAGATGAATAATATGTTTGAAAAAGGTTACGCCAAAGAGAGCCAAGACAACGAGATAGATAGCCCACGGCTTTGGTATCTATCACACTTCGCAGTGACCAATGTGAACAAACCTGGTAAACTGAGATTAGTTTTCGACGCTGCCGCTAGAAGCAATGGAGTGTGCCTGAACGACGCACTACTAGAAGGTCCCGATTTACTGAGAGATTTGGCGGGAATGCTTTTTAGATTCCGAGAACGAGCCATAGCAGTGACCGCGGATATCAGTGAGATGTTTCTACAGATAAAAATCTTAGAAAGAGATCAGCCGGCGCAAATGTTTTTATGGAGAGGCGACGACAGAACGTCACCACCAAAGCGTTATAAAATGACTTCAATGATCTTCGGAGCGAAGAGTTCACCGTTTTTAGCACATAGCGTACGTGATTACAACGCTCAGAAACACGCCAGTACGTACCCAAGAGCACACGAAGCGATAACGAAGAACCATTACATGGACGACTGGGTCGACTGTTTCGATACACAACAAGAAGCAAGTGACGTCATCAAAGAAGTTCGTCATGTACACACGCAGGCGGGATTCACGCTTACAGCCTTTAATACAAACGGGCCGGACGTGTTGCGTGAGCTGCCAATTGATAGCCGTGCCACGACACCGAAACAGCTCGGTGCCGCTATGACTCAATATGGACGAACGCTGGGACTTATGTGGGACGCTAACAACGACGAACTAAGTTTTGACACGGTGCTAGTCAAAGTGCCGCAAGAAGTGAAGACATTGAAACGAACGCCCACGAAGCGAGAAGCACTGAGCGCAGTCATGTCAATATTCGATCCACTTGGACTACTGAGTTATTACACCATCCAAGCGAAGATACTAATACAGAAGGTGTGGCGCCTAGACACAAGCTGGGACGAAGCGCTACCCGAGGAAATAGCCAATGAATTCCAGATATGGTTGAGTGGTGTGGACGCTCTAAGCAGTTTGCGTCTACCCCGTCTATACTCTCAGACGGGGGGAGTGACTAGAAAGCAGCTGCACGTATTCTGCGACGCCAGCGAGTCTGCTTACGCTACGGCCGCATACTGGGTCGTGGAATACGAAGATAGGTCGAAACGAGTGATGTTAGCCGCCGCTAAAGCGAAGGTAGCGCCGATAAAGGCTCAGACGATACCACGGCTGGAACTACAGGCGTGTCTGATCGGCGCACGACTTGCGTCAATTATAACGAGAGAGCACAGATGGCAACCCGATAGAGTTACATACTGGACGGACTCTAGAACGGTTCTACATTGGATAGAGAACGAGAGAGTGCGTTACACCCCGTACGTATCGCACCGACTGAGTGAAATTACGGAGTTGACCGATCCTAGCCAATGGAGATGGGTGCCGACGCAAGAAAATGTAGCCGACGACGCAACGAGAGTCGACTACGATATAAAGTCTCGAGAAGACCGATGGTTCACCGGACCGTCGTTTCTATACTCAAACGAAGAGCTATGGCCATCACCGAATGTGACAGCAGACGGCGATAATGAAGAAAACAACGAAGTCATATGTAACGTAACTACAAATGACTTATGGAGCGTGCCAGATGCGAGACGTTTCTCGAATTATGAACGTCTAGTGAGAGCAATGGCATATGTATTACTTTTCATAGAGAAATGTCGTAAACGTACTAGAGAAATGACTATACGACATATAGAAAAGGCAGAGACGTGGCTAGTGAAACAAGCACAGGAAGATTCATTCCGCGAAGATTTAGAACGCCTAAGAAAAGGCTACAACATAAAGGCGAGCAGTCGTATTAAGATGTTAGATCCATTCATCGACGGGGATGGTGTGTTGCGGGCTAGAGGACGTACGAGGGCAGCGGGTGTGTCTGCCCCCGATACTACGCCCGTAATATTGGACGGCAGCCACCCGTATGCGCGGTTGTTGTGCAATAAGGAACACCGTCGCGCCCACCACTCGCACAACGAACGCGTCGTCAACGACCTACGACAAAGATATTGGATACTACGACTACGACCGACTGTACGCGCTGTAGCCTACAAGTGCGCTTTCTGTCGCATGAGGAAGACGAAGCCAAGGAGACCAGTCTTCGGAGATCTACCACGAGCTCGACTAGAAGCTTTCACTAGACCATTTTCAAACTGTGGCCTAGACTTTTTCGGGCCAATGACAGTGACTATAGGCCGCCGACATGAAAAGAGGTGGGGAGCGCTCTTCACTTGCCTCACCACAAGGGCCGTGCACATAGAATTAGTAGCTAGCCTGTCCACCGACTCGGCTATAATGGCTCTACGGCGCATGGGAGCACGGCGAGGGTGGCCACAAGTTATGTACTCAGACAACGCGACGAACTTCAGAGTCGCAGACAGCGAGCTACGTATGGCAATGGCGGAGTGGGAACCGGCTCTGCGCGACTTCGCGCTCACCCAGCGCATAGACTGGCGCTACATATCACCGGGAGCACCACATCAGGGCGGGGCGTGGGAGCGGATGATACGCTCTGTCAAGAACGCTCTACGTGTCACGCTTAACGAGAAGGCGCCGAAAGAAGAAGTTCTACTGACGCTGTTGATGGAAGTCGAGCACACCATGAACGCTCGACCACTCACACATGTACCGGTTAGCGCTAACGATCCCGAGGCGCTAACCCCTAATCACTTCCTGCTGGGTGGTTCGCACGGCTTACCCATCACCGGGCCGTGTGAGCAATCGTCGAGGAAGACATGGCGGGCCGCGCAAGGTCTAGCCGACGAGTACTGGCGCAGATGGCTGAAGGAGTACCTACCCGAGCTCATACCAAGAAGAGGGGCTCGTGACGTCAACGAGGTCGCTATCAAACCAGGCGATCTAGTCATCGTGGTGGACCACACGCTTCCACGCAACGTGTGGCCCCGAGGGGTCGTCACACGTGTTCATCCCGGACCAGACGGAGAAGTAAGAAATGTTGAAGTAAGGACCAAGGGCGGCGTGTTTCGTCGACCGACGTCGAGATTGGCTGTCCTGCCGGTAGAAGAATGAAAAGGTTCGCACTGCGCAGCGCTGCACCGGGGGGAGACTGTTACGGACACACGTCAATCTCGTTTAATTTAATATTTAGTTTATGTAATTAACCTTATTATTGTATT